>VXBP01006041.1:1275-47098 GCA_013400115.1 Rhinopomastus cyanomelas | reverse complement strand
TCTATGATTCTATGATTCTATGATTCTATGATGCCTGATTTAGTTGGCTCCCCGGCTTTCATGATGGGGGCACATTTGGTTGCTTGGTTACCCATTTGCAATTACTACTTGAGATAATCATCGATGGAAACGTTAACCAGAAGGTGCGTGAGCAGCATGATGCAGATTTTCAAAAACCCGCAAATGTAAAACTGGATGTGTGTAAGCAGAAGAGAAATGGTGACAGACATATGTAATTTACGTGTTTGCTCACACTTCCCAAACACCTTTACACACTAGTTGTATGTGCTGCTTTGTTGTGCTTCTTCCATCCTAAACCTGAAAGAAAGTAGAAATCACACAAGTGACTGCTTTAGATCAGCAGGGATGGTGATAATGGGCATCCCTTGGGATGTTGAGAGGGCAAATGGAGAAGGTGCACAGAGAAATCGGTCTTGTAACTGATTTGAAATCCATTTATTCTGAAGTCAGCACTGAACAACTAGTCTTTATTTTGTACGGAAAAGTTAATTGGTTTATAAAACACGAGAAGTGCAATCCTGAGTGCATGAAATAAAAGATTCCATTAAGATGTATTTTTCTGATGAGAGGTACCAGCTGTTTGACATTACGTGGGGCAGCAGTTTAAGATTAATTCTGCTAGAAGTGAAGCCATGCTGTACAGTACAGTGACATGGAGCATTCAGAGGTCTCACATCAGTTTAATTCTTTTGATTATTTGTTGGATTTTTTGGTTTAATTCCAAACTTACTAAACATAGCTTTTACTTTTGCTGTTACAATAAGAATTCCATTGGGAATACTGAAAAGAATTAAGAACAGTGATGCAGATATCCTAGCTGACAGTGTAAAATTACTTCTACTTTATTAAACATCAGAACACCAATGTGGTCCATGCTTGTAAAGGTGGCTTTTTGTCCTTAAAGCTTAATCTCGTAGATTTGAGTGGATATTTAAGACAGCAAAGGGAACTTCTCTTTGATGGTTGAATAGAAGTGTTTGAAAACACAAGCATGACCAGAGCATGGAAAACTAAAAAGAAAAGAGACTCAGAATAAACATAATTGATTTAAAGACAATCTCAACCCCCACACATCTTCAGATATATCTACCATTTCCATCCAGCCCATTAAATGCTCATTAATATTTTAAACTCTTTAAACTTCAGACTCTTTAAACATGAAATTGAATTAATTTCTTTTAATTTTTAAGTTGACATGTGGGTAGTGGTGATTTTTGTCCAGAAATTCTAATGATGAATAAATGAAGTCAGAAGAACAATTTCAAATGCTTTCCTAAGGGCAGACTCTTTATAGTACCAGCTCTGTCTTCCCTACAGATCTAAGTCTTACTGTGACAGCACTTGTGTAAGACACTCTTCATTTCACAAAATCATAGAATCACTCTGGCCAGAAAAGACCCCTGGGATCATCGAGTCCAACCATCTACCCTACCTTACAAGTTCACCCCTAAACCATATCCCTCAACAGCTGGTCCAAACGATCTATAAACACGTCTAGGGATGCCAACTCAACTACCTCCCTGGGAAGCCAATTGCAGTGTTTGACCACTCCTTCTGTGAAAAAATTCTTCCTAACAGCCAGTCTAAACCTACCCTATTGCAACTTGAACCCATTCCCTCCTGTTCTATCACTAATTGCTTGTGAGAAGAGACCAACACCAACTTCTCCACACATCATAGAGAGTGATGACGTCCCCTCTCAGCCTCCTCCTCTTCAAAGTAAAGAACCCCAGCTCTTTCAGTCTTTCCTCATAAGCTTTATTCTCCAGGCTTAGCTGCCTCTGTGAAGAGCCTCCCTACCCTCTGACAGATGAACACTCCCACCTAAGTTGATGTAATCTGCAAATTCACTAATGATGCACTCTGTGTCCTTATGGAGATCATCAATAAAGATGTTAAACAGAGATGGTCACAACACCAAGCCCTGAGGCCACCACTTGTGACAGGCCACCAGCCAGATTTAACTCCATTAACCACCACTCTTTGGGCCTGTCTGTTAAACCGGTGTTTTATCCAGCAGATTGTGTGCTCGTCCAAGCCATGAGCAGCCAGGTTATCAAGGAGAATTCCATGGGCACAGTGTCAAAGGCTTTTCAAAAGTCCAGGTAAACAATATCCACCAGCCTTTCCCTTGTCCAATAGTCAGGTCATCCTGTCATAGAAGTTGATCAGGTTTGTCAGGCAGGACCTGCCTTTAAAAAATCCATGTTGACTGGGCCTCCTCTATGTGAAGTGCAATGGCACTCGAGATGATGTGTTTCATGACCTTGCCTGGTATCAAGCTCAGACTGACAGGTCTGTAGTTTCTCAGATGCTCCTTCCTGCCCTTCTTGTAGATGGGTGTGACATTTGCCACCTTCCAGTCCATTGGGACCTCCCCAGCTAGACAGGATTTCAAGTAAGTAATGGAAAGTTGCTTAGCGAGCACATCTGCCAAGTCTTTCAACACCCTTGCATGCAACCCATCTGGCCCTATAGACTTTTTTATCTCTAAGTGGTATAGCAGGTCGCTGACCGCTTCCTTTCCAACAGTGACAGCCTCGTTCTGCCTCCATTCTCTGTCTCCCAGCTCATGAGATCTGTCATCTGGGGAACACCTAGTTCCACTGCTAAAGACTGAGGCAAAGTAGGCATTGAGCACCTCAACCTTCTCCGCATCATCTGTTACTAGGTTTCCCTCTGGATCCAAAATAGGATGGAGAATTTCCCTGGTCCTCTTTTTGTTATTAATGTATTTACAGAAATTCTTTTTTATTATCCTTAACAGCTGCAGCTGAGTTGAGCTCTAGCTGTTCTTTGGCCCTCTTGATTTTCTTTCTGTACAGTTTGACTACATCCTTAAAGCCTTCATGAGAGGCCTGCCTCCTCTTCCAGAGGCCATAGACTCTTTTTTTATTCTTGAGGTGCAGCCAAAGATCCCTAGTTAGCCAAGCTGATGTCCTTCCCCACCTAGTCATCTTTCATCTCATGGGGACAGACTGCTCCTGTGCGCTTAACACATCCCTCTTGAAGTATGTCCAGCCTTCCTGAACTCCTGTATCTTTTAGGGCAGCCTTCCAAGGGACTGTGTCAATCAGTCTCCTGAACAGGCCAAAGTTCCCCCTCTGGAAGTCTAAGGTAACGATTTCACTAGTCCCTCTCCTTGTTTTTCCAAGGATTGAAAACTGAATCAACTCATGATCACTGTGCCTTAGATGACCTCTAGCCTTTATTTCTCTCACAAGATCTTCCCTGTTCAAGAGAAGCAGGTCCAAGAGGGCATCTACCCTGGTTGACTTCCTCACCAGTTGTGTCAGGAAGTTATCTTCCACACACTCCAGGAACCTCCAGGACTGTTCTGTCTCAGCTGTGTTATATTTCCAGCAGACATCAGACAAATTGAAGTCTCCTGTGAGCAGAAGAGGCAGTGACTGTGAAACTTCTCCCAGTTGCCTATATATTTGAAAGACTACCATGTGATGAAGACTAAAGGCAATTTATAGGCACAATAAGCAAAAAACGGAAAATTGATTAAAATGTTTGTGCTTGTCAGCACTTTTAATTTTTGGAAGGGAGAGTCATCAGAGCATGGGGAAGAACCTAACCTGATGACATGTTAGTATTCTAATATTTCCAGAAGATGAAGTTGAAAACGCTTGTCTTCTTGACATTTTAAGATTCAAAATTATATCCTGAATTATCAGAATTTTTCTGGTTTTATCCTTTAAGCTGTTCCAGCTTTTGACCATTTAGAGTATAGTCTGATTGTTTTCAGAATCTTATTTCCTAACTACAATAACTAATAAATTCATGTTTGACTTTTTCTTGAGGGGCTTAGTTTTTGGTTTCCAAGGAAGCAGAGGTTCCTATTTAACCACTTCTTTCCTGGATCTTGAGATTTCAGAAAAGTACTAGATCTTGCAGACCTGGAAATCAGGAACCCACTGGGACTAAGTGATTTCTTGTTGGCAATGTTTAGATAGTGTGTGTTCCCATTTGATTTCAGGAAGGGACAAAATCAGGAGGTGGTGTAAGTTGGAGCTGAGTACAGCCAGCACAATTAATCACCTTCAAACACATCTGAATCTTTGTGACCTACTTTGGTTGCATTAATTGTTTTTAATTTCTTGTTTAAAAACATGTAGTAATCTACTCTCCTTGTCAGCATGCAATGCTTTGTTTTCCTTTCAGTTTGTAACAAGGTAGGCAGAGATTTCTGTTAAAAATATGTCTCTCTAGTCATTAGAAACCCTACTGCCATAGAGCAGCTATTTAGTGTTTTAACTGCAATAGTATTTCTGCCTTATGGGTCTTTGTATTGATTTTCCATGTGGGAAATTTAACCCCATCATTCAAAAGTAACTAGTGGAATCAGCTGTGAACAGAGTGAAAGAACAACTTTCCCGGCATTAGAAAGGGCAGCATATGTTGTGTCTGGCCTCCTGCTAGTTTTATTGATACCATTTTGGAGAGCAGCAGCTTTTATGTGCAGATATCAAGACCAGCAAATAAAATTGCTTTCCAAGTGCATTTAGTGTGCACTTTGCATTACTACATTACCTGGAGTACAGAGACTGCATTGTGTAGTGCTGCCACTGGGGCAGGTAGCAACCCTGCACCTAGAAAAGGAGAGGTTGGTGTCAGCAAAGTAAGTGTGATCATCTTTACTCTTACTTATGATGCACAAACTTCTGATATGTCATTTTGGATCAGTTCTTGTTTGTTATCTTGGTGTCATTACACAGCTAATGCAGCTCCATGACTGAGGCTTTCTTTTCAAAATGTTCCTCATGTTCTCTTCTCTGTTTCCAAAAGCAGCAGTACAACCTTCACTGACCTTAGTGGAAGAAAAGTTGGACTGCTGTCAGGTGATTTGTCTCTTATAAATATACTGGTTTTGTGGATCGCTAGTGGCAAAGCTCTGCAGTGATACGGTAGTGATAAACTACTCTCCAAATGAGGAGGCAGAGAGGACTGCAGATATGAAATCATAGAATCATTAGGGATTGGAAGGGACCTCAAAAGATCATCTAGTCCAATCCCCCTGACACAGCAGGATCACCTAGACCAAGTCACACAGGAACACATCCAGGTGGGTCTTGAACATATCCAGTGATGGAGACTTCATAACTTCCCTGGGCAGCCTGTTCCAGTGCTCTGTCACCCTCAATGTGAAGAAGTTCCTTCTCATATTTATATGGAACCTCCTGTGTTCCGGCTTGCACCCATTGCCCCTCGTCCTATCACTAGATGATACTGAGAAGAGCCTGGCTCCCACAATTCTCCACTAAAAGTCTAGTCCAGTGGCAAGATTCCGGACTTTTGTAAGTATCTGAAATTGTGAAGGAGATCTTGAAACGGTAATTCAGCAAATTCCTACTGATTGTGGTAAAGCTGCACTTTGCTTTGCTGGCCCTTCATAGAAGTAGGTTGTTATTAGTGTGATGCTTGTGCACTGGAGATTGCCTATATGCAGACTTCCAAGTTTTAAATATTTTGCCTTTTTGTGTGGCAGCAGAACATTTAGCAGATGTTGTTTTCCATACCAGTGTGGTTACAAACACATGCCGTTGCTTTTTAATAAAGGAGTAGTAGTGTGTTTATAGATGTGTGATATTAGATGGAGTGGTTTTCTTCTAGCAAAAGCACACTTTTCCCTCAAACTCTTACAGATTTTAAATCCTGAATTTACCCATCATTCAAGACATTCTAGAAGACACTTTACCTGGGATTTAAGTCCTTTGGGCTGTATAAAAATAGGATTATAGAACATCTGGCTGAACTGTAGGAATATTTCATTCTAAAGTACAAAGATATAGAAAAAACATTCCTGGCAAGAAATTATAATTTCTTTATTTTTATTGTATCCATCAAGTGCTAGCATCTTAGAGATGGAAGGCAAGAAGACAACAAAAGAAAAATAGAGAGAATTAAAGAGCCACATCGTACCATTAATTCTTCAGCAGTTCTGACAGCCCTGAATAGCAATGAAAACTACTGCTGTTTCAAAGTCTGTAATCAACAGGGAACTCAGCTGATTCTTGGAGTTGGGCTCCGAGTTCAAATGCCCAGAAAATGAACATCCTACTCTGTTACTGGATGATTATGGACTTAAGAAAATTGAAGTGATCAAATGTATTTATGACATTTAAAATTCTTTTTAAGGAATCAGCAAATTTTCTTTTGGGATTAAGTCTGTGACTGGAACCGAGAGGTTTTAAAAAGAAAAACTACATATTATTTTTAAAAAGGGGGGGAGGAGGGATTTTGAAAAGTCATTTATTCTTTAGAATCTTTCTGTGTCTCAGTTAAAAACCCAAAGGGAGCATTTACTGGAGATGAACAAATGTGTTTACGGACTTGAAAGTCTGTCTTTCTCTAATCATAAAGAAATCACAAAGATCTGTGGTCCGCTGTAGTTTCATTAACACCTCATCAGTCCAGGAGTAATTTGTCATGACAGCTGTTAATAGCATTAAAATAGTAGCTAATATATTGGCCATTATTTAAATATTAGTTATATGCCAATGGAGCAAAGAACTAGGTGAATCTTTGCAGAAATCATTGCCTAAGTCCAAGCTAGAAAGCACTATAAAAATGTGAAATATTTTAGGACTTTTCATTAAAACCTCAAAGGACCCATTTGAATTGAACATGTGGTATTTTTACATTGTGTATAAGAAGTACTTATTAGTAGATGTGTTAGATATACAAAGACACAGCTAGATAATATATTTCATAATTAGGAAGGTGTTTTTTGCTGCAGAATTGCACAAAAATCTGGTCAGGAAAATGAACCTGCAAAGAAGATACAGTTAAGATAATATAGGCTAACAATATCATGTAAACCCTAACCCTAACTGAATGAGTCATGATTTATAATATTTATTAAAAATATGTATAGTGGGGAAATTCCATTTAGAAATTAAACAAAAAACCCTTTGAACAAACACCTCAAGTACCCGCTGTACTCACAGATCTGTGAAGCTGAGCTCAGCAGCCCAGGCTCAAAGACCTGTTGGCTTGAGACATGAAAGCAGTGCAGAGATCAGCTCCCCAGTACATGTTTCCTTGCCTGTTGGGTTGACATTCACCACCTTTAGCTGGTACATGCATTAAAACTTTACACTATGAGGTTTTGCTTGCAGACAGGCTGCTGCTCCTGCTATTTCCCCCGGAGGATTTCCTGGCTGCTTCTGCAGTCTGAGTAATAAAGACAATGAAAGGCTCCAACTCATTCTGATACTATAGAGCAGCTCCTTCCTGTAGGAGCCACTGTTTTCTGTGTTGAGGGTAGTGCCAAGTGCAGAACTGTCAACCACTTTCTTTGACTCTGCTAATAGTCCAGAGACAATTATCAATTATTTCTTCTGTTTCATAAGCAAATTCTTCTAGGATTAGGTCCCCTCAGCGTGGGTAGCATGGTGCACATAGTAGGGTGCTGGCTGCTCTTGCTGATTGTGTGGCTTGAATGAAGGAAGGGGTTTACCAGCAGACATTTATGTGGTGTTCTTCAGCACCTTCATTTGTAATACATGGGAAGCCAAAGCTGGGGTCTATTATGTTCCTCTTGTTAATGTCCACTGTCTTCAGGGAAGGGAGAATGTGCTACCCAATTGTGTTGACAGCACTAATATTAAAGCTATCCATGAAATCCAGTTCTGGAGCCCTTATTACAGGAAGGATGTGGACGTGCTGGAGCAAGTGCAGAGAAGGGCCACGAGGATGATCAGAGGGCTGGAGCACCTCTCCTGTGAGGCCAGACTGAGAGAGCTGGGGCTGTTGAGTCTGGAGAAGAAGAGGCTCCCAGGTGACCTTATTGTGGCCTTCCAGTATCTGAAGGGGGCCTACAAAAAGGTGGGGAGGGGCTATTTAGGATGTCAGGTAGTGACAGGAGTAGGGGGAATGGAGCAAAGCTGGAGATGGGTAGATTTAGAGTGGATGTGAGGGGGATGTTTTTCACTGTGAGAGTGGTGAGAGGCTGGAATGGGTTGCCCAGGCAGGTGGTGGAGGCCCCTTCTTTGGAGGTGTTTAAGGCCGGGGTGGATGAGGCTCTGGCCAGCCTGGTCTAGGGTGGGGTGTCCCTGCCCATGGCAGGGGAGTTGGAACTGGATGATCCTGTGGTCCCTTCTAACCCAGACTGACTGTATGACTTGGTCTAGATGATCCTGCTGTTGCAGGTGGATTGGACTAGATGATCTTTCGAGGTCCCTTCCAATCCCTAATGATTCTACGATTCCATGATTCTAAATAAGCTGAAGCTGTCCTGAGTTTATCTCTTGTATGGCAGATGGCAATCAGTTCCAGTTGACAAAATGAGACCCACTAATTCTAAAAACAATAATTTCCAGTAGCTTGATGTTAGCATTTCCTGCACTGTTATGCTAGGTGCCTGCTGCCAACCGCTCAGTCACTATTGAGCCTAACAGGAAGATTGCAGAGAACTTCAGCAGAACCTGTGTTCCTCTTTGCATAGTGATGCTTCAGTAGAACAAAGTCAGGCTTAAACAAAATATCTTGCTCATTTTAGGCAACCCACCAGTATTCCTGGAATAGATAGGATATTTTTTTCAGTTATAAGGAGTTTTATTTAATTTCTTTCAAAGTGTTTGACATCTTTACAATGTATTACAGACTTGCTAAGGAAAGGCAGTAATAAATTGTAGTACATGTAAAACATTCTTAACAGATGTATTTTAATTTTCCATGTTTCACCCACACTGGTTAGCAAAATCTAAAACCACTGTGGCATTTTGAAATTCTTTGCAATTGAAGTTGGAAAGATAGAGTTTTTTCAAGTACTAAAAGATGGCAATTATCTTGACATGAGGTTCAGACTGAATTTTGCTGATTATTAGTTATCAGACTGCATTTTAATGCAAGCATAAAATTTAGCATATTAGAACACTTTTTTTGGATTATACTTACTTTTTAAAATCTGCTTAAGATGAAACAGAAAAGTGCCCAGTTTTGTTTTGGTTTTTTTTTTTTATGATGGGCAGTTTTCATTATTAAAGTTTTTCTTATTACAGGCAGCAGAAATCTTAAGTATTTAGTTGTTGTACACATTGGTCTGGATGTGTGTTTAGGTAAGTGACACACCAGAAGAGCTTGTGGTACATCAATACAGTGATGAAATCGTATTTTGTGGTGTGGGGTGGGGTTTTTTTGCTTATCTGTATATCAACTATTTTCTATATTAAATATAAACATTTTACCTCTTATAATATGGAAATGTCTGCCAGGGAAGGCTCTGTGGAACAGTTAAGAACACAACCAGTTGTAGCTAAATGTTCTTGTACCTCCTGAGCTACTCTGTGTGAAGGGTATTTGCTGTAGACAGAGATCATTACATGAGATGTTCAAGCAAGTTGGTAATTTACAGTGCATACAAAGCAATGTCCATTCCATATCAGCCATCAGTTGCTTAATATAAAGAAGCTGAAATATCCAGTAATAGGATTTCAGGGTCCTGCAATAAGAGTCCAGCTCTGCAGATGTGCTCCTCTTTGTCCTAGAGACAACATAGCCTTGACTGACATTGTGTACCCATGGCCTTACTGGGAAAAAAAGAGCCTTGTGAAAGCACACTATCTGCATCTGCCTGTCAGTCCTTCTGCCCTAGTAACTTCTGAACTGATTGGCCAATTTTTCTGAAATGGAGCAAAATATTGAAGAACTTCAGGACAAGTTAGTTCCCAGATCTTCAGACAGGCAAAAGTTAGACTGCGAAACTCAGTGAAAACCTGTGGAAGGAATTCTTACTCCAAAGACAAAGATCTCTTGTTGTGTAAGTTCTGTGCCTCAATCTGTGGGAGAGACCAGTCAGCAATTGCACCTTACCAGGCAGATTAAAGTTGTAGACACAAATCTGCAGAAAAACAAATTAACTTACCTGAAATGCTCAAAACATGTCTTCATTGCTAAGCAAATGGAATGTGTGTATCTATGGTCTGTTTCAGCCAGATCTTACTCAGCAGCAGAATGGAAGCCTGCGCACAGACGTGCTGAAGTAGGTCCAGCTCTACCTTACCTAAGGGTAGTGCCCAGGACACAGACTCTACCATTGTAATGTTGTATGTCAGTTGCTGTTTCATCATGTGGAGTTCGTGACAACTCCGAGAAGAGACACATGTGGCAACAGGTAGCATGAGATAAAGATGAAAAGGGCGTGTGAACTTAGCTCAAGTGACTCCAAAGTCCAAAATGACTTGTGATGAAGCTCCTGGTAAAGCAGACGTTTATAGCCTTCAAGAACAGAAGCAGTGATTCATGTTCCCACAGAGAGAAAAATTTCCAATTTGAGACTATATTGAGCAAGTACTGTGGTGAAATGGTCCTGGGACAAATTCTTGACAATGTGGTCAAGCGCACGGGAGTCAAGTGAACGTTTTCCAGGGGATGATGTGTCACATAATTGTAAAGAGTTAAGAGCAAATTCTTAATGTCCAACTTGTGTTCCTGTATCAGAGTTTTTCCAGTTTCTGTATTAATCTAGTTAAGTAAATATCCCAAAGAACTGTTTTACTCACTTACAGAAGTAATATTAATAGAGAAAATGCGTGTGACTAAGCAGGTAATAAAACATGGACTCTGAAGTAGCTTCTTCAAGACAACCATCTAAATTATCATTAATAGCTCCACTATTTCTGTTTAAAGTGTTTGTCAAGAAAGGATTTAGCATCACATAACTGCATACCATTTATTTATTTTTACCCTCTGCTGTTATCTGCAATTAAATTCTACAGAGAACAGACGTTACTGTTCAAGGGCTGAGTGCTAATCTTGTATTTTAAAAGGCTTTTTTCCGCCGCAATTTAGTAAGTTCAGCCAGATATAGGATGCTGTAAAATTTCCAGAGCATCTACTCTATGCCATGGTTTTTGTGTAGCTTGGCTTTTACGGTTTTTAAACCTAGAAATGACATGTTTTACATCAAAGAAATTGCACGATTCAGGGGTACACAGAATGCTAAAAAGAACTTGGTGCAGAGTTCAATACATGTTTCAGTACTGCCACCACAAGTTTGCTAAGTGCTGGGGAAAGGTCTGTTTATAAACTAAGCTGGTATCTGAGGTTCTTGTATTGCTTTTTGTAAGCTGGTCATTAAAACTTGCTGCAGTCACACCAGTGCAATGTTTCCAGCCTGTTATGGCTGCCATAGCCATCACATTGTGGTACACGCATCTTCTTCTGGTCGTGTCAGAAACAGTTTGTGAATGCAGTTAGTTTAGCCTTCTTTCCTTCTCTCTCTTTAGCAGAAGCATCGTGCTGTTATGTGTACTGCCGCCCATAATTACACAAGCTGCTGTTTCTAGTTCCGCTGAAGTATCATTAACAGGTATTTTGGAAATGCCTAAAAAGTGGTAAATAAGATGATTGGATCCTCCCTGTAGCCCCATTACAGTTACAGACTCTCATGGACCTGAGAGGAAAATCTTGAAGGAACTAAGTTGCACAATTAAGTATTTTTGACACACACGCCCACCATCCCCATTTCTAACCAAATTAGATCTGCTAATTTTGTAATTAAAATTGTGTGGTACTGATGTTTGTCTTTTTCTTGAGGCTTTGGCTTTGCAGGGAGCAATTTCAGAAAACTGATTGCAATCTAAACAGTATTGATTAATTTAGGGCATCTCTGAAAGAGTGGGAACAGGCTGCAGGCATCTCTTATAGATGGAGAGGAGACCTTGGTGCCATCCTATATTTTCTGCAGGAGAGAAAGGATGGCCTAATCTCTTAGCAATGAAGACAGTAGTTTCTCATAACAGCTGAAATTCAGCATCTGGTTCTGTGGCTGGTTACGTGTTCTGTATGGAGACAAGTGCCTTTCAGAGAACAGCTGCAGGGGGAGAAAGCCCCATTTGTCTGTATTATTCCAACATGAGTCTCAACTTGTTTCTAGGCCCTGTCCCAAGTCGGGAAAGAAAAGACTTTTAAGAGAGGCTTTCTCCACACAACACGATTGCCCTGAGCACTAGCCTGAAGACGATAATGGAAGGAGCCCTGTTTGCACTTTCACTTTTACAAATGGCTCATGGGAGGCTGGCAAGACTAGCCTGAGATGTCACACTGCCCAACATACTGTGCAAAGACATATCACCATGCCCAGAAGTGTTTTCATTTCAAGGAACACTGGACTTGGGACTCATCCATACTAGGACAATCCCAGCAAAACTGGAACAGTCTGTGCATTGCTCTGAGCTTGCTTTTACTCCTGCAGCTGAGGGCCCTTGTGCCTGCTCACTGCTCGTGGGACATGTGAAAGCTGATGTCGTGTTAACAGCTCAGAGCTCTGCAGACCTTCTGCTGTGGCTTGTTGGTCCACTCATGGGCCAGCTTTGTATTTAAAAGGGGTGCACAAGTATTAATGCTGAAACGTGGCTGGCACCTGTTCTAGTTACAAGTATTTATCGTTACCAATGTCACTAGTATTTATTATAGACTTTCATGTTGAATTCATAAACATAACTGCAAGCTGTGGTTGGAGAAATGTGGGGGTTTAAAGCCTTCAGTCGAACACGCTCAGGTTTGTTGGGTTTTTTTGTTGTGAAGAGGTCAGAGGTGCAATAATAGTTTCAGAAGCGATGCCAGATCCCTAGATAACGTCCGCCCACGTGAAAAGTGTAGCAGAGATAAAGAATTGACGTGGTTGGGAAAGGATAGTCAGTATCATTTTCTAAGACTCGATAACATCGGCTTCAAATGAAGCACAAAAGATAGAAATCTTTTTTTTTAAAAGGGGTGACCATGTGTTTAACAGATGATCAATTCGCTGCCATACAAAGAATTAGGAGGAGGAAATTAGGAAAAGGAGAGAAGCTGTTTAGCTAATCCATGTTGGTTTTGAGTGCCTTTTCTAATTCAGACCTCCGTTTTATACGACTCTCTGTTTCTAGTTTGTTGCTCTTTACTGTGCTATTACCTTTATTTCATTACCATTAATTCATTTTGACCTTGAGCACAGCTGATTGCAAACTGCTGCGTCTCTGTTACAAATTGATTTGTCGTTTTTAAAAAAGGGAGACAGACAGAAATGTCAAACTGGTTTCACAACAGAAATGTTGAACAGAAGAGTTGGCTCCAATACAGTGTCCACCCAGTGGTTCTATGAATAAGTGTTTATAGATTGTGCTGAGCTTTCTAGCCAACTCCTAGTGTCTCCTATAATTGCCACTGTAGGAAACAAAAACGTCCATCTGAAAAAGCAAGCTCTTCATTTGAGCTGTGTAAAGCTGTTATTCTGCTTTATGTGTAGTTTGCTAAAGGACAGCAAACCTACGCGTTTCAAGAATACAGAAATACGAGACTGACTCACCAGAGATTTCCTTCTGCCTCCAGTGACAGTTGACACTAATACTCTGGTTCACTTGACTTCTTTAAGGAATGTCTCTGTTTTTCAGTATTTTTCAGCATTTCTCAGCAGGGTTTGGAAGGGATAGTCCATATTATGATCTTGGTGTTTTGTGAGTGTGCTTTTTGGTGACATTTTGGGGTTTATAAAATATCTGACATCATCTGCTGTGTCTACATTTATTCTCTCCACTTCTGATCCTGTTGGTTAGAAAAGTAGAGGAGCTTAGTTCAGAAGACTTGAAAAACATAATCAGACAAAAGCAAGCTCTTGTAGTAGGCAAAATAGACCTGAACAGCTATAAAAGGTCTATGTGATAGGCACTAAAAGAGTGTGCAAAAGCAGATAGCTGTGTCTAGCATACAGAGGCATGTAAGTGATTGTTTGCTTTTGTCATTCACATTAAGCAGCTACAAGTAAATTAGGGACAGTCAGCATGGTTTCACCAAAGGGAAGTCATGCTTGACCAACCTGAGAGCCTTTCATAAGGGCATAACCAGGTGGATAGATGGTGGCAAAGCAGTGCATGTGGTCTATCATGACTTCAATAAAGCACAGTCTCACACAGCATCCTCGCAGACAAACTGAGACAGTGTGGTCTGGATGATCGGGTAGTGAGGTGGATGGTGAACTGGCTGCAGGGTAGAAGTCAGAGAGTAGTGGTCAATGGGACAGAGTCTAGCTGGAGGCCTGTGTCTAGTGCAGTCCCCCAAGGGTCAGTGCTGGGACCAGTACTATTCAATCTGTTCATCAATAACTTGGATGAGGGATTAGAGAGCACTGTCAGCAAGTTTGCTGATGACACAAAGCTGGGAGGAGTGGCCGACACCTTAGCAGGCTGTGCTGCCATTAAGCAGGATCTGGACAGGCTGGAGAGTTGGGCGGGGAGAAATTTAATGAACTATAACAAGAGTAAGTGCAGAGTCTGGCATCTGGGCTGGGGAATGATCTGTTGGAGAGCAGTGTAGGAGAAAGGGACCTGGGAGTCATTGTGGACAGCAGGATGACCCTGAGGCAGCAATGTGCTCTTGTGGCCAAGAGGGCCAACAGCATCCTGGGGTGGATCAGAAGAGGGTGGTTAGCAGATCAAGAGAGGTTCTTCTCCCCCTCTACTCTGCCCTGGTGAGACCACACCTGGAGTATTGTGTCCTGTTGTGGGCTCCTCAGTTCAAGAGGGATGTGGAGCTTCTAGAGAGAGTTCAGCGTAGGGTAAGGAAGATGATGAAAGAGGTGGAGCACCTCCCTTAGGAGGAGAGGCTGAGGGAGCTGGGTCTCTTTATCTTGGAGAAGAGGAGACTGAGGTGTGACCTCATTAATGTCTATGAATATGGAAAGGACAGGTGTGAGGAGGATGGAGCTGGGCTCTTCTCAGTGTCATGTAGTGATAGGACAAGGGACAGTGGGTGTAAGCTAGAACATAGGAGGTTCCACATCAATGTGAGAGGGAACTTCTTCCCAGTGAGGGTGACAGAGCAGTGGAACAGGCTGCCCAGTGTGGAATCTCTTTCTCTGGAGACGTTTAAAATCCTTCTGGATACATTCCTGTGTAACTTGGTCTAAGTGATCCTGCTATGGTGGGAGGATTGGACTAGATGATCTTTTGAGGTCCTTTCCAATCTCTAATGTTCTGTGATTCTGTGATATGTTTTGCTAGCTCAAAGTTATAATCTCTACAAATAAAACAATTACTAAACACTGCATAGTCCTTGAAAACTCTGAGATAGGTGCTGCAGAGGCTGGTGCTCTACAGTGCCACTCTGCTGCTACTTTCTAAATAAGTTGGGTCCTAGCTAACCAGAGAAAATGCTATACAGTTAAAAGAGGGAGAAAAAAATAAAGAAAAATTGTATACCACCTGCTGATGTGTGAATTGGATAGCAATGCAAGAGACGGCATGTGTTAAATTACTCTGACGATAGAGGGAAGAAAAGTTGGAAAGTAAATGATTTATTTTAAAACACTGAATTAGAACATAGCATGTGTTCAATTTGAAATACAAAAGCTGAATTCAATGTAACATTGGCCACTGACATTTGAAGTTTGAACAAATGCAGTGGTTCTGCACTTTAGACATGAAGCAGTATTCAGCACCCCACTATAATGTATGCAAAGGGTTGAAGATTATACATTATTAAATTTGAATCACACATCTGCAAGCCTTTCAGTCTTAAAGTCCATTTATGTTGAGAGTAAGTGTGCAGGGATGAGTGTACTTGTACAATGAAACGCAATCAGACTTTTCCAAAGCTCCTGAGCGATGCACTTGTGGTTTCCTATGCCAGCCATGGATCTTTGCACTAAACTCTACGTGCAGGAAAGGCAGATTAGTAACTTTGCTATTTGTATGCTATTTGGCACAAAAGCTGAAAAGAAAATTCCAGAAGCTAATATACTTATTCATGTAACGGGATTCCCTCTAATTATATGATCCTTTAATTGAGACAAATTGCTGTGTACCCAACATACCAAACTTCTATTTTATATTTGAAATATTAATTGCAAAACTTGGCAGTTTCCTTCCATTACTAAAGGAGCCAGTCTTGGTCATAGAAAAAAACTATGTTCAAAGTCTTCTTGCTACGAGCTTGTTATGGAAAAAATGCTTTTGAGGGTAAGGGTGGCTGGCACAGACAACATATGGCAAAACCAGAAGTTTAAACTGGGACTTACTGAGGAAGAATGCATTTGGTGGCCAGAAAACTCCAAAAGTTCTGGCAAGAATGAGGGAAGCTGGGACTTAAAGGCTACTCTGACTCAGGTCTGAAGACTGGAACTCTGTAACTGGTAAGAAACTAATAACAAATCTTGTGAAAATGAAAATTAATTATAGTCATCGATAAGAAGTCATAAATCAGAAAACAGAAATAGAGAGGTAGTGTTATCAGGGAAAATAAGTGCTTGATACAGCTACAAAGATAGGTGAATTAGGAATAGATCACTTCTTAGCTTAGTTTTGAGCTGTTAGACGAGGGTGGCAGGATCCCCAACAACACAGCGCGTATTTAGCGTGCCTTTACTATTTATTTTCAGTACTGGAAGGATAATGTGATTACGTGAAGAAAGCAAAGAGTTTGAAGTCACTTAGTAAGCAAGGAAAATATTAACCATCATTCTAGGTCTAAACAAGTTCTATGACATCTGCACTTCTACTTACTTGAATGATCTGTGTGGTTCACAGGTCCAGATTTTGAAGTGGTGCTGATGAATCAAAGGAGGTGCTGAAAAGAAAGATGAGGTGATTATAGTGTTTCCTCTCCATGATAGAGCCTGTGTAGTTATTTCATCCAGCAGGTAAAATCATAACAAGAATCATCAGTTGAAAACTGAAACATAATAAATTCAAATGAGAAATCAAAGAGGAGGTGAAGAGTGCTACTGATTAACCTTGAACGAACCCAAGGCAGTGCGAAGGTTTTCCAGCTCTCAACAGACTGAGGTCAGAACTAGATGTCTTTTTGGAAGGTCAAACAGATGATTTCAAGCTCAACACTGGAGCTACCTGTAGTATGCAAGACATCTTAAGAGTGCCTCTGACTTAAAACATTCAAATTTATTAATCCTGTAGGGATGAGGGAGGTTGAGAGTGTATTGGTCCCTATAAGACAGTGAGCCAAAGCCGAAAGCTCATCATCCATCAAGCTGAAGCTGTTCTGTGCATGCTCTGTCGAAGGGAGATGGGGCACTGGGAGATGGCAGCCCATGCGCAATGCTGTGCCGGCCGGGCACTGTGAACACAATGGCATTGTGAGGTGTGATCTTCAGAATCCTTTCTCCTGGTTGCTGTCCCTCAGGATTGTCCTTGCTGCTCTCCTCTGACTGGGCTCTCAGCGTGATGGGGGAGCTGCTGCTCTCATGCACAGAGTTGTGGAAAACTCTGAAGCAGCATCTGCCAGCAACACATCATTTCCTGTGGTTGTTCTCGCTATGGATTTTTTGCATTGCTCTGGCTTCTCCCCTGCAAATTGCTTGCCCGGGATCGTGCTTCTGTCTCCCTTCTGGACTCTGTGTGAGCTTTACTGTAGAGGCCAGCTTGCACTGCTGATTGCTGTGCCCTTTTTTTGTTGGGTTTTTTTCCTTTTCTGGACCCCATGGAAGGGCTAGGTCGAGCTGTTACTCCTGCTCTGGCTACTAATGCTCAGTATGTGACATTCCTCTGCAGTTGTTCTGTTTATGCCACGTCCTACTTCATTCCTCAGACTGAGCGCAGAGCCAGATTTGCAAAAGTCTCTCTTCCCAACATTTTTTTTCATTCAGATGAGCAGATCTGCCCATCTGTTTAGTCGGTAAGTACTGACATATCTGGAGCACCAGTAATTGGGCTTTTTACTGCTGTCAGCAGCCAGTATCATCTGACACTGTTGTGCTGTGCACCCAGCAGTAAGAAAATGAGGAAACCACAGAAGTACAGCTGCGTTCCAAGTAACTCTTGGTGTTCGCCTCTGTATAAACATGCGTGGCTTTTCTGTTTAGATAGTCTGTCCCTCTCCAGTATTCCGGTGCTTTCCACAGCACATCGGGGAGGAGCATTCTGAGTGGTGGAAATGCAATTTGTTTTTCAGTCCTAGCACACGAAATGATCAAAAGTGACAAATCGTTGTGTGTATAAATACATCTTTTCAGAGTTGTTTGTTTTAACCCAAACATAAAAGTTTTCAGGCATTTGTAGAAAAAAAATTGAAACAAACAGGAATCTTTGGCCAGATTCCAGTTCTTCTAGCAAAGTGATAGCGAAGGTGCTCTCCACCCCATCGAACGCAATGATTTGATGCTTGAATCACAAAACAGAAGGAAATAGTTAAAGAGACTATGATATTCTTCTCACTCGGATAATAGCAGCGACTCTGGGATGGGCAGGGGGGGCAATACATATTTATTTGTTTCTTCCTTCTCCTTGGAGGCCTGTGTCTGAGAAGGAAAGGTGCACTGACGCTGAGCACTGTGTACGGCTGCCAGGCGGCACCGCTAGCACGGAAGCGTGCGCGGCTGCCTCAGAAACAGAAGGCGATGGGAAGCACATCAAGGGATAGACGGCGGAGACGCGCGCTAGCCAGTACAGTAACAAAACCAGTGCTGCCCCAGGCCGATGGAAACACAGTCGGTAATTGTGGTACCACCGGTCAGTTATTGAAATATTGGCTCAGAAACAATGGTGGGTTTTTGTTGTGTTGCTTGTTGGTGGGTTTTTTCAGTTATTTGGTGAGGAGGGAAGTACAGAAAATATGAGAAGTTTGGGAACTGTTCAGAGGTTAATCTCAGTCCACTGGTTGTACCGATGGTTTGAAATAAGAGTTAGATGTGGAAGCTTTTATTGGAAAGATAGATGAAGTTGTTGCTTCCTATAAAATGTCCAGGTTTCCTTCTGTTAGAACATGTGCGGTTCTGCATCACAATACTCAGCTCAGGAGGTGGCCGGCACATCTTGATTTTTTCCAGTGCTGTAATGATCCAGTCTGAGATAGCAGTTTGTGTCTAGTGTTTCTGATTCAATTCACAAGTCAGCTAGAATTCTTTTCTGATTATATTTTTAATAAAAGACAGCTTTTTATTTTTACATTTTTAGGAAGAGGAAAGACATAACACTTTATAGTCAGTTTTTTAGAAATACATATTGACTTTACTGCTAATGCAGGGTAGGTGATGAATTTTTCTGAGCTTTATTTATCTTAATGTCAGAATTGATTCAAAGCTGGAGATGGGGAAGAGTTAATGAACTTCTTTTATATGAAATTTTACATCCTAATGCCTGTTCAACAGAGTTCTGTTAATTTGTACTGATGACTGAAAGATTTGCAAATTAGCTAGTAAATATGATGAGAAAAAATGCTAAATCTATGCATCATAAAGATCAATGGATTCACTGGCAGATACTTGCATAGGCTTTGGATATTTGTTATGAGGTTACTCTATTAGCAAACAGAGAATAGAGGCTTGGGAGACATCAGTTCAGCACCACGTTTCTACTCGAAGCAGTTGTAATATTCCTGCACCTCTGCTAGTGCCGATGTTGTATTTTTCTCTTGGGTACTTGCCAACAGTATTCCTGAGGGGTACGTTCAGCCCTACGGGCTTTCTGCATCACGCAGGGAATGTAGACGACCACGCATGCCTCCTGTGTGCTGGCAGCTCTCACCTGTCTCTTTGTCCAGGACTTTTACTGCTAGCGTCAGAGCTCCAAAAAATCCATTGCTCTACCATGAAATTTCTCTCTCTTAATAACCTGTAATGTCATATATTTAATAAACTTAGTTCCTCTTTTTTCCTCATTGTAAATCTCATTAGATCTGTGATGACATTATCAAGGCCACAAGCCTTGTCCTTTCGAAACAGCTGTAGCAATTCATAGCAGAGACTGTATGTATTGCTTGGGATGAGCTGGTGTCCCTTGTGGCTGAAGAGGACATTTATCTGTTGGGCAGGAGGCATCAGAATCATAAAATACTAGAATTCCCAGTCTGCATTAGGAGAAGTCAAAAGAACCCGCAGAGGTTTGTTATGGAAAGCCTGCTTCTGCTTTGGCATACAATGCATCAGTATGGCTGAGAAATCTTCTCAGAGGAGGCAAAAAACAGATGCATTTCTGGAAACAGATGCATTTTGATTCCTCAGAAGCCTGAGGAATCATTCTTCTGGAACACAATTCCTCTCCTGACATTTTGATCCTACTGCTCTGTCTCTGCCCCAAATCCTTGCTGGGGGCTGATGCATGCTGCAGTGCTAGGAAAGGCTGCTGCAGCTCCTGCTCAGAAGCAGTAACCACCGCTGGAGTAAATTCTCAAGGTAGCACAGACTTGCACAGAGGTAATTCGTCACTGCAATCATGTGATGCCTGTTCACTTGCAGAAATGAGCAATCACAGCTTTGGCAGATGTGTCCCCTGACTTGGTGCTGCTGTCCTGCCTCAGTCACGCCTCTGACGCCAGGGTCGCAAGTCCCGGGCTAGCAGATGCACACAGTGACTCAGGCACTGACGGTGCTTCTCCAGCCTCCTACACCCTTTCTACCTGCTGACACTGCCACAGCCACCTCAGGGATGGCCACATGCACCAAGAGCAGTGAGTTCCCACTTCTGCTTACAAGTAAGCTGGTTTTGACAGCCGTTACTGACAAAAAAAAAATCATGACAATGTTCCTTCACTTCTTCTTCTTTAAACTGGTGCAGCAATAGGAGTCCGAGTTACTTGAGTCCCAGGGTTCCTGTGATTTGAGTCACTAAAAGATTTCAATTCTAGCAGTGTTGGGTGCTGGGGTGGGAGCTGCAAGAGCAGCCTCTGCCAGTTCCCCAATGACCCTTCACAGCTGAGACAATCAGGGGTGGTGGTGGCCCCTCTGTGGAAAGAGCAGGAAAGCCCACATAGGGATGAGGGGACAGCGTGAGGAACAGCCCAGCCAGCCACAGGTCAGAGCAAGGGAAGGTGTCTTTTGTTTCTTACCATCCAACTCTGTTTTAATTAGCAATAAATTTAAATTTATTTTCATTTAATCATTTGGGTTGGAAAAGACATTTAAGATCACAGCTGTCCCAACACCACCTGTAAACCATGACCCTAAGCTCCAGATCTATATGACTTCAAAACACATCCAGAGATGACAATTCAACCTCCTCCCTGGGCAGCCTGTTCCAAGGAGTGATGACCCTTTCTACAAAGACTTTTTTCCTAATGTCCAGCCTAAAGTTTCCCCAGTGCAACTTGAGGCCATTTCCTCCGGTCCTGTCACTTGTTACTTGTGAGAGGAGACAAACCCCCACCTCTCTACACCCTCCTTTCAGGTATTTGTAGACATTAATAAGATCTTCTTTCAGCCTTCTCTTCTTAAGACTAACCAGCCTCTTCTTGTTCTCCAGACCCTTCACAACCTGGTTTCTCTTTTCCTACCCACTCCAGCAGCTCAATGTCTTTCCTGTGTTGAGGTACTCAAAACAACCCTGTAACGGCTGTCAAGGCATGAGAACCTAGTACTCGCCAGTGCTGGCCACACTGTTTCTGATGCAGGCAAGGATGCCATTGGCCTTCTTGGCCATCTGAGCACACTAATGGCTCATATTTAGCTGACGGTCAATCAATACTGCATGGGTCTCTCTGTTGAGCAGCTTTCCAGCCACTCCCTCCATTTGGCCTTATTGGCCTCAACCCATCAATCCAGCCCATCCAGATCTGTCTGTAGAGCTTTTCCATACTCAAGCAGATCAACACATCCTCTCAACTTGGTGTCTTCTGCAAACTTGCTGAAGGTGCACCGAATCCCATCATCCAAGTCATCAATAAAGATGTTAAACTGGAATGGCCCAATACCAAGTCCTGGGGAACACCACTTGTGTCTGGTCACCAACTGGATTTAACTCCAACAACCACCACTCTTTGGATCAGGCCATCCAGCCAGTGTTTAATCCAAACCATATGCAGACAGTTTCCCCACGTGAAGTCAGTTCTGCCTGTGATGGTAATTGGGTAATGATTTCCCTGTTTTTACCTCAAACCATGAGCTTTTCCATCTTATTCTCTTTGCTGTCTCACAGAGTTGGGGAATGAGGGAGAAGCTGGGTGGGTGACTGGCAGCCAGACAAGGTCAGCCTACAACAACTATTTTGACACAGGGCTCTAAAATGTTCTGACTATGCATCAAAAATTGTCCTTAGTTTCTGTTTACACTATATAAACCTCAAACTGTGTTTGAGTTTTACAACTCAGATCAACACAAGAGGAAAATAAGTACAACCAGAAACTGCTGATGAGGCTGAACTGTTTTGGGGTGAGGGACTGAAGTGATTGTAACTGCAGTTTGCATAGAAGAATGTGTCTGTCATATTGGTTGCAGTCCTTGGGGAAAATTACTGTGTTTGGATCTAGGTCTGCTCTGCAAGAGATCTAACCACAGAACGTCTGGGAGTAGCATTGTGAGACAAGAGTTTAAGAGCAGAGCTAGCTTTTGTCTGCTGTATTTGAAATGGAGTCAGGGACTCTCAGAGATTAAAGCAAAAGCTGCTGCATCTGAAGAGCCACGTTTGTGTGCACTAGCAACACATACTGTCAGTGAATTGGTGCTGAGGCAGGGTTGCAAGACACACTGACTGTTGCTTCCCGCATTCTGCCCCTTCTTGGTCCAACTGAGTGCACCGGTCACTCTTCAGGCAATACTCACTTGCAGAAGCTAAGAGGTGACTTTAATCACAAGGATGAAATTCATTCTTGTGCGACACCCAAGTGGGGTTTGAGGCCACTCTTCACAGAGCTGAACTTGACCCTGCAAGAGTAACAGCTTCACAGACTGTGCCAAACTGGGACTTTTTCGTACCACACACCAGTTACAGGGAAGACTTGTAATTGCAAACTGAGGGATGAAACCAAGCTGCACAAGAACGTCACCAGTAGTGCTGCTGTTTACAACTTCGCGATGTCTCCATAACTCCATACCACATTTAACAAATAAATATTCTGAAGGGTATTACAATGTTGTTTGTGACTCGGGGCAGTCTAATAGCTCTGTAGGGATAGGACAGCTAATTAAGTGGATCTTCCTCAGGCCCCTAATTTCACATCAGTGTTAGATAGAGTTGCAGATACTTCAGCTGGTGTCAGAAGGAATGCTTAGGCTGCACGTGCTTCCTGTTGTTTTGCATGAAGAAGTGGTAAGGATTAGAGAGAAAACTTGTAGTCACACTTACCTGTACTATTCTTATTATATTTCTTAGTTTATGTATTTGTCATAGGCAAACTTGATTAAAATATTCAATGTAGGACTTCGAGTCTTATAAAAAAGCTGATTTATGAAGTACATATTTATATATTTTAGTGAAACGAATGTCAGTGGGCAAAAAATATTATCACCTATATTTGAATGCATTGCTCTTTTAAATAATGTTCCTTTTTAAAAAAGAAATGAAGCAGTAGGAGACATAGTGTTAGAAGTAAGTAGATACTGGAATATGTTTTATTTCGGTAACACCAGCCTTTTTCCTGTGTCACTTATTTAAAATGGGGATTAGATCACTAATGTCCCTCAGAGGACATTTAAACTAATTAGGAAATATCTGAAAGAGCTTCTCCCCTCGCAAAAGGACTTGATGGGATTGTCCCATCTGTCGTGTATTATTTGCAATAGCAAAAAAGCTTCTAGGACTATTTAATGAGAAAGGATAATGGAATCACATATATTAATGGTCAAAGCCTGAGTAAGAGATGATGCCCCCCTGAAATAAGTTCTAAATATGTCCTTTGGGAGGCATTTACTGCATGGAAGAGCCTTTCTTAAATGTATGAGGAAAATGTACTGGGGAACACTGCTCCGGCACTGAAGGGTTCATATGTGCTTGTCAGGTAGAGAAGGCCAGATCCTGAGACCTAGAGCATCCACAGCCTACAGCTTGTAGCAGTTTCATTAGTCAGATGGTTTCATTCCATCTAGAGAACCAAATCTGTTCTCCTTGTGTATCATAAATCACTGCATTGCACTTGGTTACAGCAACATGAGTTTTAGTAGGTTTCTTTAACTGAAACAAATTGCTAAACCATACCCAATCCAATTTGCCAGTGAATGCACCACTCCTCTTACAGTTTCTAATGGTTAACTCAAGAAAAAAAGAGCTGTAGTCTCAGCTTTAATTTGCCTTGTTTCAGCTTCCACCAATTAGTTTTTGTTATCTCTTTCTTCATAGTATTAAAGAACCTCTTTGTAGCAAGCGGTGCTTTGGGACATGGCTTAGTGGTAGACTTGGCAGCATGAGGTTTATGGTTAGGCTCAGTGATCCTAAGGGTCTTTTCCAGTCCGAATGATTCTAAGTATTGTCTTGGTTGTGGTCACTAATGGAGGCCTAGGACCTACTCTCCAGTAGGTAGTAGTAATTTATCTGGTTGTCTTTTGTGCTCCTTGATGAGTTAGAATTTCTTAACAATGGATCCCTCCTCTGTAAGAGGAAAAGTATCAAACTCTTTAAATATAGTAGTTGTTTTTTAAAGCAGTCACCTGAGGCACCCACAGTGTAGACTTACTCGGATGTATTACTGTTTATGTTGACTAAACAGAAATAGCTTTCATCAGAAAACAAGGTGTCTAAACCAGAAATACTGATTCTCAGTCTGAACGCTTCATTTTGTTTCATGACGTTTGCTCAGTTATGTTATTTTAAAAACATTTTTAGACAGGCGAGGAGCATCAACAATGCAAACCTATGCACTCAAGAGGCAAGAGATGCTGAAAGAAGGGTGCCTTATCCTGCTCCTCTTACTGTCCTCACCTCACGCACACGTAACCCTGCTGCTGCTTTTGGCACTAGCTGTCATCATTACCTGAGCTGTAGATCTGGCTCCTGGTTGTGCCCAAGCCCCTTACAGAATATGCCCAAGAAGGGATCTTAAGGCAATCTCAGTGCGGTTATCTTCAGAATAACTTGGTTCAAAAAACCAATAGATGTCCAGTGATCTTATTCAAATAAGATCTTTCATGTAGTCACAACCTATGACAGGTTCTTCAATTCAATAATTGTTTGAAAATGTATTTATGTTATGACATATTGAATCTAAATATGATTCAATAAAAACATGTATATTCGAATTATTTTTTTAAGGGTGTGAGCCCAGCACAGAACATTTATCCTGCTTTCCCCAATTTCAACACCCGTGAAGTTTGGCATTTTCCAAGTGAACTGACAGCTAAATGAGGTCTTTCAGATTTGTGTTTTGGGTACAGTCACCAAATGCCTTCACAGATTTTGTCATAATTATACTGAAAAAAGTTCTAGAAATTCACAGAATCAGCCTTATAATGAATTCTAGCTGATAGAGTATGGATGATTCAAGGTTTTTACAAACAGCTTGGCTTCCCACAGCTTCTTAGTCATTCTTTTCTATTTCATGGGACAGAAAAAGGATATCCTTCACAGGGGAAACAGTTGATGGAGTCTCAGATGAAAAACGTAATTAGAACACTCGTAACATATACAGTCTGCTGCTCCTTCACCATTTGTCTGCTTCCAAATTGCAATCAGTTAGTAAAGCTATTTTCGTTTTTTAAACATGTTTTCTACATTGTGGCAGTTGATTTGTTCTTTCCCCTTCCCTTCAGAATGGTTGTAGTACACTTTAACCACGACAGCAGTCACAGCCATCACAGAACATTTCAGGAAATTATGTCAATCCATTACTCTAAATACCAAAAAACAACTGAAGTCACAGAACAGTGATCACTTTTGTAGCACAGGATCAAAACTAATGGAAGCAAAATAAATCCAAGTTGTATTTATATTAATGTATTTATATTAATCTTATCAATAACTTTTTCCAGTAATTTCCATTACAGTAAGTTTCATATAAAGGATTCCTAAATTCCTGAGAAGTAGTATCTGCAAATTTACAACTGACATTATTAATACTATTAGAGGTTTCAGAGGGTGTACTTTTCACTTACTTATCATAGCATATATATAAATCAAAAGGTTTTATTTGGATTCTTACTAAATATGGCCACTCAGCACTGTCTTACAGAGGAAGTCAAGGAAAAGCAATTCTTGGCATCAGAAATCAGGAAACACTGGAACTGTGCAAAGTGCTTCCATTCTATGAACGGGTGTGTATGGATATTTGGCTTCCCAGAATAGAAAGTACTGTGATCAGAGAATCATAGAATGGCCCAGGTTGGATGGGACCTTAGATATCTGCTCTAACACCCCCAACCTGGTTGCTCAATGCCATATCCTACCCAGCCTTGGATATCTCCAGAGAGGGCGCAGCCACAGCTTCCCCCAGCAACCGATTCCAGAGAGCCTTCACCCTTGCACTGAAGAACTTCTTCCTAAGATCTAGCCCAAACCTACCCTCCTTCAGTTTAAAGCTTCCCCTTGTCCTATGGCTAGATCCCCTTGGGAAAATTCCCTCACCAGCCTTCCTCTAGATTCCATTCAGGTATTGGAAGGCAGCTCTGAGGTCCCCCCGGAGTCTTCTCTTTCCTGAGCTGAACAACCCTAGCTCCCTCAGCCTGTCCTCACCGCAAGGGTGCTCTATCCCTTGGACTATCTTTATGACTTCCACTGATAATGATGACAAATACAGTTGTGAGGTGTGGCCCAAACCATGCTGCTGCATTCCCTTTGCAATTTGAGGTGGCTGCCAAGATTTTCTTTGGCAGTTGTCCATCATGACTTCAATGATGAGCTAGGTGAAACGTGGCAATCCTCTTTTTCCACTTTTTTTTTGTTGTTCAAGTTTTGTTTCCCAAGCCAGCATGTGACACTTCATTTTCACTGCCTTGCAAATGTCACATACATCTGTTTCTTTGTGTAGCAGATCTCAAGATTTACATAAGTAAACAGCTTTCAGCATTCTTGAAGCCACAACAATGTGCAAATGTGTTGGAAACTGGAGAAAAATTGTATTTGACTGCTCTGTTGTGAATGAATATTTAAAGCTCTGAAAATACTATTAATGATTTCACTCTAGTGTCTTCATACTGAGATGACTAGAATGACAACAGGTTGACCAGGTGTGAATAAGTTGTGGTCTCTTACTTTTAATAAGAGCTTCTCCTGAAGACGTTTGAATTAGGAAGAATGAAGTGAAGCAGACTAGTTTATATACTGAATTTTCCTAGCAGGTAACTTGAGGGCTTTCATGAGAAAACTTGAATATGTACGGAGGTAAGACAAAGTAAAGTCTTTTGCTTAGAACAAAACATGTCAGCTGAGTTTTAGAAAATCAATGTATTTTCTTTCCTTCCATTTTTTAGTTTAGTTCTGCCATCTCCTGTACTAAACTGATTTTTATGTCATTACGTTGGTAGCTCCAGATTCTAGCCTGATCTCCCTGGCCTGATGGCAAATACATATGGAGAACGTCCAATAAAATGGGTGTCAAACTTCATGGTTCTGCTTGGGTCTTGGTCGTTTTAGCCTAATAATGACCCTGCTGTTGCCTGGTGTCATCTGAGAGGTCTGACCTGTCTGCCACAACTGGGCTACAGCAGTGTAGGTTATGGGGTAGCCTTGGATTGGCATGTGAGTGTGCATACACAGGTAATGTAGCTGGTGCTGCAGTGTGAGATTTTCTGCATTCTCCTCAGCTTCTCTGACTGGGACAGCTAGAGGAGGATCAACCAACTCTATTTCTAAGTGCTGGTTTCTGTGTCCTTAACCAAACTAAGGTGCCCTCATCCACCTGCAAAAGCAGTGGGAGAATGAAGGTATCCCTGTGGGGCTGAAACTGTTGTGAAATATCCTGTACTCCTCCAGGGATTTATTTTCATAAAAGGATTCTTACTCAAGACTTCTTGTGATGTCTTCATAGCTGCACATGGAGAAAAAGGGTTCTTAAATCTATACGTGTGAAGGTGCAGTGTAGCTACTGTTAACGCTCTCTTATTGGGAGAAATACCTGCTGCTACCTGATCATGCCACTTGCCTGTTTTTCTCCTGCCTTTCCAGCACTCTCTTGGTTTTTTTTCCTCTGTTATTAGAAGGTTAAGAGATGATGCCTCTAATGGTGCTCTGAAGGCACCAGTGACATATGGGATGCTACTGGGTGTAATGCATAAAGACGATAGATAATCAGCCCAAGAACTTGAAATGATGTGATAGTAAATGTAAAACCTGTGGATTCCAATTCCTCTGAAAACAGTCATTTATCTTTAGTCTTTAAGTAGAAGACCTCACTTGTAAAAAGAACTTGCTGTGAAAACTTCAGAGTGGAAATTAGTGCCTGGTTATTAAAAAATGAATAGGTGTCTAACACCCAAATTATTTCAAGTCTAGAAAGGATAACCTAAAAAAACTGCAAGTTGTTTACAAGTCAGTTGTGGAGACCATCTTATGTGGACTCATGGTGTTTTGTCAGTGCTAAAACGCGTGCAAATGTGATCCTTATTATGATTTTGCTGGAAGTGATTTTCAGTTATTTTTTAATTATGCATTGCTCTTTACTTCAGCACTTAATGTAGAGATCTTTGAGCAGACTAGAAAGGTATCAGAAGGAATAAATATATTGTTCTGCAAGTTCAGTCTTTAATGTAGTATGCAAGCTATTGGATTAAAAGCAGTAGGTATCAGAGGTCAACTGCACTCACTAATCACTGCCTCCACAAAAGCAATTGACTTTGTTGCTAGCTGGCTGCAGTAAGAATAGTAAATCACTTCATAGACTTTATTCAGTTCACAGCTTGAGCACTACTGCTTCACCTTTCTCTGAAAAACAGTAATGCTCTTCGCTTTGTCCAGGAAATAGGAATTGCTCATGGAATCTCCTAACTATTTGTTTTAAGTGCATGAGCAATAGAGCTTATGCCCACTGGTTCCTGAAATGAAGCCCTGTCATGGCATGGTGGTCGCAGTGAATGTTAATGCTGGAAATTGGGGGTAGGGAGAGAGGGATGTTGGGTTGTTTGGAGTTCTTTTAGACAGCCTCTGACAGATGATTGTGCTGCTTTATGCATTACAGTATCTGCAAAGACTACCATAATAAAACTTTGCAGGTAGGACTGCAGGCAGGCATCTTGTGAAGGATGAGCCTCCTGGGATGCTGATTGCATTACCATGCTAAATAAAATTGCTTTTAACAGAAATGTTTAGCCAAATCTCTGTAAGAAAAGGGTAACATTCATTCAAATGCATTTTCAAAGGGAATCTTCTGACACAGAGGAAGTAGCTAAATATGCCTAATATGCCTTTGAAATAACAAAGTATGCAGACAGGTGAAAAATAAGTGCTTGTTGACATACGGTTTCATTGTCAGGCTGTAGCATTTTAATAGCAATGCAAGCGATGCGCTAAGTAGTTATTGACACCAAGATCTCTCTTTGCCAGAAGGACAATCTTTCTGTCCTGAGGCAGGGTTGGAGGAATAATTTGGCCTACAGTAAGGAAGTGTCTTGTGGGGCCTGTGGGACCGGCACCTTCTGTAGGAGGGACACAGACCTGCACACATGGTTGTTTTAGAGCAAATACTTCTGTGGTTTGGGCTCACATCTTAGAAAAGCCAAAAGCTTTTAGCGTGGAACGTGAGCTACAGTTATGTCTGTAACACCAAATTCTGTAGCTGCTAGTACATCCTTTAGTAGCCAGGTGCTAGATAACAATAAGTTTAAACAATTTGCTTTGATACTGGATATCTCTTCTCCAACTCCTGACCTAATGACTTCTGAGTTATGATTTGAAGGTGATTATTATCATTTAGTTATGTGATCAGTCTTGTGAAGAGGAAGAAATGGCTGTAATTCAGAAGTATTCCAGCCCACAAAATGTGTTTTCGAAGGTGCTGAATAAGGATTCAGCCTGCATAAATATTTCAGATCTGGTGAAGAGTAACACACTGCTATTAACCAAAGAAATCAAGGGTCCATGATAGTCCTTTGTTAACAGCGGGCAAGAAAAATGGAAGTACAACAAGGTGTTAATTTAAACCAGAGTGTCCAAAGCTATGTCACACGTACAGTTGCATTTAAATGAGTATGTCCTAGACAAGCAGTTAAGTTGTTTGTGGTGCAGCTAACGGGTTTCACACACAACCTTTTGGGCATTCACACTTTAATACATGATTGTGCTTCAGGCAAGATCTGTTACTGCCTGTTAGTGTCAAACTTGGGAAGGCGTAGTATTGCTGTAAAATACTAAGGATATTGTGATACAGAGGTGATAAAAGAAAAGCTGTTGAGTTAGCCATTGTTTTTAATGATAAATTATAGCACATGACTCTTCCAAACTAAGCAAGTAACAGCTGTTCGTAAAAACGCTACGTGTCATTATTGCTGGGCTCTGTATTCTTTTTGAAATCTGCGTGCCCTTCGCAATTAGCTCTCTCCACTCTTTTATTGAGCATGTAGAGGGCCACTTCTTCAAATCTTGGGTCACTGATTTTTTATATCACAAAGCATCTTTTCAGTAGTTTTCCCTTGTAAAGAGGTTTCTCTGCTTTGATACTTTAGTGTCCTTCCAGGATTCTGACTGATTGGCTTATAAGTCACATTAAATTCATGTGTTTGGTAGCTGGAAGGTCTGGAGTTTGCACACTTTTGGAATATAGGGTAGGTACAGATGAGGGCTTAAAATGCTGCTTTAAACAACTGGGGACAGTGATGTGGTGGAAGAGACTACTAATCTTGAGTGAAAAGCAATTCAGCCTCCGACAGGTCTAGCTGAACCTGACCTGAGGAATGTGCTGCTCCACGCTGTCAGAATCAGCATAGCAGAGACCTTGGGCATTTTAGCACGTGATCTGTAGTAGATGAGCCAAATGCTGCAATCATTTGATATGGTGATGAATAATCTCTTTATAGAAAAACAGAGACAGGTATGCTCACATTTAAATGGGTTTTACGACTAATGCATAGGCTGTTTTCAGGTATGTTACCACAAATACTTAGGCTGTGATTCCTACAGCTTTTTCAGGGATCACAAATAACTCCAGCCTAATAAAAGCATGCCCAAGGTAAAAAACTCCCTTAGAGGACAGAGTGTTCCTCTGTTCTGCAGTCCTAGGCTTCTCCCTCGCTGTAGCAGGATGCAGGGGTGTGAGGCAAAAAAGAGCTGCTCAGTGAAACCTTGTGCTTCACTGATCAAGTGACTTTACAGGGGAGTACAGACACTCTTGCTTAAAGTCATCTGAAACATCATTCTTCTTTTGTTAGAAGAACGATAACCACAGCCAGTAAAAATCTTTGTCTAAAAGGAAATGGGGGACGTAGTACTCTCTGGGAGGGAAGAAAAAGTAATCTATGAAATGTTTCCATGGCAGTAGTTTCCTGTCTGTCTTCCAGGCCTTCAGAATATTCCAGTTTAGTAATACACATTATCTGCTTCTGCTTCTTCATTTCTTCAACTAATGTGTGTTGAAAATGCTCACTGATCCACCTGGGCTCAGTGGAGCTTTATACACCACATGCATTCCAGTTAAAGGCTGAACTTACTTTTATATTACTTCAGGTTTTCAATTAACCTTGCTTCCATGTATTTCACAGCATTAAGCCCAGTTTAGAGTTAAATAGAACTCACATCATCTCACACCTCCCCTTCCCCTCACCCTAAACTTTAAAATGGAGCTTTTTCTGTGCTGCATGAAATACCATAATATCTGGGCTACGTGACCAATTTGATATTGAAAGTCACATTATTTCTAGGTAATTTTCCAGGGGTTTACTCCACTGTTAGCAGGTATTGCTACACTATCACAAGAATAAATTTTCATTGAAGGTGGACAGGTAGATGCAGTTCGTTAATGTACTGCAGATGCTTTAAAAACCTGGGCAGACTTGTTTTGGGGGATGGTTTAGAGGTTAGGGGTTGTAGGGCTGGACAGTTGGATCTGATGATCTTGAAGGTCTTTTCCAATCTTGAGGATTCTATGATTACTTTGTAAAACTCTGTTGAATTCACAATGTTTGCCTGGAAATTGGTGAAGAGTGGCATCATGAAGAAGAACAAAACTGGCAAGAAATCCCGTTCTAAACTGTGTTACATGGTGCTACTGGATTTATTCTGTTGTGTCATACAAATATTTTACACTGACTAATATAATGGATGTGTAAATTAATGACTATGTTATGTTAATCAATTCAGACAAGTTGATTACAATAAGAGGTAAAATTAAGCATTAAGTTCATGGTGATTTTTTTGTTGTTTTTACCTCTCATCTTGAAATTGTTGGAATTTCATGTCACTGTTTGTTCAAGATTAATGTTTACTTTGGCTAAGACCCTTCTCTTTGTGCTGGGTACTGTCTGTGACATACTGCTTAGCAAGCTGGCATTATGGGTGCCATCACAGACCCTAGTGGTTTGCAATATAAATTGGATATTTAGGGTGTAATCGAGTCCTCTGAGCTAATTGTACCATCCAAATGCATATCTTTATGCCATCTGAAAATCTCTTTCTTAAAGATTTTTAAATTAGAATTGTGACTTTTTTCACATTCTCTTTCTTTTAGTCGCAGCTCCTGACTTTTCACCAAAACAGTGTAAAATTTCCCCCGAATCATTAATCAGAAAGGATATTCGTTCAAAACAGTCCACTCTTGGTGTCTTGTAATAGTTTGCGTTCAGTAAGGTTTCTGGACTATAAGTGCTTATATTATCCTCAAGCTCTCCTTGCTTCCCAGGGCTATAAACTTGCCGTGTATAAATCATAACATTAGCTTTCTCAGACATGGTATCAGCCATTTGTCTGCCAGTGCTCTACGGGGCTGGCTGCTGCCTCTGCTCAAAATGGTATGTGTTCACATCACTCTGCCTCGCCAGAAACGGGTTAGGATTGCTAGCAAGCATCTTTCTATCCCTAGAATGGACTTGACCGTGAAGAAAGCAGAAATTTGAACCCAAGTTACCAAGTACTCATGTCCTCACACTGAAATGTGTCCCATGAATAGGAAATGTTTTACATGTTTTTCCTCAAATCACTGGATTCTTCTGAGGTGGGACAAATATACCTGTGTCTTTTACCCAGTTCAGGTGTCTGAATGTAAATCGGGTATTCCAAGATCTTTGATGGGTTCTTGAAGTCCACAGTAAATTAAACTCATCCATGTTGAAGTCTCATCATCTGTGACAAGACACCACTGGAGTTTTTTTAAAAAAAGACTCATTTATGACTTGGGTGGAAATACCTGATGACGTGTTTGTTGTCTCTCTCCCACTGGGCTCCTTGTATAAAAGCAAGCAGTGCTCATGATTCGACTGAGCTCAGCATCTGCCTTCCCTCTGAATCTGCCAAAGCCATCAAGGCCACTGTCCTCATAGATGCTTTCTCTGCTTTGGGCCTTGTGCAACAACGCATTTCTAGCAGAAAACCTGCAACCAAGCTGATTTCTTCCATGGCACAGTCATTTTTTTCCTCCCCCCTTTCAATTCTGTTATATGCCTAGTTACTGTAATGGAAGTCTTCACCCACAGTCCAAATCTCCTCTTCACCACCTTTGACTCAATTCTCAAAAGCCTCTTTTCTCACCACAATTTCTTTCCCTTGAGAAGGAACATAACAATTTCTTCCCAGTGGAAAACATAAAAATATGATCTTCACCTCATAACTCCTCCTTTAACTCATTGCTCTGTTCCTGAAACACTCCTCTAGCCTGTCACAAGTTAGAAAGTTTTCCAACTGCTATCCTTCTCTGGTCATCCCCTTTACGCAGTGGCCCCATCTTATCCCTTTTTTCCTCCGATCTGTCACTCTCTTCTTTCTTTTTTCTTGCACATTTCAAGCTTGCCTTAGTCTTTAACTTCTTTAGAATGTTCCAGTGTTTACCTCCTCTGACCTCCTAATAATACTGTCATCCCTTAATGCATGGAGTCAATACAGTGCTACAGTCATTGCCATCTCATTCCCACTCCTTATTGTCAACTGGAACTGCTCAAACCAATCTGTAACAACTTTCTCCAGTCTAATCAGACACTTGGTACTCCACCACTGACCATATGAACCTATAAGGTGTTTCAGTACATATATTTAACTTCAATAATTTGACTGGAACCCTTTCCTCTCTTGGCTTCCATGAGAGTATTCTCTCTAGGCTCTTTGGTGAATTTGCCTTATCAAGTCTTCAGTTTCAGGAGTTTATAGGAAGATCTGGTGTTTTACTTCCTTCCTAGTTTAACCATGAGGCATCTCACGTGGAAGCACACATTCCACTACCAACTTAATGAGGCTGATCAGGTACTGTGTAGACCACTGTACTTCAGACCTGCCTCTTCCTAGGCAGGAATTCCAGGCTAGAATCTGGTTTTGTGTAAACGCTGAAGAGGCATCTCAAACCAACATCACTAATACACTGTTCCTTACTCAGTCTGCAGGAGCCTTCTCAATTACTCTTTGCCACCCCAGATCCAACTGGTGTGTAAATTGGACACGTGGTTCTTCCTGGCCATCTATATATGCTTTTAGATTTCTTTCATTGTCAATTTATTTTCCCAAATTTCAACAATTGTAATCTACTCCAACTCAAATAATACTGATAGAAAACTTGCTTTTTGAGTTTGGTTTTAGTTTTTTGGTCATGTTGCTTTCTGAACAGGTTGGACTTGATGATCTATGAGGTCTCTTCCAACCTTGATAATACTGTGATACTGTGATACTGTGAACATAACAGTTTGGTTCTCAGTTTTCTGCTTTAGATAGATTATTTATCCTTTCTCTACTCTGTCATCTCTTAGTCACTATGAAAACAGGAATTTTGAGTCACAATGTCCATTTCCTTCTCAACTTTGCTTTCAAGTCAGCACCTGCATGCTTGCTTTCATCAAAGCTCTTGAGGCACTTCTGTAAATCTGATTCCTCAAATCTCTCCTCGAAATGTGCCTTTGCCAGGCTGCCTACAAAAACATACTGCTTTGTAATGATTAGTGTCTTCTTTTTTCTCTCTTAGTTCCTTACTGACCTATTGTCTTTTGTCCTCAATTCACTGTGTAAACCCTTAGAAGTTTTTTCCGCTCTGCGTTTGGGTAGGGCTGATGGTGTGCCCTGAGCAGAACTCGGAGGTGCGATGGTAAACAGCACTGAAGGGAACAGTAAAGGCCAGAAGGAGCTGAAGTCATGGCTGCATCCCTGCAGGATGGGCCTGGCACACTATTCTAACAGTTAGTATTTTTGGCAAAAACATAGATATAGAAACTCCGTCCATGGCCAGATGCACACACAGAGCTGCCAAAGCAGAGTAGTATACTCTCTAAGCTGTGCTGTTCTCCCCAATAGCATGCACAGAGATGCTAGTCCCTACCTTGGAAAAAGTGAAGCACCGGATAAACCCTAGGAGCTGCAGCTATGCTTCTGGGGTGATTTAAAGTGTTATGATCCAATGTTGGACCAGCTAAGTCATTCCCTCCAGCACCCTTTCATTGTAATCTCCCTCCAAAGGTTTTAAGAATACAGAAACCTTGGCCAGGTTGTAGTTGATCAAATATATAAAACATTTTCTGCATATTAAAAGCCAGGGCAATGCACTAGTAGTTTTTAAAACGTGTTGAATATACTATGAACTCCAAGAAATAACCTTCACTAAAGATCATCATATGAAGATTTGAAGATTAAAACGTCTAGATTAAAGATGAATGTGAGGTGCACCGGGAAATGTTTGATGTTTAAGGACCTCTGCAGTGTATTAATCATGCACTTTTCCAAGCTGTCTGGGGGGATTAGACACCCTATTCTCTTACTTGTCTTTGAAGATGGGACTCTAAGATATTTGTTGTTATGTAGTGAAAATGATAGTATTTTCATTGGGAGCCTGAGTAAAAGAGGGGAGAGCTGTGGACACCTTCTGTATTCCCCTGGGGCTTGATGTGCCCTTGTTGCAGGTTTTTGCTGTTACAGAGGCAATTTGAGCCCTGCCAGTAAAACTGGTCTGACCCAAGAACACTGCTCCACCTACCTTTGGGTTTCTCATCATCAATTCCAGTTCTTCCTTGCTTTCACTTCAAGATAGTCTTAATGTTCTCCTAAGCAGAAGCAATTAGCACAATATTTAACCAGTAAACCTTAATGAAACAAATGTATACGTGTACATCTTTGCATTTACATTACAAGATGCATTAATTAGAAGTAAACAGTAAAAATGGTTACATGTTGTATGTGTTTTCTGTAAAATAGCACTTTTGCTGGAGTTCTTCTCAGCCATGGCTTTTTAGTATAAATTTCAATACTTTAATAAAAGAAACATTTCACATATGTTAGAAATTACAAGTTTGCTTGTCCCTGAAGTGCTACAATACAAATAATCTGTTAAATGCCAGCACTGAATGGGTTTTTTCAGATGTTAAGGGAGATAATCCTGTCCTAAAACTATTAGGGGGCAAATTTATTTGAACTTCAAAACCTCTTTGATCCGAAATGGAAATGAGCTGTGTATGAGTGTGTGCTTCATTAATTTGGGGTTGGCCAGTCGTGTGCGCTTTTGTTGGTTTTTTCCATGAGGTGTCTTTCTAATGCAGTTTATTAAAACTAATAATGCAATAGACTGTTCTTTTTCCTGGTAAAATCTGTTGAACTGCTTTTCTGAAGCAGTTTCTCTATATAGAGTACACTGTGGGAATCAATATGCGAGTTCACAGTCACTCAGAACGTCAACATGGCAGTTTGTGTTGCATTCAGCTCTCTTTTCATGGTCTCATCATTACACCTACAGCAGGCATTTACAAAGTAAGGCTTCCATGGGCACTGGGAAAGCGTGATTAAAAATAATCATCTGTTTGATTAATATTTTCCTCTGGCTTTTGGCAGGATCACCCATCTGAATTTGTGCCAGACTCTACAGGAGCACTGATGCCAGCAATTTAAAGATCTTCACATCCCATCTCAGTGGTAAGTTCTGAAGAACTCATTAGAATATTATATGAGTGTTTTCTGTTGCGTTATACCGAGACTGTGTCTGTGTGACAAATGACGTCTGCAAGAACAGAGAAGTAAAAGAACCTATAATGATCTGCAAGAGACTCAACTCGGGATACAAGTTCTGAGCAATTTTCATCAGTGTAAAATCAGAAAGGCCATTTTTATTTTCCTCTCTACTAATGTAAATGCTCTCGGAAGGTTTGACGTTGTACAGTCTGAAGAATGGAAACCATTTACAGGAGGCTGGTGGGCAGGCTCCAAAGAGAAGGGGAGATGCACCAAGAGGAAATTTGGTAGCTTTTTCTTGCTGAAAACCGAGCAATAAATTGCAAAATTACCGATTATTTTCCTCTCTAATGCCATCTTCGTTGTAACTGGTCTCATTGCTCAAACCTTGAGTCAGATTCTCAAATACTGCTGTGGAGACCTTGTGAGGGGGTGTAATCTATCTGCATTTTGAAGCTCGGATTTTCTGCAGCAGAGAAAAATTTTCAGCTTTGTTAGCAGGGCAAAGGAAGAAGGATCAGCTGAGCCCTGCTATAGTTTTCAAATCAATCCGCAATACCTTTTCTAGAAAATTGTATATGAGTAATGTGGAGTAGTTCTTTAACAGGAAGCCGTATCAGTGCCCATGATGGTACTTTGGGGAAGCAGTGGCCCAGAACAAGCACACCACCACATGCTCTGCCTCTTACATCAACAAATGACCCCTGCTGGAAGCAGGATACACAGGCAGCCCTTTAACTTCACTCTGTCCAGGCAAACCTATGCTGGTTTTAGATCACCATAATACATACGTCAGGTACCACCACTTCCAAGCCCTGTTGATTCCAGCCTATTGAAGTAGCTTCTATATTTTAATTTGATTACACTGCAAAACCTAGAACTCTTTTGATATGGAAGCAAAACCTGTATTCAGCGTTCCTCTAGCGATTTGTTGTCATTAGCCAAGCAGTTCAATAAAGTTCCAGGTTCAGTTTAAAGTTGTATTAAACAAGAGGATTCCTGTCCAATCACGCTTTGTTCATACAAAAAAGAGCGTAATAACACGTTATTGTGAATCCTCAAGACAAATTGCATTTCATTATTGCTAGACAACTTCTATAATGTTGGAATGTGTTCCTAATAGAGCACAGGGTCTCCCTCAGAGCATGCTGTACTAGAATACTCTTTATTAGAAATGAAAGAATATGGTATTCACATCATGCTGCTTGATCGCACAACTAAGATGCAAACCAACAAGTTACCAAGGCACATTTGTACGGAAATACTGTTATGTGAATAACAGCTCTAAACTTTTCCAATTTTTGTTTGGCATTGCTAAAGTCTGTCTGCATTGTGGGGTGGAGAACGGAAAGTCAGTGCTGTTCTGACAGACAGAATTCATGGCAGCCAGAAGTGATTGCTCCTGCGCTACAAGATCCTTTCCCCCCCGTGACAGAGACACCAGTGACTTAGTGCAGGACAGCACGAGAGCCTCGTTTGTAGTGTCTTACCTAACGCAATTGAAAATCCGTTAGAGGTCATCCAAAGCCCAGCCCTGAGACAAAACTGCCATTCATGTAACAAACATTTAACCACTAAGAAATGTAACTGGGTTTAAATCAAGTTCTCTAGGATCTAGAAGCCAGCTTTGACCAACTATAAATATATATGGGGAGGGAGAGAGAGTTCCATATTAACACCATCGGTAAATACGTAGCACATGCTTCAGGAGGTTTAATGACTTTCAGGGCACACCAATGACCAGTTCACTTGTTATGGAGACAAAACCTGTTCAATATTCTTTATACAGTAGTCTATATAGACTGTGTGCATATGAATGTGTATTAAAATGAGGAAATAGGAGCATTAGTCCTTACTGAATTTCTTTATCTGACCATCACTTCACCCTTCATTTCAGCCTTTATATGGGTTTTGTGTTCATACTTTATTATATTTTCTTGAGGCAAGAATGCCCATATTAAATTGGATCCCTTTTTTAATTAAGTTCATCTAAATTTAATTTTGCAATTTTACTTCTGTAAACTCGTCTAACTCCAGATGTTGAGTGTGCTTTCCCTATTCCTGCTCTCACATAATTCTGCCTGTGAAAGGTTTATAACTTGGGCATTTCTGAACACTTTCAAGTGTTTTCAGTGTGTTTCTTGGATAGCTAGTACCATGACCAGTTAACACCCAAAACTACTGCTGCGCATCCAGGCTTTCTGCTAATAGAATATCACTTTTATTAGCTTGAAATGTAAACAAATGCTGATTTTAAAAGAAACTTTACAAAAGCGTGTCAAATGACAGAGGGATATCATGTTCTACAAAAAATTTTTATGTGAAAGGGAAGTCTTCAGAAGCTGCAAGATGCTGTTAGAAAAATATGACTAATAATTACTCATTTTGATTAAAGAAACCCCAACAATTTGTGGGGTTTGGGGCCCCATCCTGTCACTACAACTGTGAGTTGTTTCATGCTCTCTGTATGGTACATCAGCACATGGGAAATAATATATCCAAGTGCTTCGTGGTCTTACATTTTTCAAAATGCTTCTACTAATTTTGCTCACATGAGCAATTACTTTGCAGACTGTCACCCCACACTTTTCCTACTCTGTCATGATTTCTGGATTCGTGTGAATGGTTCTTATTTTAAAAATCACTCAGAATTCGCTTCTTAAATTTGGATGCGTCTAAGAACATTGTATGTGAAATGTATGAGACGTTGTATTGCAAAGGCACTGGTTCTCATCAATGAAACAGATACCCCAATTACACTTTCAGATTACATTAAGAAGAGAGCAGTCCCATTGTAAAAAAAAAAAAAAGATGGTCATTTTCTTTTTTGTTGTCATCAAAACAAAATCACTTTCTTGAGATGTTTGGCTGGTGCAAGCACTTTTGATTTATTGCTTTGAAATATTTATCTATGCAGTAAATAAATCCAGTTTTGAACACTTACGTCTCGTAGGATGCAAATTGCTCTAGGCATAATTGGCAGTCTGTCACTCCAGGTTGGTTTGGAGGTTTCATCAGAATAAGTAGAATTATTAGTACCAATTGTCAGTAATGCTAATATCAGTCAGCTTCTCTGATTTCTTTTATGTTCCTACAAGCCTCCATAATATAACTTGGCACGCAAAAATTCAAAGAGGCGATGTCTCTCTTGTGGTCCATGTTTTAGGAATGGAAAGGAATAAGCCACTTGTTTGCACAAGAGACACCAGTGTTGAGGCAGGCTGTAGAGCAGTGTCCTCAATGATCTTCTGTAGGCAGTGGAGGAAGTCAGCTGAGCTGTCACTCATCTTCTGTGCTCAGATTGTGTCTCTCTAGTGAAAGTCTCTCTTCTGTGATGGTTAGATTTGGCCTTATTTCTCACAACACATTGTACTACCACTCTTCTAGTTCCTTTCTGTTTCCTACAAGGCCTTTTCTCCATTCATCAGTGGAGGGTGTGATTTTACTCACTTTAGTGTCCCTCAGAATTCTTGGTGACGCCAGGTTAAAGCACTGCAATACATAATGCAAAGCAAATATACCCTTATCGAAGTTTCAGCAGAAACTCGTTTGATTTGTAGCAAAAGAAAGAAACATAACAACCCTCCATTGGGTGAACTGCTTTTTGAGATTCAAAGGCTTAGTGTGGGAGTCTGGATGGAACCCAAAGAAGGAACCACTTTGAAATTACAAAATGACACAGTTTATGTTATTGTTAAATTGTCAAGATTTGCAATGTGTTTGCTGAGATGGTAACCATACAGGGTGTTTTCAAAGACACTAACTAGAGAAGGATATGTTAAACCTCTAAAGTCTTAAGAATGACTAATGACTGCCTGCCAATACAGCTGAATCCTGCTGGGTAATGGGGGAATGCCTACCATGTAAATATAAAGGGGGTTATTTAGGAGACCCAGCGAGCTGTGAATTATTGCCTAGGTTGTCACCAAAAAAGGGGGAAAATGAGTTGTGAAGAGAAAAGGACGTGTGCGGAGTTCTGAATAGCTTTCTGAGACTTGATTTGAGATACACAGGGAAACCTACATACACTATGCAAAAGAGAGATCTGTTTTGTGAGGTTGCAGATGCACCAGCCGCCTGCATCACTGTGAAAAAAACATTAAAGAAACAAAACTGGGTTGTTTTGGTGCATGAGGAACACATGAATCTGAAGAAAATATTTGTCCAGATCTGTATTGATCCAGCTTCTGCTTAAGTTAGTGGGAACATTTTCACTGGTTTTAATGGGATGTGGGCTGCACCCTTGGGGAGTTAAAGAGTTAAGAGGTGTATTGACAGAACAGGACACAGGGAATACCTTCCAAGCCTGACTGTATTGTGCATCATTAGCATAGAACACTTGAACTTATACACTTGGAAACAGGTTTTAAAAATTTGTCACTTAATATGAGGCAGCTCTTTGTGATCTGAATCCCAAATAAATATTCTGAAAGTCAATACTGTGTACTGCTCTGTATAGAAATTTTAAAAGGTGGTGACAGAGGGAGCACAGCAACTCAAAATAACTTTTCTCAGCGGTGTTGATTTTTTACAGCTAGTCCCTTTAAGCAGATCTACCTGGAAAGGTTGTCTTGTTTTTGCAAATTGCTTTTCAAATTAAAACTTACTTTAAAAATCCAGCTTTCAGCAAAATAAATTAAATTTTGTACAAGTGGAAACCATAGGAAAGAGCATTTTTCAAGGATTTTGCCTTATTTTTCAATAAACAGTAAGAGAGTCTATTGCTGAAAGTCAACAGCTGAAATTGCCAGGAAAAGAAAACGTATTTTTCCTCTACATTTGGAGGTGGAATCAGATCTCTTGGTAATTGTCAGTAAGGACTTTCTTTACTGAGCTGAGTGATTCTAAATTAAATGATTTGTTTTTCAATATGAATGAGATTTTCTTATCAGACAGCTTACATGTAATCAACTTAAATGCAGTTTGGGAAAGAGATGAGCCATGTCAATGTAATTCCCAAGATGAGGAATGAATACTTGATGAACTTCATTCTTCTAAGATAAAAAATAATGCATTACTTTAGCATATTTTTTCCCAGTTATTCTGTTAAGTAGCAATTACAGGGTGGATTCTTGTGACACAGGAGCATCCTCCATATAATGTACACATGTATTCACTACGTACAATAATTTCATTAGTAGAGGAATAGCCTCAAATATGTTAAAGGTTTTACCACAGAAAATAAAATTAAAGATGACAGATGAGACTAGTCCAGTAGGAAAAAGTGAGGCACAGACACATACTCTGAACCAGCATCTTATTTTTGTTCAGTTTTGCCATGTGAATGTGAAACGATAGACCAAAAGTAAACCCAGGCCCTGGAAAGGGCAAGGTAGCAAGACCCAGTGAGGTAGAACAGAGGCTTTGGTAGTAAGCTGAGCTGGACTTCCTTTACACAGATTGTGAGATGACAGCACAGAGTCAATGAGAGGTCTTGGAAGGGACAGCAGGCAGTTGTTTGGGTGTTTTCCATGCAATGTGAGTTCATACTTAACTGTGAAATGTTAAGAGACATATAAAAAAGGGTGTTTCAGAAAGAGTATAGTATAAGGGCAGGTCAGGAAGAAACCATAGATGATACTTTGCTGTGGCGCTTCATGCTTAAATGTTACACGTGTGCAGGAGAGACCTCTTAAAAGTTTATTCCCTTTTACAAAGGTCCAAGCTAATGACCCACTGGATCTCCATGTTATGGACTGATTGAATGTTACTGTATCCCATAAAAATAGAATAGGACTTCATTCATGAGAATAAAAAGATACAGTACAATAAACTCATTCTTTTTTAACACTAAATTTCCGTAGTTAAATTGCAAACAATAAATAGCAATTGAAAAACAACAAAAAAACAACCACAAAACAGTACTGGTCTTCCAATGGCATCTGCTATGTGCTAGTGTAGAAATACTAATGAGAACACACTTAGGTATAAATAAATCTTTTATCCTCATTGTAACTCCACTGTGTTCCTACAGTGAAGTCATCCACACAGAGCTGCTTATGAGTTGAAAACCTCAATAGCCTCTTTTATTTATAATAAATATTGCATACTAATGTTAACAGTGTCATTGTGCAATGTCTCAATAGAGGATTATGACTTCATGTAATGTGAGCTTGATGTCTCTTCTCTCCTGTAATGGTGTCAATTTTTCTGACAAAGGACATGAGAATCACTTGTTCACAAATAACTTGTAACAAATATTCTAGGTACACACTACGTTAACCCAATATTAAGGTGGCACAATGAAACTCACGGGCAGGAAACACTGAATTAAAGTTCAATGCTCGATCTTAATTTTCTCCCCGTTGGGTGCACTGATATACACTTCAAAGTTAGAAATCCATATTTCCCCCAAAATAGTATTTGAAAGGTGAATTTATGCATTTTTGGGTGTGATTCCATCTATAGGTATATGGGCTACTCCTGGAACGTGCATGACTATAAATAATGTAATCACACGAATTATTTTGCAGCACATTCATTGCACACGATCCTATCTAGTGCAAAGATGGGATAAAATGTATTTATATTAATGAGCAAAGAGTAAAGCAATCTTCCATCATCTGCCAGAGACAAATGGCACACTGGGGAATAGGGGCCCATCTCAAACAGCACTTATGTACACGCTTAACCTCAATTATGGCATCAGCAGGACCTCAGTACAATCTGAAAGGCCAGGGGGAAAAAGGATCTAATGCATTGGTGTAAAGACTCATATTTATATAATAATGCAAAATATTAAGTAAACTATAGCACAGTCATTTGTGATGCCTGGATGTAGATATCTTGTGTTATTAGCATAATACAATCGGATGCTTAGCTGCTGAATGCCTTCGAAATAATTTATCTGAATGCTCATGAGACAAGTTCAGGCTAAGATGAAAAGCATAAATCTACCTAACAGCTAACAAATAACTCCCATAACTGTCTGAAGACATGTTCAGAATACAGAGCTAACTAAAGAGCAGAATATTCCAGCTTCTGTGAAAATACCAACTCTTACTAGTGCAAGTCTGCAACTGAACATGTAACACAAAACAAAGCAAGTGATCTAGAGACAAAGCACAAATTGAAACTGAATCCTGTTCAGTGGAGTAGGACACCTACAGCAGGAAACAGGTTCAGAACCAGTATATTACCCTATTTCCTCACGTTTGTACATAGAACAGATGTCACTTTGTATTAGGGCAGTGTACATAGTGAAAATACATTGATAGTTCTTGTAGAGAAGAGAATATTTGGTACTTGAAAAAGAATCATTTCCAGTCTAAACCTCTGTCTATATTTTCATCAGAATATCACTTCTAAGTGCAGTGGCATCTTGTCTGATTTGTCTGGAGATCTGCAGCATGTTAGTGTTTTCATCTATTTACTAAAGTTATTCAAGAATTGTTACTTCCTTTAGTAATTAGTAGTTTTAGGAACTACTAGTTAGATTGTCTGGCAAAGCCCAGTACAAATTTGGAGCTATTCCACCCGCGTCAGCACCTACCCTCACGCTTGCACCAGTGTACCTCTACAGGATTAAACTTTTGCCCTCTAGTCTATATCTTCTAGGTTTAGTTTTATATTCATAACTTCATTTGAGGTTTCCTTTTATTTTCATTAGAGTATGTACTGATGTGGGAATTATTTTAAGTTACCAAATCATGTGGATGTTGTTGGAATGAACAAAATAGGGGATGTGTGTCTGACATCCTCTGGCTGAAAGAGGCGATCTGTTCCTGACATGCACAAAGGAAACTGGGTAGGAATCAACTGCTACTTTTGCCTGCAGTCACTGAGACGACACAAGTAGAGGTTTGAAGTGTGTGAAATGTGTTTGAATCCCACCTGGTTAAAGATTGCACTGCGACAGAGAGAAATGAGCAACCGTGCTTTGAGCGTGTGGTTGCCGGGGTGGGCGTCAGAAGGGTTAGCGTGCAATGCTTTTGGCTTGCAGGCAGTGTAGTTGTGTTTACCTGTGGAATTTGCTGCTTCTGTGATGATACTTCAGCTAAAAAAAAAATAAATCTAGAATTTGTTCAATTAACTCTGAAAAGACAGGCCTCTCAGCCAGTGCAGTGCTCGCTCTAGGATTCATGGAGTCTTAAAAATTTCCATTACCTCTGATTAATAGGGTGTTACTTTCCCTCCGTGGGGACTGTCCACCTGCTTATGGCCGAGCAGGCTTTCAGTGTCTGCAGGGTCAGAGCATTTCATCATGGCTCTTTGAGACGTTGCCTTGTTCTCAGTGTAAGAGAGGTGAGGCACTATTATGCCTCACCTCAAATTTTAGCATGATGTAAGTAACCAGGATAAATGTAAGGCACTAAACTTCAGTCATCTTTTGAATGTATCATATTTTCCAGCTGCCATAACAAACAAGGGCCAGAACTTCCCTTACAGCGAGGGAATTCCCTGTTTCTGTGTGGGTTCTTTCTGGTCATATTTGTGGACATGAAAGCAAGAGAAAGCCATGGAACTCCCATGCACTAGGGCAGCTGGAGGTTCATTCAGAACTGGCTCTATCCCATGATGTGAGGCTCTGCTCTGTGGCCCATCTGTCAGTGTCAGGCTGGACTCAGATCACAGCATTTCTGCTGTGAAAGCCATGTATTGAAAGAGTCTTTGTAGAATCATAGAATCATTAGGGATTGGCAGGGACCTCGAAAGTACAATCCCCCTGCAACCTAGACCAAGTCACACAGGAACACATCCAGGCGGGTCTTAAATGTCTCCAGAGAAGGAGACTCCACAACCTCCCTGGGCAGCCTGTTCCAGTGCTCCGTCACCCTCACTGTGAAGAAGTTCCTTCTCATATTAATGTAGAACCTCCTATGTTCTAGCTTACAACCACTGCTCTTCATCCTATCACTTGGTGACACTGAGAAGAGCCCAGCTCCATCCTGCTGACACCCACCCTTCAAATATTTATAGACATTAATGAGGTCACCCCTCAGTCTCCTCTTCTCCAAGATAAAGAGACCCAGCTCCCTCAGCCTCTCCTCCTAAGGGAGGTGCTCCACTTCCTTCATCATCCTTGTTACTGTGCGCTGGACATCTTCCAACAGCTCCATGTCCTTCTTGAACTAAGGAGCCCAGAACTGGACACAATACTCCAGGTGTGGTCTCACCAGGGCAGAGTAGAGGGGGAGAAGAACCTCTCTTGATCTGCTAACCACCCCTCTTCT
>VXBP01006040.1:20135-35473 GCA_013400115.1 Rhinopomastus cyanomelas | reverse complement strand
TCTTCCAGCCCCTTAACCAATCAAATTGCCCTTCTCTGGACTCGTTCCAGAACCTCGATATCTCTCCTAAACTGAGGGGCCCAGAACTGAACACAATACTCCAGGTGTGGTCAAACCAGTGCTGAATACAGGGGAAGGATAACCTCCCTTGACCTGCTGGCCACACCATTCTTGATGCAGGCCAGGATTCTACTGGCCCTCTTGGCCGCCTGGGCACACTGCTGACTCATGTTAAGTTTGCTATCCACTAACACCCCCAAGTCTCTCTCTACCAGAGAACTCCATTCGCAGCCTGCAGTTCTGCCTGGGATTGTTATAATGAAAATGCAGAACCCAACACTTGTTAAAACTCATCCTATTGGAGTCTGCCCATCTCTCCAGTCTGCGCATATCCCTCTGCAGGGCCCTCCTACCTTCCAACAGATCAACAGGAACTCCAAGCTTGGTGTCATCTGCAAACTTGCTCATGATGGACTCCATGCCATCATCAATATCATCAATGAAGATGTTAAACAGGACCAGACCCAACACCGACTCTTGGGGGACACCACTAGTAACTGGTCGCCAACTAGATGCGACACCATTTACTACCACTCTTTGGGCTCGTCCATCCAACCAGTTCCTGACCCAGCATAGAATATTCCTGTCAGTAGTAGTACTAGGTATGGTGGTAGGAAGCATATTAAGTGATGACAAATAGCAAGGAAGTTATTGTCCCAAAGTAATCAATTGAAGGTAATGTTATGGTTATTACGCCATCACTGATGAATTAAATCCAACCAAAACAGCAGAAGATAAACAAATGTCATGCTAGAAAACAGGCCATTATGTCAGTTTTCTGGAAGTCTTGTGCAAGGAAATGGAAATAAATGCAAACTAAAGGAGAGAAAATCAAGGCTAATTGGCATTTCAGTAATTAGTATTTCAATTAAAATTATCTTATCCACAGAAATCTCCTATAAACAAGTACATGTTCTCTATTATTATTGTTTCTGTAGATTAAATAAAAGAATGAAAGCAAATTTGGTAGATTATTCCAATGTAAATTCCATCATGTATACTGATAGAAATATACAATCCATTTTTGCTATTAGCCTTGTATCACCTCAATAATTGTTATTGATGGAGAAGTTTATTCTCATGTAGTTATTTATAAAGGCAGTGGGATTCTTGATGGGTATTCCATTGGATGGGAAAAAATTCAGTATTCCTGCATGAAAACTACATGAGAACAGCAAATGTAAGTCACTATATGTGCAGAATAAATTTCCAAGCCTGCTGAGACGAAGGCAACCTGGTCCAGTACCTCACCACCCTCACAGTGAGAAACTTCTTTCTATGATCTAATCCAAATCTACCCTCTTTTAGCTTTAAAACATTTCCTCTAGCACAATTACTAAAGTCTGTCATAAAATGTGTCCCTCCAGCTTTCATACAGACCCCTTTCAGGTAATGGAATGCTGCTATAAGATCCACCTTGAGCCTTCTTTTCCCGCAGCCTCTCCTCATGACAGAAGTTCTTCAGCCATCTCATAAATCTTGTGACTCCTCTCTGGATATGAGTCAACAGTTCCATGTCCTTCTTGTACTTGGGATTCCAGAACTGAATGCAGTAGTCCAGACGAGGTTGTACAAGCGCAGAGTAGAGGGAGAGAATCACCTCCCTTGACCTGCTGATGACATTTCTTTTGATACAGCCAAAGATGGCTTTCTAGGATGCACTAACTATTGGTTCATTTCGCATGTAGCATTCACTAAACCCTATGCCCTGCATCCTGCACTTGGACTTCTTCAGCCTCATGTAGTTTGCACAGGCCCAGTTCTCAAGTCTGTCAAGGTCTTTCTAGACAGTCTGTATTCCCTCTAGATAGTCAACAACACCATTCAAATTGATGTCATTGGCAGATTTGCTGAGGGTGCCACTGTCCATGTTACCAACAGAGACATTAAGCACTACCAGGCCTAAAACGGACCTCCAAGGGACATCACTCATAATGGACCTTCACTTGGACACTGAGCTGTTGATCACAATACTCAATCCAGCCATCTCCTTACCCATTAGACACAACCATGTCTCTGTTTTAGAGACAAAGATGTCATGTAATGCTATATTCCTGTAGTTCTCCAGATTGTCTTTTATTTCCATTTAAAAAAACAGAGGTTATGTTTCTACTTTTCAAGTCAGTGGGAACTTTACTGGAATGTCATGATTTCTCAAATGTGATGAATAATGGCCTAGAAACTTCATTTACCATTTCCCTTCAGGACCTGTGGATGTATCTCATCAGATTCCATAGACTTGTGAGTCTTCAAGTTCTTTATATAGTCATAAATTAGATCTGTCCCTACTGTGGGTGGTACTTTTTCCTTCCAGTCCCAGCCTTTGACTTCCGTGACTTGGACAGCATGGTTTGAATGTTTTACTGTGAAGAAAAATAGTAATTGAGTAACAAAGCCTTCTTCACCTTCCAGCTTACAAGGTCACGTGTTTTGTTTTGAAGGGCATCCCTGCCTACGTGGACAATTTCTTAAATTCCAACTAGGTTACCCATCCTCACTCCCTCCCTCTGCAGGCTTCCCTCTGAGTTTATCCAGGAGTTACTTGTTTATCCATGCAGGCATCCTGGTATCTTTGCTTTTCTTTTAGTGGTGATGCAGTGCTCTTTGTGGGTGTAAGCTACAGGGACCTGATCAGGCTTTGGTTGGTCAGTTGGTTAGAATTCTCTAGTTCATGTTTGTTTGGTCTGGTTCTGTCATGCATGCTTGACAAAAATTTGATAAGTTGTTTGTCCTTCAATATTAATCATCCCCACTGCAACTCTACTAAGGAGGTCCCTGAAGAGGGCAAAATATCCTAAATCCTGGGAAGCAAATTTGCTGGGCACCCACCTTACTGCTCTAAGGACCTTGAACTTCACCCTTGAGTTTCACATTCCCCATTAGCCCCTCTTTGTTAGTGGGGACAAAGTTCAGCATAGCTCCTCTTGTCATTTGTTTCAACTCTACATGGAGGAGGAAATTTTCATTACTGAATTCTCCTGGACTGCTTACATGATGGAGTAAATAAGCAAATAAACAAATAAATATATATTTTAAAAAATCTGTCTTTCATTCACTTCTAAAGCTTGACTTTGACTTTTGCTTCTTTCCACAATTCCTTTGTTTATATATCTTTCACTATCATCCAAACATCTCTTCTTGAATGATTTCCCTTTTCCTTCCTCTAAGTGTACCCATGGTGTGGTGATTAATCATTACTTTGCAGTAGATATCTACTTAAGAGTTTTTCATATTATCTTGATGCAAATAATGGCAAAATTCATAATATGAGTATTGTGATAAATTCCAGGTGATGTGCCTAAGCTTGGATCTGTGTTTGAACATTAACAAAGGCAAGTTTTCAGTTTGCTAATTGAGCTTAATATTTTAATTAGAAAGACTGTTGATAGGTCTAGTTTGGTAGTTTAATAAGTATTTAGCTTCCCGTAAAGGTCAGAAATCAGAGAAAAAACATACATTCTTACGTGTTCATTATAAGTTTATTCTGATAATAAAAAATATGTTATTTGATGTCATAATTTGAATGGCCTCAAATGGACCTTTCAGTTGGTGCTTGCATTCTTAAGCACTCCAACTGGCTCTCGGATAGAATTTGCCAGGCAATGAAGCAATTTTGGGGAAAAGGAAAGACTCTATTGGATGAACACCCCAGAGAAAGGAAGGAAAAAACCCCCTTCTGATCAGTAATGATTCTATGATTCTATGATTCTATGATTCTATGATTCTATGATTCTATGATTCTATGATTCTATGATTCTATGATTCTATGATTCTATGATTCTATGATTCTATGATTCTATGATTCTATGAACAAACAAGCAGAAACTGAATCACAGTGCCATTACAGACTATCTGAGGACATGGGAGAGAATTGATAGCAGATTCACATCTACAGACCCTTGTTCTCATGAGAGTTTTGAGCTACCCTGATATTTGCTGGAAGATCCACTCAGCCAGCCATCCACAGTCTGGGAGTTTCCTCCAATGCATTGGTGATAATTTCCTGATCCTGATGCAAATGGTGGAATAGCCCACTAGGAGGGAAGCACTGCTGGATCTTGTACTCACCAACAAGGAGTGAAGCAATGAAGGTTGAGGGCAGCCTCGGCTGCAGTGACCATGAGATGGTGGAGTTCAGGATCTTATGTGGATTTCAGGAGGGCCCTGGATTTCAGGAGGGCCAACTCTGGCCTTTTCAAGTAATTGCTAGGGAAATCCCATGGGACAAAGTACTGCCAAGTAAAGGGGCCCAAGATTGTTGGTTAACATTCAAAGGCTGCTTCTTTGAAGCCCAAGATCAAAGCATTCCAACAGGTAGAAAGTCAAAGAAGGGAGCTGGAAGATCTTTGTGGTTAAACAGGGAGCTGCTGGGCAAACTGAAGAGGAAGAAGAAAGTCTACAGGTCAGGGGTCCTCAAACTTTTTAAACAGGGGACCTGTTCCCTGTCCCTCAGACAGTGTCTGGGGCTGGGCTGTAGTTTGTGCTGCCTGGCTTGTCCTGCCTGGGAGCTGGAGAGAGAGATGGGGAGCCGCCCGCCTCAGCCTGGACACACAGTTGGCAGGAAGAAACCAACTGCGGCTGCTCAGCAGGGGGCAGGTAAATACCAGCGGACCAGGGCTGGATTAGACACCCTGGGGGGCTGTATTTGGCCTGTGGGCCAGGGTTTGAGGACCCCTGCTATAGGTCATAGAAGGAGGGGATGACCACTTGGGGTGATTATAACTCTCTAGTCAGAGGATGTAGGGATGCAACTAGGAAAGCCAAGGCATCCTTGGAATTAAACCTTGCAAAAGAGGTCAAGAGCAACAGAACGGGATTCTTCAAAGACATTGCAGGTAAAACTATAACTAGAGGCAACGTAGGTCCCCTGCTGAATGAGATGGGTGCCCTGGAGACAGAGGATACAAGGTCTACACTTCTAGGGGCTGTCCTAATATCATGCCTTCTCAAGTCTGAGGAGTTTGCCCTAGCTGGTGAGGACTGGATTAGGTATGAATCGATCAAATGGGATTTACATAAACTTATGGGCCCAGATGGGACACACTGCAAGTGCTAAGGGAGACAGAGGAAGTCATTGCTAAGCCACTCTCCGTCATCTCTGATAAGTCATGAGGATCAGCAGAGGTGCGTGGGGAATGGAGGATAACAAAAGTCACTCCAATCTTCAAAAAGGATATGAAAGAGGAGCCAAGCAACAACAGACTTGTCAGCCTCACTTCCAAGCAGAAAAGGTGATGGAACAATTTATCCTTAACACTATCCTAGGCACATGAAGGACAAGAGGACCATTAGGGACAGTCAGTATGTCTTCACCAAAGGAAAGCCATTCTTGACCAACTTGATAGCCTTTTAGGAGGACATAACCAGGTGAACAAATGATGGCAAAGCAGTGGATGTGGTCTATCTTTATTTCAGGAACTCATGATACGGTCTCCCACAGCATTGTCACAGCCAAACTGAGCCAGTGTGGTCTGGATGATTAGGTAGTGAAGTGGATTGTGAACTGGCTGCAGGATAGAAGCCAGAGGGTAGTGGTTAATGGGACAGAGTCCAGTTGGAGGCCTGTATATAGTGGGGTGCCCCAGGGTCAGTACTGGGACCAGTCCTGTTCAATCTATTCATTAATGACTTAGATGAGGGATTAGAGTGCACTGTCAGCAAGTTTGCTGATGAGACAAAGCTGGGTGGGGTTGCCAACACTCCAGCAGACTGTGCTGGACCATTCAGCGGGACCTGGACAGGCTGGAGAACTGGGTAGAGAGAAATGTAATGAAACATAACAAGGACAAGTGTAAAGTTTTGCATCTGGGTAGGAACAACCACAGGTACCTGTATAGACAGGGGACAGAGCTGTTGGAGAGCAGTGCAGGAGAAAGGGATATAGGGGTCTTGATGGACAACAGGATGGTGATGAGCCATCAATACACCCTTGCAACCAACAAGGCCAACAGCATCCTGGGGTGGATAAGAAGTGGAGTGGTTAGCAGACTGAGAGAGGCTCTCCTCCCCCTCTACTCTGCACTGGTGAGATCACATCTGGAATGTTGTGTCCAATTCTGGGCTGCTCAGCATAAGGACACAGAATTGCTGGAGACATTCCAGCACAGAGCCACAAAGATGTTGAAGGAAGTGGAACACTTCCCTTATAAGGAAAGGCTGGGGCAGCTGGATCTCTTTAGCTTGGAGAAGAGGAGACTGAGGGGTGACCTCATTAATGTTTATAAATATGTAAAGGGTGGGTGTCAGGAGAATGGAGCCAGGCTCTTCTCAATGTCATCTAATGGTAGAACTGGGAGGGACAACGTGTGTAAGCTGCAACATAGAAGATTCCACATAAATATCAGAAGGATCTTTTTCACAGTAGGGGTGACAGAATGCTGGAATGGGCTGCTCAGTGGGGAGTCTCCTTCACTGGAGATCTTTACAACCCACCTGGATATATTCCTGTGTAACTTGGTCTAAGTATTTCTGCTGTAGCAAAGACATTGGACTAGATGATCTTTCAAGGTCCTTCCAATCCTTGAGGTTCTGTAATGCTTTGTAGCAGTCTTTGGCTTCAGATGGGAGCTTCTGGGGGAAGGAGTGTATACAGCAACGATTAGATGACTGAAATCACCCCTGGGGCAGGGGCAGTGTTAGCAGCAGCAACAGCAGCCCCTTCTCTGGGGCTTTTCTCCATTACTACAGGCAGCGTTGTGGGCCAGGAGGCTGTATCTCAGCAGTTCTGACATCTTCAGGCAAAACTATCAGTTTATGGTGTTGTTGGTGTGGGCAGAGGTGGCACAGGTGGAGACATCCACAACCATTGGCCACTCTTCTGCCCACTGCTCCAGTCAGCTGGACGTTGTGAATTTGTGTCCCTGTGCTAATCCGGCAGTGCGAGCCTGTGTGAGCTACCAGACACTTCAGTCTACATGGACTGGGTGGGCGCCCTACAGTAAAGATTTGTCCAACTTTTTTGTTCTTTAGTCTGTACAAAAGAAAAACAGATCTGAGGATTGTGGTATAATTCATTTCTGAAACATAACCATGTTAATTTTGCTTAGAAGCTTTTATTATTTATGACTCAGAACTTGACAGTACTGTTTGTGATCTACACAGAAGGAAAACCTTTGTGCTATATGGTTCCTTTGAGAGAATCTGAGTTAGGGTTTATGCCAGTAAATTGGGCTCGGTGGCCATAGAGGTAAAGCACCAAGTGAAATCTCTAAAGAATGTTTTTCAAGAACCTCTGCTTCAATAGGTCGTGTTAGGGTTTTGAGTAATGTCTTTCTTCTGTGTGTGGGCTGGGGCTGTGGAGAAGTGTGGGTTTTTCTTTTTCTCACAGAAAGAGTTCATTGGCATTCTTTGTTTATTTTAGGTAGATATACTGAAGAGATTAAGTTTGGGTTTGAAACTTGCGTATCTTCAATGGACTTTTTAATGTCACTGCAATGTTAAAAGTAATCTATACATTGTAAAGACAGTAAATTGTTTGTTTTTCTTCCTAAATTACTTTCTGATAAACATATGGATGCCAAGGACTGAGAGATTTTCTTCGGGTCTGCAAAAAGATCTTAAGTAATCTTGAAGAATAATGTTGCTATTCTACAACTTTCAGCCACCAAGCACAGAACTGATTCCTGTAAAAGACAAGAAAAAGCTACATTTAAAGCCCAAACTGAGAATGGGTAGCCACTATCACAAAAACACACATACATGCAGTAGAAGTCTATTAATAATTGCAGAAAATAAAATCAAATTTGGTGTGTCAGAAATTACGCAATTTTTTTCTCATTTCTGTTCTGAAGCAATGTTGGTTTTTGTTGGGAGAAAAATCAAGACCTGCTCTCCACAACCCCAGTCACTGTTGAGACCTCTCCATCTTGCCATCAACCACAGACTGCAACCCTAATTGAGGAAGCTGCAGAGCATTTAAACAACTGCATAGAGGGGAGCATGCTATTGATAGAACCTAAATTTCTTATGGAGAAACTTTCCACATACTGAATCTGCTGAGAGTGAGCAATCTGTAGCAGAAAATCAAAGTGAACCAAATTAGAATTAGCTAAGATTAACACTCCATGTCTTCAGTTTTATTCTCTTATTTCATGACAGATTTGTTCTTCTAATGATACTCAAAAACAATCAGGAGAAATTATTAATATGCAATGAATTAAAACTTATCAACAGTCTTCATCACTTTGTGAAGACATCTACACAAAAAAAAAAATACTGATATGTTAATACTTCCTGCTAATTCATTAAAATGAAGACTATTTTCTGTTAGCTTGAGGGAAAACAGGTTCTAGTTGTCAGCAGAACATATCCTGTGTTCATAGGAAGAATCCAGTGTCAAACATTGTAAGAATTGATCTGCTTTCACTGGAGTCGGTGTCTGCTTCTATCATGTTTGTTTGTAAGGACTATGTACAAATGCACACTCTTTTGAACTGGTAACTATTCATACCAAAAGCACAGCAAATTTTCTGAAGAAATTTTTCTGAAGACAACTTCATAAAATCAATTCCAACGTTTTGCTTTATAAAATTGGAAAAATGCATAGACTTGCTTAAGTTGGCATGTATAAAGCAAAGATTCATTTTGTGTTTTTTTTTTTACAACAGGCAGTTTCTTTTTACAATATTCACCAATACTATATGGATAAGTACTCATGTATAATGAGGATAACTTTCTAAAAGCAACTTCAGTAGAACTAGACTTTTAAACCATCTTTGTACTATTAAGATAAAGAGTGTCTAAGGACATTGCAGGAGCTGGAATGCAAATATTTGTGTTTCCAAACTCTTACAGACATTCCCAACTCAGTGTTGGCCTTGGCCAGCTGGCACTGTCCCATACAAGATACAGGTTTGGCTACTCCAGGAACCACTTTGAGTATCTAAATATTGCCTTGTATGTGGTTATCTTATTTTAGTGAACAGAAGTTAATTTCTCTTAGAACAATAACAAATTAAAATTATTTTATTAATAAGTATTAAACTTTCTAATCTTCTCCTTATTAGTGCTCTCTGTTCATTGACTGCATTGACATTGTGAACTACAGACCACAGTCATAGTACGGTTTTATAACAGGCCAGTGTGCTGGTGACATGCTCTTAATAGGGGACAATTCTAAATAAGTAAATATCCAGATTAAAATTGCATAGCATATAAAATCATTGAGAATGCAAAGAAGTATTAAATTGTTGACTCTGCCTAAAAATATATTAATACTGTGCAATTTAATAAACTGTTGGCTATGTTGTGCGTAATTTATTTTCTCACAAAATGAGACTATGGAATCTATTAGTCACCATGATGAAAAAACACAATGGATGCCAAATCAAAATGTTTATATATTTGATAATGAAGGGCAAAAATTGGTTCCAGATAGGTTCTCATTTCTTTTTACATATTTTTAGTGAGACAGTTCAAAAGGTATGAGCAACTTTAAAGTGTAATTAGACTAGTGTTAGGACATATTAACTGTGATTATGAGAATAAGCCACCTTCGCACTTCAGTGCTGTGCAATAACTGCATTACTTGCTCAGTAGGATAAAGCCTGTGCTACTGAATTTGAATTTACCTTGTCTTCTGAGCAATGAATCGTTGTTGACAGAATTAATACATATTTATATGAAATTCAAAATATTAATATGTACCTATGTACAAGTGTTTTCTGTTTGCTCAGGCTTCATGATTTGATTTGTCTTGCTAATCAGAATTCAGATTTTTATTTGTTTTCTGCATTAGAAAATAAATTGACAGTAGCTGGTCTTTGAGTAGATGCTTGCATAGACAGTCACTGAAAGTTGGAGAAACAAAGTAAAAACCTAATAAAAACCCTTTTTGAAGCAGTATTCTGCTCAAAAATATCTTTTCATAAGCCTATCTGGAGATGTGCCTAATACTTTTTACCTCCTTCATTATTTTGTCTATAACTTGGTTTGATCATGCAAACCACCAGGAAACAGTGAGCCTCCATGAACTTCTTTTTGGGCAACGACTCAGATTATCATGAAATGGTGAAGTATTCGTATTTTCTGCTTTTAGCATTGTCTTTAAGAATATTTGGACACATTTTCTGGCAACTTATCAGATGCTGATAAAAATTCAGCAGTGTAAAAAACCAGCATATATTATTACAGAAATTACAGTTGCCTACAAGAGAAGCCAGACTTGCTCTGGATCGTCAGAGGAAGGGAGAAGACTGAAAAATATAAAGCTTGTTAAGGTTTCTGAAAGAAGTACTAAAAATGCTTTTGGTTTTGCCCTTGTCTCCTCTGTAGAATCATGCACTGTTCATATACACCACTGAGGAAAATAAGTTAACATAAAGAGGACTGGTGAAACACAAAGGGGAATTCTTTATGTAGTTTGTTTCCATATGAAAGTAGCAACATTTGTGCATAAATGGCTTGCAGCATTTTTTCTGAATTGGGCCCTAAGTGCTCATGATTGTCCTCGGTATTCAGTTCTCAGTCATTAGGTAGCGGCGAAACAACAGGAAGAAAAGAAGGAAACATTTTGTACCTGTGGCACTTACTCGGACAACAGTTTTAGCAAAATAGCTACACTCTTTTTCCTTTTTGTTATGAATGATGCGGGGACAAAATGATGTGTGAATCAATGGAAAGGCAAATAATATATTTCTGAAACATTAAGAGTCAGTGCCATACTCCAGATAAGGGGGATTTTCATGCTGATTTTTGTCTGGTTTAAATTCACTATCCCCCTTCACTAATCTAGCTGCTGCCTTGACAGAATCATATTGTGTATGTGAAAAGAGACGATGCTTCTCTAATCTCCGGGTTAATAGTGCTTCACATCTTTTCTTTCCCTCTCTTACTTTTTTGTTTTTACTGCTTGCTTTATTGTTGTAGGGTAGCTGCTTGGTTGTTTCCTTTAGGCTGAGTTTAACCTAGTGTTTAAAGACAACCTGTCCAATAATTCTTGCCTACAAACTTACAGAACTAATATAATAAGAAATAGTATATTATTTTTTTCTAACAATAGAAGTCACAAATTGTTGTATTTGTTTGCTGGCCCATTTCCAGAACCTCTAATGATAAGGAGAGTGAACCTGATGGCCAGGTAATATAGCTAGCTTTCTAATAGGACTGAACAAAAGAAATCCTGTCTCCTGTATATGCATCCTCATGAGTTCATAAGCACAAGAAAGATATTTCAAAGCTTGTGTTCTTTTTTTTTCTTTCTTACCCAGTCCAGGCAATTTACTACTATCAATAGAGCTATCAATCTCTCCTGCAGCTTTGGGAGACATTTGTGTGTGAAATGAAACAATCAACCTGATCAACCCATGCTTCCAGGCTGGATGTCAGAGTAGAGCTCAAAGCCAGAGTTTTGTTATCTCAGGAAACTGTGCAGTATTGTACCCTCCACTTTTCAAAGTGGCATTATCAGCATTCCCTGTTTGGAATGGGGTTCTGTAAGCTGGCATTATTTAACCCAATCTCACTAACAAATGTGATCATTAGAGTTCTGAAACTCACTGCCACAGGCTCCTGCTTTGAAACAGCTGCATGGGAGGAGGACGTGGCAGCAAGCAAATGACAGACAGAACTGTAGATCAATGTAGTGATTGTATCAATTTCAGATTCTCTGCTAACAATAGGTGTCTGATTGGACACCACTGACTTTATTGGGAAGTAGATGGGATATAATACACCTTTCCAGTGCATTAGTTGTTTCTGCTGATTGGATGAAGGATAAATTTCACATGGAGGACAGTTTGAGTCCCATCATTCCCACAATTACATTGAACACTGGCTAAAGGTGTCCTGTTGCTGATGCACTTTACAGCAGCAAATTAGAAGGATTTTCCTAATGCATTTCCTCACCATAGTCTGTGCAGCATCACTCTTCTATAAACGAAGATCTGATCAAAGTGTCTTACTGCTCTTAATTTCAACAACTCAATTTAAAGGGTAGTCAGTTTCTCTAGAAAAGGAAAAGGACAAAAGAAAGTATAATCAGAATAGTAGGACTAATGAAAATGAAACAGGTAAATTGAATGTTAAGAAACCCTTATTCCAGTAAATCTTTTTTTTTTATTCCAAAAGATAGCAATGTAAAACATCTATTGAAAAATAACCATAAAACAAATCATCACCTTCTTAATCCCCTAACCCTACCCCCAACAGGAATGTTGACAGTGCCAGATTATCTGGACCACCTCCCTTTGACTCACTTAACTCTATAGAGAAACCAATGCATAAGATTTTCATTACTCTTTTGAAGACTCTGCTCTGTAAAAAGTTGATGTTTCTTTTAATGACCTAGTAAAGGGAGGAGGACAGGGTGGGGGAGATAAGGAGGGGGATTGGGGGGACAGGACGACACAAATGGGAAAATCCCACTGTTTGCTGTAGTATGTTACGTTTATCTTGCACAGACTTAAATCTTTGCAGGTTAGCACTGCTGGTTTAGGGCCAGACTGCATAGTACGTTTTAGTCACACCCTAAGATCCTAGTTCATCAAGGTACTTAATCATTTCTCTGATGTTCAATGTATAAGTAACACCAGTTAAACTGGAGTTTAATTATGTGATTAACTTAATTTATTTAACATTCTAAACAGAGCATATAAACCGAGCATGTAAATAAAGGCTGAAAGAGTTACTTTCAAGAGTAATTCAATAACTGTTAAATATTTTCTATATGGTTCATGAATTGTGTGGCCTCATGTATTTACCTTTTAATTGTTCAAGAGTATTGGGATTCTAAAAACAAACAACTGAGAACTAATCTGATCTAAGGAGCTTTTCAAGGAACATTTTTATCATTTATCAAGCTGCCTTTGTTCTGTTAGACTTCACTGAATGACAAGGCTATTTTCAAGCCATAAACCTCTATGCCCCATGCAGTTATGGCATGCAACCAAAGAAGTCAGAAGAGAAAATGAAGTCATAATTAGCAACAGCTGCTTACGCCTACCCCTTCTAAATAACATCCAAAGATTTTTTTTTTTTCAGAAATCCAGAATCAACTGAAATTCTAATGATATATCTTCAGAGTAGAAAGAGGAATCCTCATACCAGTGTCTGGGGGGTGTCTCTTTGTTGTCCAAGCCATGTGGGAACCTCTCGTAATAGTCCATTTAACGGAGGTTTCACTGTTGTTTGCTGGTTACATCCAGTGACCAAAATTAAAGCAAAATGACAGTAATTTCCTTTGCACATGCATTATTAGTTTGGTGCAAGTCTTTGTCATCAAAGTATACAGGAGTGTTCTGTACTTTAGAGGCTAATATTAAAATATAGGATGGAATGATCATGTTTTATTGGCTTAGCCTTTTCCTGCACTGCTTATAAAAACAGACAGTGCTTTAAAATGTCTCACTAATGCTCATTTTCATGAGGGTTGAGTTGGCCTCAAGTAGTTTACAACTTGACTGTTAGTTAAGACTAATTGACTTTGTTGTTAGAATAGCCTAATCTACAGTTTCATGTAAAAAATGTCAAAAAATAGTACATTCAAATGAAACAATGGAAACGGTAAATACTTAAATATTGGCTATATAAGAAGTCTTTTCTTCATGATTCTTCATAAATATCTTCTAGAAAAAAAGTTGTGTTTTCACAGAGTTTTACAATGCTTTTTACCCTGGTCCAGACCTCTTAGTCTCTATGTACCTTGTTTGCAGGTCTTGTGAGTACGCAATGTAATTTCGTTTTTTAGCAGCCTGACTCCAGTGAATTAGCAATTTTTCTTAACATGGTACAACTTAATGCCTCTAAGCAAAAAGAATTGTAGTAAGGTTTAAATTTGCAATACTACTTAAATGTATTATTAATCCTTGACACACTCTTTCTGTGGGGCCTTCCTTATAACGCTACTGTTTTGTAAGACTAAGACATACTTATTGGTGAAAAACATTATTTTAATTTAGCACAGAAAAACTGAGAGTCTTTTGTGTTAGTTGCACTAAAAATTACAAAAGTGACCTTATCATACCACTTTATGTGGGAGTAATTTGCATTAGACAATAATTTTTGAGTAAATATTTGTCCTTAGTTGCAAAAATAATAAGGTCTGAGTTTATATAATAGCCATGAAAGTGGTCTTAATGTAACATATGGCTTTAATATATCAGTTAGACCAATACATGAAGCATTAATTTATCTTAAGTAAAAGTTGTAGAGAAATAATGGCAGTAAAGTCTAAACTGCCTTTTAAAAAGTTTGTTCTTTCTGAATTTGCATTTTTACAATTAACATGAGGTAAAAACTAGTTTAGGATCCAAATTCATTGTCTTTCTTTTGTTGCAGTGTAAACCAGTATAAAAAAATCTCCGAAACTTCTATAAAGCTGTGTTTACATCCAGATCCCACAAAGACTTCGGGACAAACTGATGACTGTTATAAAGTACAAACACTACATTTGCAGACCTTGAAATTGTCATTCATAATGTCATATTTTATTAAGACAGCATTCGGCTGTACTAAAATAATATAGAAATAATTTTGTTGTAAGATATTTTATGAAATATTGGACTGGACTAAATGTGGTTTAACAAATCTCCCTCACTGAATCAATCTGGTTTGCCAGATTTATTGTCTCATGAGACTCTCTGTCAGCTGACAGAGTTGGGGTTGTTCAGTCTGATGAGAAGTCTCTGGAAGGACCTTATAGTAACCTTCCAATACCTGAAAGAGGGCTAGTGAAGAACTGTTCACAAGGGCATGTAATAATAGGATGAAGGGTAAAGGTTTTAAGGTAGAAAAGGTTATTTTTAGGTTGGACATTAGCAAAAAGTTCTTTAATTTGAGGGTGGTGGATTAATGGAGCAGGTAGCCTAGAGCAGTGGTAGTGACTGCATCCCTGAAGAGATTTAAGGTCAGGTTTGATGGGGCTCTGAGCCATCTGTTCTAGTTAGAGATGTTCTTCTTGTTGTAAGGGATTGGACTAGATGACCCTGAGAGATCCCTTCCAACCCAACACATTCTATGATTCTTTGCTGATGACACAAACTGAGTAGAATCGCCGAGACCCCAGCAGACTGTGTTGCCATTCAGCAAGACCTGGACAGGCTGGAGAGCTGGGCAGAGAGAAATTTAATGAAATGTAACAAGGGTAAGTGTAAAGTCTTACATCTGAGCAAGAACAACCCCAGGGACCAGTATACGTTGAGAACTGAGCTGTTGGAGAGCAGTATAGGAGAAAGGGACCTGGGGGTCCTGGTGGCCAACAGAATGATCATGACAAAGCAACGTGCTGTTGTGGCCAAGAGGGACAACAGCATCCTGGGGTGGATCAGAACAACGCTGGTTGG
>VXBP01006040.1:8397-20083 GCA_013400115.1 Rhinopomastus cyanomelas | reverse complement strand
CAGAACAACGCTGGTTGGCAGATCAAGAGAAGTTCTTCTCCCTCTGTACTCTGCCCTGGTGACACCACATCTGGAGTATAGTGCACAGTTCTGGGCCCCTCAGCTCAAGAAGGACACAGAACTGCAGAAGAGAGTTCAGCACAGAGCTACAAAGGTGATGAAGTGAAACATCTCCCTTATGAGGAAAGGCTGAAGGAGCTAGGTCTCTTTAGCTTGGAGGAGACTGAAGCGTGACCTCATTAATGTCTATGTGAAGGGTGAGTGTCAGGAGGATGGAGCCAGGCTCTTCTCAGTGTCATCCAGCGATACGACAAGGGGCAATGGGTGTAAGCTGGAACACAGGAGATTCCATATAAATATCAGAACGAATTTCATCACAGTGAGGATGACAGAGTGCTGGAATGGGCTGCCCAGGGGTGTTGTGGAGCCCACCTGAATATGCTCCTGTGTGACTTGTTCTAGGAATCCTGCACTGGCAGGAAGATTGGACTAGGTAGTCTTTCGAGTTCCCTTCCAATCCCTAATGTTCTATGATTCTGTGTGATTCTATGAACAACACTAGTACCCACAAAAATCAGAAGTAGGTATAAATCCTATGTTAGATGTTTTCTGTTTGATGGTTCTGGATGAAATTCCTGTAACCATTAATTTTGAAAAGTAATTCAAGCAGATTAAAGAACTTTGGTGTTGACTGGTACTTAACCATTTTGTTATATGAAGTGAGGGCTCAAAAGCTAGAATGCATGTAGAAATGTGACAATTTCACCAGCAAAGTCTCTTTCTGTTACAAGTAGTGATGCTCAAAAATCATTCTTTTCTGGCCAGCTGCTGCAATTGGTATTCCCACAATCTCTACCTCTGCTCTGATGATGTTAAGAGCATACTTTAATTTCTTTGTGCATATTTATGAAATAGGAATGTATTTATTTTCTAATCCTAAAGGGAAGCAAGTGCAACGTCAGCAGTAGGGTAAAAGTCATGTACAATCAAGCAAATATACACAGATCACGCTGGCTGCTACTTTGTCATTAACAAGGAGCTAAAAGTTGAGGTTTGAAGAGGAGAGGCCCACTGTGGTGCTCTCCCTTTCTCCCTGGTGGCTTTGGTGCAGCAATGACATTATTGTAATGAAGTTTACAGGGGCCCTGACTCTGCTGCTCTGAATTGCCATGACACTCAGCCTGACTGTGAGAGGTGACTTCTTTGAGACAGGCAGAGCTAAGAAAGATTTAGTTTGTTGTGGAGGCTTAAATAAGGAAATGCTCTGGCTTAGATCTTCAAGAGAAAATTCACTCTGAGTCACATGATGCATAGCAAATAAATCCTAAAACTTATGGCTTATATGGGATCTTGGTGTATAAGGTAAGAACATTGCATCTTTTGCAGTAAGACATTCTGTGGAAAGTTTTTTATCTATACACATTATTCCTTAATATCTTTGCCTATGTGGAAGATGACATGTAGATGTGTTTAAGCTTATCTATTTTAACTCACTTGTGGTTTAATTTTTCACTTTGTTTTATTGTCTGCCTTCAGGGCTATTTTGACAGTGTGCCTCCAAGAAATATTTTCCCGTTGCATGCATTTTGACATCCCCAGTGATCTGTTATACTGTCAGCAGCTGGAACAACTCATGAATTACATTTTTTTTCTCATTCCAGTTCTTCTGCTGGTTTGTGCTAGTGACATATTTCTCAGCAAGTATGATCAGGCCTTCAGTAAAAGAAGATGCAATGCTTGCTCTACAAAAAAATTTTTCCTTATTTAAAACACTATCATTCTGTAGATCTCATTAATTTCATAGAGTTATGTTGTTCACTTTCGCAAGTGGAACAAAGCAGAACTTACACTTAAGTAAATCCAGTATGAAACGGTAGTCTGTTAGCCATAAGTAGTAGTCTGCTTAGCCGTATACTCTCTGTGCTTCCTTTCTGAAACCCTTGGGATCAGAAGAAACATTTATTATATCCTCCCTGAAAACTTATGTTTGAAGGAAAAGAAGCCTCCTCCTGGTCAGTCCTGGGCCTTTCTCTGGCCCTGAAAAACACTAATCAGTCTTCCTGCACCTGATCTACAGTCAGAGGCCATAGCCCTTGAAAGCAATTTCTCTGGATGCTCTTTCTTAATTGAAAGTGTACTACTGTGCACATACAAGATGCACTTTCTGGTTCTGGGTAAAATGAAATATAAATGGAACAGTTTTAACTCTGTATCCAAAGAAGGTCAATATAGTTTCTTCTATTAAATGTCTAATAGGTAGTAAAATTGCAAATTAATTTGATTAAATTCTGAAGTGACATATCAAAATGCTGGTGAGTGGAAAAGCACGAGCTCTTCTTCAGATATGGCTGTCAGTGTATAAACCAGTATCCCGTAGGAAAGCTTTCCTAACCTTATTTCCTTAAGATGCGTCAAAAGTTATCCACTGAGTGTCTGATGTAGAAGGCAGTGTGCCTGCCATGATTTTAAGAGATTTTTTGTTAAGAAATGCTATCACTGGCTGACTACCATGTTTGAGGGCTCTTTACGTCTTATTTCTGAGATTGAAAAAACTACTTTATTTCTTTAAGGACTGACTCTAGGAGTCCTCTCCACTCTTCTGCATGTATGAAGAAGCTGTCATATTGTCCATCCAACTGATCTTTCTGTCTAGCTGCAGGTGATTGACCCCCAAACTATTCAATGTTGTTTTTGTCATGGTCACATTTGGCAAGAAATGAAAAGTGAAAGCTAAGTGCTCCAGCAATCAGAGTTCTTCACAGCCTGTAGAAAAGAAACTTGTCTGCTAAAGGAAAGGCAGGTGTTCTAAGATTGAACTGGGAGCATCACAAACATGCATGTTCAAGCAGCAGTAAGACTCTCACACTGTTGAAAGATCAAGCCAAGGCAAACAAAGGTTGCTCTCCGGTTGTAGATAGGTATTTATCAAAGAAACTCCTTGGTCGCCCTAATGAACTCTGTGACTGGGAGCGGATTAAACATAAGCATTTACAAGACATAAATGTACAGGTATCTTCCATGAGGACTGGGAGATTTGGTCTCTTAGTATGATTTGTTTCTGACACTCTGATTCCACATCCCAAGTTGTAGAAGTAGGATGTCCACACTGAGGCAACAATATGTTAACAATTTAGCAGCTTTCTTGTTCATATGACTGTGTCTTTGTGATGATTCTCTTCCTTACTCTTCAGCAGAGGTTACTCATACCTTTATGTTTTCTGAAAAAGCAAATTCCCTAGATTTCAGGGAACTTTTCTCTAGTCTTAGGTCATTCACGTGCTTCTTGTGATTGCATTTGTGTATTTCTTGTAGCAACTGGTATCGGTGTTTAAACATGTGACGGGTAAAGAACTGGTGCAGAGGAAGATGACTTAAAATGCTATTTTCATTTGAATGCTAACCTTGATTCATTACAAAAGATACAACACTAAAAACATCAGCACCTCTGTAGTGAATCTAAAGTATCTTACAAGAAAAATACCCCATAAAATTTATTTGGGACTACTTTTACTACATGCTCTAGTCAATGAACACAGCATGGTGCAGGTGATAGTTGTCATATCCATATGCTTTTACAAAATTATAATGTTTGTAACTGAATTCTTTAAGTGTAAAGGACAGAAATCATAGAATCACAGCTCATACGTAATGTTGAGATTCAAGAGAGATAAATTCACTTACTATTGAACTTTGTTATCTTATGTGAACTTATATTGTTCTATATTAATACGATCAAATGAAGGTATGGTCTATGTGTGAAGTAGTGTTTAATGTCACTGGTGGCACTGGTATGAGGGAAGAGTGGCTACAGCTCTCTTTCCTGTGGTGTGTAATCTGCATTTTTCAGAGTTATGTATATACAGCTTCATTTAGCTATATCAAGCCACACTTACCCTTTTGATTAGCCTCTTTGTTTTAATATAACTTCCTAATATCACTACTTTTTTTTTTGTCCCAGCACTGTTTCAATCAGACATTGTCAACTTTATTGTTTAAAAAAATCCTGTATTTTCTGGTTACAGGTAATGCTGGCGAGAAATCACATACTTCATGTCAACATTCTACTTTTATGTCAATGCTGCTGTAAGGTGGGTTATTAAACTATATTATGTTCTTCATCCCTGCCACAGTAGTTCAGAACACAGTTGCAGAAGTGCACTGTACATATACATCTTGCAGATACAGTCATTTCTTGTTACAATGCCAGAGATCTCTGCAGATGTGCTGAACAGTTACTTCAAATTGTAGCACAGATGTCAGAATGACAGAAACAATTTGGTTCCAAGGATCATCAAGACCAAATAACGTCTCTAAGCATCACATCTACAAGTTGTTTAAATACCTACAGGACTGGTGACACCACCACTGCCCTGGGCAGTCTAGTCTAACGTCTAACAGCCTTTCAGTGAAGAAATACTTCCTAGCATCTAACCTGAACTTAACCCACTGGTGCATCTTGAGGCCATTTCATCTCATCTTGCAACTTGCTGCTTGAGAGAAGAGACCAATTCCCATCTCGCCACAATGTCCTCTGAAGTAACTATCAAGATCAATAAGGCTTCTTCCCCTGAGCCTTCTTTTCTCCATGCTAAACAAATCCAGTACCCTCAGCTTCTCTTCAAAGAACTGGTGCTCCAGATCCTTCACCAGTTTTGTTGTCCTTTAAATGTGAGAATCTTCCTTGTTTCTACACATCTTAAATCACACTTGGATTCTGCACCTTCTGGTTTGGGGTCCTCAGGCCATGAAAGACATTGCCAGATGAGTGTGAGCTCAGTTGAGGCCCATCAGAATCCCTAGGAGGGTAAGCACCTGCCCTGTGAAGGAAACATGGTTAGTGGCACTGCTTCTGCCTAGAGAAAGGAAGGCTTTAGTGGTGATGATGGTAGTGAGAGACAGCATACATGCATTAAAACAAGACAAGTCCAGACTAGAGATAAAGGGAAAGCTTTTATCTCATGGATGTAGTCCAGTGTGCAGCAGATTGCCCAATGAAGTTGTGTGGCTTGTATCTTCACAGATTTTCGAGCTTGGAAAGGTCTGAATCACATGGATCAATCTCCTTAGTGATGGAGTTCTAAGTAAAATATTGAATTTGAGACACCCTTTCTGACTTCACTTTAAATAGCTATAGTAAGAGGCCTTTCTTCTTCCACAGGAAGAAGTGATGTAAAAACTAAAGTAGAAGGAACTGTTGCACATAGCAGAACCTACACTTCATTAACAGCCAAGAGAGAGCTTGTTCTGTGAACAACCAGGTGAGACAGTAGGGTCCACAGCCTAGATGGTTTGAAAATTTAGAGCGTTTTTAAAAGGAGAATTTTTACACATGAGATCATACTTTGATGCTTTCATTTACACTGGCATTTCTAAGGATTATTTCTGAGGAACTGTATAATTGAATGACAGGCTGCAGTTTGTTGAAAGACAGATATTTGTTCTGAGAACATATAAATAATGTAATGCATAATACTGAAATGTTAATGACCTGACAATTCATATGCATATCAGACTGGTATTAAAAAAAAGAAAAATTGGAGAAAAACAAATACATAAAATAGGAAATCAGTGTAATTTTACTTTTAAAAGCTAATTTAATCACTTGAAAACACATTTTTATTTTCAATGTAAACATTATAATACATATGAACTGTGGTTTTATGCTAAATCACAGCACATTTGTTAATCAAGGTGCTCTACAGTCTCCTATGTGGACAATGTGACAAGCACTGAAGTAAAGAATGAAGTATTTTGTGATACATTATCTTGCTTTCTTTCTTCCAGAAATTCATTGTGGATTATTCATAAATCTTGTTCTGTTGTGTTGCATTCAGTATGCTGAGTGCCCAGTACCCTGCATTTTCTGAAAAGGGGTGTATATACATATATATACACACGTATAAATTAACTAATAAAGAGTTCTATTGATGTGCTGTGACTCCACAGTTGCTGCTGGAGTCATAGAGTCATAGTTTTATTTCTTCAGGGCATCCCATGATGTAAATATCTCTGAAGCATTATTTACTCTTAAGCCTCACTTTCTGTGGTTTGAATATTGTGTTCCTTCTTGGGCAGCCACTATGCTAGAAAAACCCTAAACAAAACTCAATCTTAAAGCTGAAAGGTTAGATCATAAGAAAGAGTATTTTTGTTTTTCCATACTGCTGATCCTAAGAATGACAGTGTATTACATGGATATTTTTGGTGTCTGAGGTAGGCACTGAAAATCACAAAGCTGCTGATACAGTGTTTATCACTTTAACACTTTTCTAGTTAAAATAACAAAAGTTCTTGATTTGGTTTTTTTCCCCTTCAAAAGACCAATATTTAAAGGGTGTTGATTTATGTAAATCAATAATTTATCATCTTGTTTGCTTTCTTCACTGCTAACCAGATGCTTCTAGCTTTGCACTGCCAGACAATGTCAGCTGCAAAGCATAATGGCCTTGTTCTTCATGTAGAAATAAGAACATAAATATTTTAAAAATACTGCTGCAGGAAGTGAGGGGGAGTTAAGGTGGGGGTGAGAAATTTTGCTGGTTTACTGTGAGAGTGAGAGCAATGCAGGTCTACATATTTTATGGGCTGGTTTTATCAGAAGTGAAGGCAGGGACATTTCAGTATGATTTTTATCTCCTAACAAGACTGACAGATCCAAGTCTTTTCATGGCAATTTGTTGAAGACATCTGGTGAAGCTTTCTAGTGGATGAACACATAGCAAAATGTTCCTCTGGTATCAGTTGGCATGGCAACTAGTAAAAGACTATTCAGCATCCATAGGTTTCAAAAAGGTTGAAGCCTAGTTGAAAATCCATTTTGCCTTCTATCTGCAAAACTCTCCTTTTGAAAATGCACTAAACCTTTTTTTATGAAACCAGGCTGAACCAGTAAGTACAATTGTGGAGCCTTCCATCTCAAATAATTTCCAGAGCATGGTATTAATGATTCCAGGAAGCAGAGGTCTGAGATGATAGACAGTATTACTGGCACTGTACAAAATATAATATTGCTCATAGACTGCAGAAGCCTCAGGGTAGTGAAGGAAAAGATGAGATGAGACAGAGGGGAGGGAAAAGTGCTGTTATCAAAGTTTAATACAATAATTATCATGAGTCACCACAGGCAAATGACTGATTGTGCTTCATCTTTATATGTGGTTAAGTAATATAAAGTTTATTCTATGCAAGTCACTCCACTTCCTACTTGGCAATGTCATATCACTGAAACACACCCAAAGACTACACAAAATAGCATTTTTAGTTAAAAAAATTGGTATAGGAAAAATAGCTTGAGAAACTGATGTTCACATCTCCTGTTCAAAAAGCAAGTAAATACTTTTTGATAGATAACTTTTTGGATACTAAAAGAATAAAGAAATTGTCACTCTGGCTGTTGTTGTCCTGTGGTCATTAGACTAAGTCTGCAATATCTGTGCAGTATATGCATTTTGGTAATGGATTTATTTGGAGGTTGCTTTTCTTTCTGCAATCTGTCTGTTCACAAACACAGTGAGTTAACAGGTGTACCAATTTTGTAGAGTTAGTATCTATATTTAAAACTGTTTTCACAATGGAGTACAAGGGATGACTATCTGGGAGCACACTACACTTGCAGCTGTAACCAGAGTACCATGTGGAAGAAAAGTGTAGATGATCACACGGTGCAGGTTTAGTTAAGGAAACATGATATTACTTAATTTATTTCATGCCGATGTATACAAAATAGAAAACCAACCAGTTAACAGAACTGATGTACTCTAGAAAACCTATTTACACATTTTGCAATTAGTACAGCAAGACTGTATGGAGACCTTTTCACAGGGCAAAGGACTGTAGAACACGCACTGTCTATAGCTTGTGACATCTTTCCAGGAAAATAAATCATAGTGATCAATCTCCGAAATATCTGAAAATCTCACTATTGAGGATTGCTGATGTTAGTGTGCTTTGCAATTAACAGAAAATCATAAACTTCTGTACAGAAATTGTGTCTGTGCATGTGCATGTGCTGTTTTGCTGGGTTTTTTTCTGTTACTAAATTATATAGGGTATTTTGGAATTTATTAGTGTAACACTTTTTCTTTGAGAATAACTTTTAAGAAAAAAATAAATTGATTACTAAATCTTTGTTCAAAATCCTAAACTTGATTGCACTTTATTCCCTTTACATGGAAATTCCTTAGGAAACCAGATGTAAACCTTAACAAGGGTTATCCAAGTTAAATACAGTTGCAGTAAACTGTACAGGAGTGGTAACCTGGCTCTAATTAAAGTTAAAACTTTTTTCTCCCCACCCCCAAAAACTTTGTCTGTAATCTTTCCAAATATATAGGAGAAAATGAAAGAATTCCAGCTCAATCTATTCTTTCTCACTCCAATTATTATTATATATTTTTCTTGGTCATGGTAATGTGAAGAATATGAATGCATTTGTGTATGACTTCAACACTTGCAACTGAAGCTTAATCTTTTCCCTAAAGAAGTGACATTTGCTATCCTCGTATTGCTCTTCTGTGTGTTAATCTGGATTGTTTCAACAAGATCCCTTTCCAATCAGCCATCCAGTCTCCAGTGTTTCACTTCACATTTTTGAATCTATGTACATGGTTTTAGAAGACATAGATTCAGTCTATAACTACTTGTTATTCTTCAGCAATGAGTTACCTTATTAACAATAAAGCCATCATAAATCATTATTTTCATGCTTTCTTACTTGTTTTAGCCACGTATATACAAAGTACTGTGTATATGAGTGGAACAGTCAAGGTTCCATGATACGTATTAAAAAACAGCTATGACTACTGATTGGATAAGCTTCTAGAACTCAGCCTTTCTGAATAACCCACACCAGTGCTCTCTCATTTTCACAGCAAAGAGGTTTCCTGATGTTCAGAGCAAACCTCCCGTGCTTCACTCTTGCCTATTGTCGTCCCATTAACAGGACACCACAAAAAACCCCCACCTTGTTCCATCCTCTTTGCTTCTCCCTCCAGGTTTTTGTAAACATTGACAAGATACCCTCTTTCATGTTCATTGCTCCTAAATCCTGTGATCTTCTGTTCCTCTGAGGGGCATGCATTTGCTCGCTTTTTAACGCAGTAAGAAGAAAAAGCTGGCTTGAATATATATTACTTAGTTTCTTTTAAGGTCAAATACTTAACAAAAAGTCTCTATGCATACCAAATTCAGTATGGCTGAAACTAGTTCTGTAATAGATCCAGCAGAAGCCAATGAGAAGAATTCAAAATGTTTAGTCACCGTATTATATTTAGTCACTGCAGAGGCGACTTTTTAAATATTTTATTTGTAGTAGAAAAATTTCTTTTTGACAGCAATAGCATTAAGTCTTTAATAGTTAACTTCTCATGTGTCACAGCATTTCAATTTTTTATTTTGTTTTTAATTAACACTGAAGCCTATGGGCTTCAGAGTCCATGGACATGTAGACAGCCCTACAATAATAAGTTCACAGTGCCTAAAGGTGGATCATCTGTTCACTTATTAATTACTTCTTGTCTCTGTAGTAAAACATTAACACATTGTTAAGGTGTAAGGTGTAAGGAGACTCTTACACGAATTTGAAACCCCAGTTAGCCTTAAAAATTTGTGAAGATGTGAAAAAAACCCAGCAGGATACATGTACTCCATACTTTGATGCAAGATTCTTTCAAGACATGCCTACTGTAATCCATAAACTGGATCCACAACATGAAAAATAATACTTAGTGTTAAATATCTATACTTCTTGGATATTTCCTGTTATTTTAAAATGCCTGCTTACAAGAGTCCATACTTTTTTTCATTTGACACAAAAATAAATGAGAATAATAAAGTGCTCCTTATGTGTATTGCAAAGAGTCTTCACTATAATTGTATGCAAACAGTGTCCTCTGTCTTGGACTCTTTCATTTTCTAGGAGAACTAAACGCCACAGGTATCAAATTATTTGAATGATCTGTTATGCTATTGTGGCATAAAGCACCTGTAACATCTTTACCTTGGTTTCCACACTTGTAAACAGTGTTGTTTTATCACTATGGAAATAGTAGAGTTTCTACTACTAAATTGTTTAAACATTTCTGAGACAATAAATACTTTACAGCAATATTAAAATTATTTATAAACTTTAGACATCTTAGTTTTGGATGGACAATGATTAATAACTAAATAATAATGCCCCTTCAATTTAAAATATATAGATTACTCAAAAATAATTCTATTTGCAAGATATTCATTATCTAATTTTGTGTGATTTAAGAAAATTACTTAGAAGAGGAACCATATTTAAACAAGAATGACATCTCTAAAAAAATAGTTGCCTTGCAGATGGTGATTTCCAACAAATCGTGACAGAGAGAAGCTATTATTTTATTCTACAATTAAAGAAATACTTTGAAGGTTAAAGAATAATGAACAGTGTAATTCGCTTCAGTGACTCCTTCCCAGCTTAGTCTCCCAGATGAAACTTCTCTCCATCTTAAACCCAGACTTCATTTCTATTTAATACATATCAAGCTGTCCTTAACCTGTTCTCAACACAGTACTCCCAGTCACACTTTAGTTATCCTTTAATAAAAATAAGCTTTTTAAGGTCTCAGCCAGCTCAGGCAGTCACATGCACTCTGTTTTCTGTTCCAAATCAGAAAAGTATGCTATATAATAAATCTTCTTTTCACTGTGATCCTTTGTAAAAATGTTAACGGAAAAGCTTAAGACTGAGAGACTCAAAGCGCTGTGTGATCACTTAACCTATATTGTAACTCTGGGGCTAGCATCAGGAAGTTTGAAGTCAAATTTTGTTTTGTAGCCTGAAAGAATTTTAGTGGCTATATCATGACAAAACTAGGCAGAGCCAAAGCCTTCACTCCCTGTATGTATTTGGCTTTTAAGCTGGATCAGTTAAATGCTCAGGCCTGTAAAGCAGAACTGAAATTTGCAAACTCAAAAGCCCTCTGTGTAATCATAGAAATTGTTAAACTCATCAGGTTTCTTTAGTTTTTGACATTTTTGATTGATTATTCTGGCTTATAAACACCACCAGGAACTCAATACATGTTTTAGCATCAGTACAGTTTTAGGATCAATATATGTTCTTGACTGGGATACAACATCTTCTTCAGGGTGATTTTACTGTAAAAAATTGTACATCTACCCAACTAAACCTTTCCAGTGATATCAATTATTCAGCTTATAATAATGCTAAACTCTTATTCAAAACTACTCCGACAATAATCTTATTTGATGTATTGACCCATGTCTCAGGGAGCTGAAAGTCAGTAAGTACATATTTGAATTAGGCGGAAACCTGAAGTAGTGGAGGTGAAACTTTGCANATAAATTCACACTTAGGATCATCAGCTGTTGAAGCTAAAACTGTAATAACACAAGCTAAAAATAGGACATACATTTTTAAAAGGTTTAGCCACTGGAAGAGCCTTCAGAGAGGCATGACAAATTTATAATCACTGGAAGCCAATACATCAATTTAGGCTTTTTTTATTCATTTGATTGCCCTTTCAAATATGTGCTCATCCAACTATTTGCTAGATTAAAAAAAAAAAAAAATTATATGTCCTATATAAGGCATCAAGGAAATTGTATACCGGTCAGGATATAAATATATTAACTGTGAGTCTCCTTTGGAGATGTTTAAAAACTGCTTGGACATGTTCTTGTGTGACTTGAT
>VXBP01006039.1:19274-29524 GCA_013400115.1 Rhinopomastus cyanomelas | reverse complement strand
GGCGCTGATCAGTCAGGCCATCCCTATGCGTTGAGCTGGAGAAGCCACGCTGAAATGCATGCGGCTGCACCGAGGGATGCAGATTGTGGGCTCTGAGAGACTCAGGCCATCCCGGACTGACATGCTTTCCTTCCCAGGTCTCTAAATTGGAAGAAGGTCCAAGGCCCAAACTGTAGTGATCTCCCATTCTATGTTCCTCAGGTTCTGTGATGGCATTGATGACACAGTTTCTAGTTTGTGTGCACCGACTTGCATAACCTTTTCTCCTATTCTGTATATAGTTATAGAGTTAATAAACCTTTCTGGAGTTTCCCTGAGCCATCGATTGTCTGGTGAATTTTATCTGAGATGCCATCGAGACCTCACTGCTTTGCTTTCCTTTCTTTGATATTGAATTGTGGTCCTGAACGCACTACAAGTTTATTCATTAATGACTTTGATGAAGGACTAGAGAGCACTGCCAGCAAGTTTGCTGATTAGAGAAATCTGGGAAGAGTGGCCAACACTGCTGCCATTCAGTGAGACCTGGACAGGCTGAAGGGTTTGGCGGAGAGAAGTGTAATGGACTATAATGAGAACAAGTGTAGAGTTTGGCATCTTAGCAAGAACAATCCCAGCAGCAGTACAGGTTGGGGACTACCTGTTGGAGAGTAGTGTAGGAGAAAGGGACCTGGGTGTCCTGGTGGCCAGCAGGATGACCATGACCGATTGCATCCTGGGGTGGGTCAGAAAGGGGAGCAGTTAGTAGATCGAGAGAGGTTCTACTCCCTCTCTATTCTGCCCACATCTTGAATAGTGTATCCAGCTCTGGGCCTCTCAGTTCCTGAAGGACACAGAACTCCTTGAGAGAGTCCAGCACAGAGCTGCAAAGATGACAGAAAGAGTGGAACATCTCCTTGATGAGGAGAGGCTGAGGGAGCTGGGTCTCTTGAGCTTGAAGAAAAGGAGACTGAGGGGTGACCTCATTAATATTGATAAATATGTGAAGGGTGAGTGTCAGGAGGATGGAGCCAGGCTCTTCTCAGTGGAATCTGCGTTTAAAAACTGGCTAAACTCTCTCTTCTCTGAGAGCTGCATCAACTTAAGCAGATATTACCCTCAAGTAATATTTTTCTTTACGGACATGTGTGTTTGAGAATTTAGTAAGGTATTTGACAGTTTCTGTTGGTCCTCGGCTTCATGGAGACACCCATATCTGGCATCTTGTTCACATTCTAAAGTTCTGAACTGTGAGATCACCTCAAGATAACGCAAGACTTGAAGGCGTGAAACAGAAGAGTCTGGAACATTGTGGAAAAGGTTCTACTGGTGGCTTTGATTGCCTCTTTTTTGCTATTCTGTCTACACCCCAACTGCACTCTCCACGCAGTTCAATTCCTATCCTTGTGGATGCCTTTAACTCTTCACTTATCCCATCTCTCGATATTTATCTCTTATCTCTGTTTCTAGCATTTATCCCTTAGCCCTTCTCCTCACCTTTCCAGTCTCTTCTTCTCCACGCTTCCAGTGGTGGTGAACTTCTTCTTTCAGTAGTTTGTCCATCCTTTTCCATACTGGTTTTCAAGATGCCTTCTTCAGTGCCCACTGATTCCTTCATTGCAAGTTCCATCCCGTACACATAATTTAGAGTGCATGGGCTGGAAGTAGCTTTTGGAGCTGATTTTAAGAAAAAAAAAACCCCAAACCAAAACCCCTCAATGATAATTTTGTGTAACACAGAAATGTGTCTTAATTGCCCTTGTTAAATGTAGTACAACCATTGCTGCAGGTAGTCGTAGGCTTCACTTGAAAAGGATCACTTTTATCACTATTATTTTGCTAATGATAAAGATGTTATCTGTTCATGTCTTTGGGCATTAGATGCACACTGCAGAGAACAAGATAGAATCCTTGCCTCTGTCCCTACCCAAGTTCAACATTAGTTAGGTGAATTAAAGGCTTACTGAGCCATCTCATTGAGCATCAGACATGGGTACTACCAAAGGCAAGCCAGAAAGCTCACTGGGCCAATGCACTGATCTTGCATAGTAAATCCAATGCCTTTGTGATACGTTGACAGACCCTTAAATAATGCTAGCAGGCACTGCTGTAACAAAAACAAACTGGCTTGTGCACAACTTTTGAGGTTTTCTGTAAAAGCAGCATCAATGTTCATGAATGAATAATCTTCTCTTAATTTTCATAGAATAACCAGGTTTACCCCATGCAGAATGTGCCTCTGTAGGTGAAGGTTTGAAATGTGAGAATTCCTTGTAGTGTGGTGGGAGGAAACATTTGCCACTCCCCATGTCATTTATTTATCTGTAAAGTGTTGAGTGTTTAGGTTTTTACACATCCTTGCTCCTACTAAGTCACTCACTGGGAGCCAAGAAAAATTTTTGGAGCAAAGAAAGATAACAGGGAAAACATGCAAAATATTAGTTAAATTAATAAAGTCATCCCACTTCCCTGATCTTGTGTGCAGAAAGAAAATAAGAAATTGAATTGAAAATGCATTAGGTAGTGCCTGATCTAGGAATTAATCTGCTTACTTGCACACAGCACAGGTACAAATTCTCCTGAGATAGCTAACTTGGTTTCTGATGTGGTATAATCCATGTTGACACATGTTGCACTGACTGGTAAAGAGGAAAGATTCCTGTGTAAAATGAAGCAGAGATGGAAAGCAGACTGAGGAAAGAGAAATCTTTTCTGTTGTGCTGTAGTGTTGTCTTTCTCTGATTCAAAAGATCACATTAAAAGTACTTTACCTCTGATCTGAACTGGAGAGAAGGTGCCTGTTTTAATTGGATCTCCTTGCTACAGAAGCTTTTAGCTACAATTTTGGCCAAGTGAATGAGTCTGCATGAAAATATGAAGTAATTGTTCAGCCTCAATAGAAATGAAGATGTTGGAATTGTACTTTCAGCCTCTTATATATATATTTTAATGCAGGTACTTTAATACAGTGCACTTTATTTCTTTGCGTTTGGATCGCTCATTTGTCGCTATTGACAAGCAGTGTCCCATTGTCACAAGTGGACACCAAGATGTTCCAGAGCTGGGGAACAAGATGTTTAAGATAGTTTTGAAGGAATCACCTCACTCTGATAGAATGGCTATTAAGGAATGTATAGGTGATGCTGAGATAGTTCTGGTTTTTGAGACCAAGGACATGATCCATATTTATTGCCTTCATTTTCTACTCGTCTTCAAAAATGAATTGGAGAAAAGTTTTAATTTTGAGAGTTTTTTTGAATTTGAGACATTTCATGGTAAAATGGGGGTTTGTTTTAAGGGGCTTTTCATCTTCCCAGATTAAAAAAACTCAACCAGTAAAAAAATCAAAGGGGAAGGTGTAGATAATCTGAGAATGTTCACTCAACAAGGTCTGTCAATTATGAAGTGTGATGATGGTTACCCTATCGGTGATTAGTGGACAAATTGCTGATCTGTCTAGTTGTCCCTTTAGCAACAAGTGTAAGGGGATTGAAACTGGTCATACAGCCCTTAAAGGAGTGCAGTGGGTGGATTGTTTGCAAGCCTCGCAGAGTCCACAATGAAGAATGCCAACTTTGTTCAGTATTAAAACCTAGGAATGCACAGAATGCCATGGAATCAGAATGGCGGATTTACCATCAACTTCTTATTTTCCTCTGAAATCCTCCACGTTGCATTCTGAGATGCAGTCATCTCAGAAACCCTTTCTTAGGTGTTTGATGATCAGTTGTCTGTGGACATGCACTTCAGCGAGCGCTGTAGCAGCTGTGTGCTGGCTGTGCAAGGCCACGAGGAAGGCAATGAGGAGGGTGCATAACAAGCTCACTTACCCTGGACCTCAGGGGAGCAGACTTTGGCCTCTTCAGGGAACTGCTTAGTAGAGTACCATGGGATAAAGCCCTGGAGGGAAAAGTGGCCCCCAGAATCTGATTGCATCCCAATGCAGAGGAAGTCGGGCAACATCACCAGGAAATCTGCGTGGGTGAACTAGAGATCCTGGACAAAGGCAAACTCAAAAAGGAAGCCTACAAAGGGTGGAAGCAAGGACAGGTAGCCTGGGGTAAATACAGAATCAGACACTTAGTGAGGCTGGAGAAGACCTCTAAGATCATGAAGCCCAGCCTATGACCTAACATCACCACAATCAGCTAGTCCGTGGCACTAAGTGCCACATCCAGTCCATCCTTAAACACTTCCAGGAACGGGGACTCCACCACTGCCGTGGGGAGTCCATTCCAGGGTCTGATCACCATTTCCATGAGGAAGGGCTTCCTAACTTCCATCCTAACCCTGCTCTGGAGCAGTTTCAGGCCCTGCCCTCTCGTCCTGTCTTTAGTCGCCTGGGAGAAGAGCCCAACCACCAACTGTCTACAACTTCCCTTCAGGTGGTTGTAGAGAGGGTGAAGGTAGGGTAAGGAAGGAGGAGCCTACCTTAAGGCTACCCAAGAAGTGTAGGAAGGAGGAGCCAGGGAACTACAAGCCACNCCTGGTGAGGTTCAACAAGACCAAGTGTAAGGTCCTGCATCCGGGTCGAGGCAATCCTAAGCACAAATACAGGCTGGGCAGTGACTGGCTGGAGAGTAGCCCTGAGGAGAGGGACTTGGGGGTGCTTGTGGACGAGAGGCTCAACATGAGCCAGCAGTGTGCACTTGCAGCCAAGAAGGCAAACTGGATCCTGGGCTACATCAGGTGAAGTGTGGCCAGTAAGTCAAAGGAGGTGCTTCTCCCCCTCTACTCCGCTGTGGTGAGACCCCACCTGGAGGACTGCATCCAGTTCTGGAGCCATTATTACAAGAGGGATGTGGAGATACTGGAGTGGGTGCAAAGGAGGGCCACAAGGATGATCACAGAGCTGGAGCACCTCTCCTGTGAGGCCAGACTGAGAGAGTTGGGGCAGTTCAGTCTGGAGAAGAGGAGGCTCTGAGGTGACCTTATTGTGGCCTTCCAGTATCTGAGAGGGGGCCAATAAAAAAGGCTGGGGAGGGGCTTTTTAGGATGTCAGGTAGCAACAGGACTATGGGGAATGGAGCAAAGCTGGAGATGGGTAGATTTAGAGTGGATGTGAGGAGGGAGTTCTTCACCGTGAGAGTGGTGAGAGCCTGGAATGGGTTGCCCAGGGATGTGGTTGAGGCCCCATCCTTGGAGGTGTTTAAGGCCAGGCTGGATGGAGCTCTGGCCAGCCTGATCTAGGGTGGGGTGTCCCTGCCCATGGTAGGGGAGTTGGAACTGGATGATCCTGTGGTCCCTTCTAACCCAGAATGACTGTATGACTTGGTCTGGGTGATCCTGCTGTGGCAGGGGGGTTGGACTGGACGATTTTCCAATCCCTGATGTTCTGTGATAAACCAGCACAGAGAGAGGGTGAATGATGATAACATGCCTTAAAAAACTAATGATTGCTCAATTAAACTTTACCTGGCTCCTCCTTGATCACTGAAATTATGAGAAGACAAGGTTCTCGGAGGACTTTAGAGCAGCTTTCAGTACCTGAAGGGGCTCCAGGAAAGCAGGAGAAGGACTTCTAACCAGGTAGTCTAATGATAGGACAAGGCAGATGGTTTCAAGCTAGAAGAGATGAGATTGAGATGAGATCTGAGGAAGAAGTTCCTCCCTGTTAGAGTGCTGAGGCACTGTAACAAGTTGCCCTGAAAGGCTGTGGCTGCTCTGTCCCTGGAAGTGTTGAAGGCCAAGTTGGATGGGGCTTGGGGCAACCTAGTCTGGTGAGAGATGTCACTGCCCATTGCAGGGTTTTGGAACTAGACGATCTCCGAGGTTCCTTCCGCCTTAAACCCTTCTGTGATGCATGTTGTACTTTGGAGGATAATGTCAGAGCTGTTACTGGGCTTCTCACATGTAATGTGGCCTGCTCTTTGAAGTTAGGATCTTTTCTGAGCTGAAAAATACTGGATGGGTGGCTGGAATAAGGCAAGGTTATTGCAGGTTCTCGTAAGTGTTGGTCAGATGAGTCAGAGAAGTAACGCCCACCGCTCCACTCCTAAAACAACTTCCACGTAAGTCTTTAACTCCCCGCTGAACCACAGAGATTTGGGACTGTGCACCTTGAGACAGAGAGGAAACAGAGGTGAGCTCAAAATGAGTTTGACAATTCTTTTACACTTGTAAGCTGCTGAAACAGCGCACGTGTTTCCTACACGCTCAGCAAAGTGACCTCAGCTGAGAACAATGCAGATTCCACATTCATGAGATTCAAATCCTCAAACTTAATGGACAAGACCCCATGAGGCTTTATGTATTAACACTGAAAGTATTGTTTCAAAGAGCAGAGTGAAAGCATCACATTGGTCTGGCTGCTAGTGATACTGGACTTGGGTTTTAGGTGTGCTGGTTCATGGCCTGATTGTGTAGGTCCTGCAGAAGGTGCCCAGCAGCAGATGCTGATCTCGGGTATTTGCACATCTGGAGTATTACTGTCCTTAAAGGCTTCTAGATTTCATTCAGGCAAAAGAGGAATGAATTTGGACGTTTATTCAACTAAGCCAAATCTGTTACCCAGAAGAGCAAGCTACTGTAGACTCCACAGAACCGTTAGAACCCCGTGGATGTGCTGACTCCAGCTTGCACAGTGATGTGCCGTGAGATGCAAGGACACCTCTCGTGGTGAACTGGGCCCCACAGCATCATCTCTGGCCATCCTGACAGGAGTTCTTTAGATTGTCCTTTGACATGTAAATGTCAGACTAGGAAGCCAGGGGCATTAAGGCCCTTGCAACTGTCGAGGTGACTGAGAAGGGTCCTTATTTGTATATAGATGTATAGCACACAGACGTGTATATTTTTAAACCTTGACAGAATCAAGCATGGAGGGGCAACTGCTGAAGTTAGGGCTACTCACACTTACTAGTGTATTTTCAGAGTCGAATGAGAGAATCTAAAACAGGAGAACTTGCTTTATACCTGCACCACTAATACTGTGCTACTAAAATCATCAACACTCTGAATCATTGTTGAATGAAACAGTTTACTACGTTTAGTTTGCTAAATTTAATTAAAATAATGGAGGGAGGCAACATAAAATGAAGTATCTAGAAATTACATATCCAGCTGCCAGAAGGAAAACAGCATATGTTTTTGTGTTCAATCTATTCATTGATGACTTGGATGAGGGATTGGCATGCACTGTCAGCAAGTTTGCTGATGACACAAAGCTGGGTGGTGTCGCCGACACCCCTGCAGACTGTGCTGCCATTCAGTGAGATCTGGACAGGCTGGAGAGCTGGGCTGAGAGAAATCTAATGAGCTATAACAAGAGTAAGTGCAGAGTCTTGCATCTGGGCAAGAACAACCCTAGGCACCAGTATAGGCTGGGGACTGAGCTGTTGGAGAGTAGTGTAGGGGAAAGGGNCTGGAGATGTTCAAGACCTGACTGGATGGGTTCCTGTGTGACTTGGTTTAGGTGATCCTGCTGTTGCAGGCGGATTGGACTAGATGATCTTTCGAGGTCCCTTCCAATCCATAGTGATTCTATGATTCTATTATTCATATGAGGTGCTAGATGGTGAAAACAGGAGGCAAAAAGACCTGGTAAGGTATCTATATATATCTTTTTTTTTTTTTAACTGTCAAAAACAAAATTTTGATAAACGTTTTAAATTAGTCCTTGAAATGCAGGGAGCTTAGCTGCAAAATTCCATCTCATCACTGCTAGGCTTGCACAAGATTACAAAATGTACTTAAATTCAACTGCAGAGCACCCAAACCGCAGCAAGCCAGTGGTGGTATCGTTTAGGTAAAAGAGAGAGCGTACTCTCTGAACAAAAAAACAGAGAGTCAAAAGGATACTGTTTAGAGAGTAATTTATATGTGCTGCACAAGGCATGAAAATAGAAAGTCAGTGGTATCGTGAGGGAGAATTTCAGGACTTTGGTGTGTAAGGAGGCCTTTGAATGTCACATACAATTACTGAAGACTTTTCTTTACCTTGATTTTGTTTGACTTTTTTCTGCGTAAGTGAGGGGGTACTGCACACCCCAAACTGATGCCCCGTGGCTTAAATTTCCCCCCGTGTTTCTTTTTGGTTTTGTTTCTATTATTAAGTAGATTTCCAAAGCGCCTGGCTATACGTGTACAAAGTTAACGGTGTGGTCTTTGCAGCAATCGAAACCCACACCAAGGCAAGTCAGCAGAGAAGATTCTAAAGGGAAATATACTGAGGCTACATGTCAGATGTTTCTCTCTTCTGTTCTCGCTCTCTCTTTTAATGCACACAAACACCCATATGCACATGCATATATATTAATATATATAATATATGCAGATATTGATGGAGTTCTATGAGTTGAAAGGGAGGGAAGATGTCTTTAAGGATCCATATCTCTCAGAGCAGATATATGTTATTATCACTGAAATGTGGCCTTCAGTCTTGAAACAGTTAAAAGAGTTCTACGGCCACAAAAGAAGAGATTTCTTCAGAATTATCTCCCGCCTCACATTTGCTCTTAGGCAAGCAGTTTAAAAAAGCCCAGTGATTGAGCCAGTGATCCAATTTGAAATGCAGAAATGATTAGAGCTGCTTGCCTCATTTCATATCGAAATTCTCTGATTTATGACAGGGCTGCAGCCAAGATCTATCTCCAAAGGGAATTAGTGTGCAAGTTTGCATATTTTTGTTATTTAGGTTTCTGATATCAGCTGCTAGCTAGAAATACTGAACTGGGAGGTGGTGGTGCAGGGTTTTTCAGCCATTGGAGCAAAGAAAGATAAGAGCCTTATGTTTAGGACATTTAGACCCCTTGACCATCTCACCATGCAATAATTTTTAGACTTGGATTGCAGTAATACAGGAATCCAGTGGAATGGTTAATTGTAGTTGTGGAGAAAGGAATTACCAAAATTCTGCCTCCATGTTTTAACTAGGGGAATTTTAATGAGGCATAAAACTTCAATCATGCAAGTGACCTGTGGGGCAGAGTGTAGAACATATAATGAAACAGAAATAGAATTCTGAAAAAAAATTATTACCTTATCTGGAATTTACATGAAGTGTTAACAGGAAATTATGCAGCGGTTATAAATGAAAAATACGGGATTTAATGTACTTATTAATAAAGATTTGTTACAGACATGATACCAGTGTCCCAAATCTGCTGTCCGCAGCTGTCCCCAATTTCTTATTTCTCTTTCCTCAAATGCATTTAGTGTCTTCTTATTACTCTGGAAGCTAAGGCCAATATCCATTTAACACCAATTTCTAAGACAAAGGGAAACATCTTTGTGTAGGGGTCGAGGACTGAGGAATTTCCCTTCTCTACAGCACTCAGATACTAATAAAATTCAAGAGTTTTTCGTTTGGAATTCAGTTAATGTTTTCTTTGGATTTGTAAACCTTCCGTGATGAAGAGAAGAGACTGAGCACAGGGTAGCCCTTACAAAAAGAAGGAAGAAGCCCTCTACATTGAATGAAAGATGAGTAACTGCCAAATTATGCTAGCATTGCACCGAGCAAAGAAATCACACTGTGCAAGTTTATTACCTTAGCTACTCTCCAGCTCCATATGGAGTCATTATGGCCTGGAGTCTCAGCAGTGTTCCTAAATTGACCTCACCATAATGCAGCTGTGCTTCCAGGTATTAAAACTTCTCTCATATTTCACTGCGTATTCCCCAGGGGATTCAAGGTTATTGTAGTAAAACTTTAAAATTTGATTGCTCTGTTCTTTGACAAAGAATTCCGTAAGGAGATCACACAGCCTGCTTGTGGAAATGTGTGAGTTACTTCTTTTCAATCGGTTCTTGCACGCTTGTACGTTGTGCATCTGTACCCTTGCTGTTCCGTGGCAATTCTGCCTGCAGAGCCAGTTGTGTTTAGGCACTTTGCGCAGAGCTTCAACTGGCACTGTGAAGCTCCACCTAAACCAGCACCGACACCAGGGCTCACCTTCCCTTCCCTCTCTGCAGGTGCCGGTGATGGGGATTTACAGTAGCACGTGCAGAGTGACAGTTTAAAACATCGTGCACCCGTAAGGGAAGAGTTACCAAAACTTGAGGAAATAGGAATGAAAATGGCTTTCTTTGCGACAAATTCACCTGCTTGCTTAGGACCATTACTCAGACAAAGCAGGCAATGCACTCGGTGAAATTGTCACCTGAAGAGAAGGACGTAGTAAGGACAATTATTGTGTACTCATGTGCACATTAAGACAATCTGTGGGTCTTTCAATTTTTTTTGTTTTCCATAATAATAGTGCAGGACTGTGTACAGTGGATATTATTTGAAATACAAAGATGGTGTTCTTTTCTGCCTCTCCTCCCCC
>VXBP01006039.1:1894-19269 GCA_013400115.1 Rhinopomastus cyanomelas | reverse complement strand
CTTTTTTTAACAGTAACAGAAAAATTCCAGCCGAAATTTAAAAGAATTAGTCTTTGGACAACGTCTACCTCCTCTGTTCTCAGTAAAATTGAGCAGCGGTCTTTCCTAGTGCTGCCTTTAGTGATTTGATTGCAATGGACTCTGTGGCTGCTGCGCTACGAGCCTTATGATTCTGTGAGAAAAGATGAATATAGCTATAAATCTTAGTTCTGAATGCTGTTTTAGCTTCTCTAAAGATACTGTAATCTAGTCTGTCCGTGCTATTTGCAGAAAAGCAGGAGATAGAGTTTTTGCTAGCGAGTGACTAAAGTTTTCAGACCACGGGCCCCATCTGTGGGCCTGAAGCTTCATATGAGCAGTCACTGATGTACGTGTATTTTTTCCCATTTTCACTTGTGCTGGCAGAAATTTACATCTTTTTGTGAAAGTATAGTGCTACTTTGCTCAAACAAAAGGATAAGGGTAGAGTTGCGTTAGGAAGTCCAGCGTTATGGGGAAAGACACGTCCAAGGTCATTGCGTGAGTTGGCAGGGGATACATTTGGCCTTAGAGAAGCCTCTAATTCAGCAAAGCCTTTCTCTTAGCATAGTGCTGTTGTGGGGATATAAAACATTTGCGTTCTGAAGCAAGGGATGCAGACTGAAAGCAGGTATGGGTGTCTCTGAAGAACAAGACAGCTTCTGTCCTACCTTGTAAAGTACAAATACTTACACATACAAAGTCTTGTACTTGTATGTACTGATACATATGAAGTCTTGAATTTTTTTTCTTTGTTAAATTATTAAACTATCAATCACTTTAAGCTTTATCATGGGCTATCAAGTCTGAGAATCTCTGTGCGTGCAAAAACCACTTCCACAAGGTATCATTTCCAAAGCATATTATTTTAATGATTTATCATAAAGAATGATCTGTATTGCTCCGATAGCCCGTAAAAGTTAAAATATTAAGTGTGCAGTGTAGTTAACTTGGGTAAGGACAGCATTAAAGTAGGTAGACGGAGGCATCAGGGGTAAAATAAAAAGGATTAAATTTGACAGAACAGCCCTTTTTAATTTCTTCCAACCCCTGTAGTTCTGTTGAATAAAATGTACTTTAAATATGTTTCTGAACTACAGTAACATCTGTTCTTGGAAAATAGTTTTTGCCAGAGACAGCTACGTTACTGGGAAATGCTGGCCCGTGATGGCTTGCAGGGAGGGAGCTGTTTTCTTGTAATGTTCTTGCTAATTAATTCCCACAAGACTTGCTCCTGGGCTAACTGTTGTGAGACAGGCAGTGTCAAGAGGTTAGCTGGGACAGTCACAGGCAGACATGTAGTGGCAGCATCAGACCCCAGGTGTGCATGTATATCCCCTGCAAGGAAGAGGAGAGCTAAAAGATGGAGAAGCAGTCAAATAAAGGATAGCGATTTAGTTCTCGAATAGTTACGGCTGCTCCAAATCGCGTGCTACATCCTATAGCTTGTATCCAGTCCAACCAACTGGGCACCTTCCCAAACCTTATGAACGTCTGTTAGCAAATCACTCAGGTGTGACGGAAATTGGTTGTATAGGTACGGCAAAAGAAATCGTTGTTGAAGTTGGGCAACACATTTGTATCTGGACACCTATCACCTGTAGATAAAATTAGTTGCTGGTGGTCAGATTCTGGACGTGCTTCATGTTTGTGACGCGGTGGCAGTCTCTGAGACAAGCCGGAGTTGCATGTCTGTACATGTCTGTGGGGATGACTGCGTGAGCACAAAGACACATGCCCGTGCGCGTGCCATATGTGCATCTTTCAGGAACCCTACTTTCAGACCACTTCCTGAAAGAATAGAGGAAAACCAGTTTTAATTTCGCAGAACTGACCAGGAGAGGTAATGAAGCACTTTCAAAACTCTTTATATGTGGAAGCCCTAGAGGCAAACCCCAGAGGTTTCTTACTTTTAGCAACCAATTAGTCCAAAAAAAAGGAAGAGTTTCCCCAATTATGAAGTGCATTAACGCAGGCTGCACAGACTCAGTTTCACAAACTGCGTTGGAAAGGCAGCATTCACGTGATTAATGAGAAAATGCTGCATGTGTTCAGCCTTCTGTTAATTGATTAAACGAGTCTGTGTCTAAACCTGACAGTGATCGTGCTGTGGCAGCACCATTGAGCAAGTTTGTAAGAGGTAAAAGGACTCTTCCTCTCTCTTACACTCTCAGATATGTGGATGCATCCTCCCTCCTGCCCTTCCTTCTCAGATTATAAGAACAGCATAAAAATTGGGCTAGTGGGAAAGGAAGCAATCTTCCCTGTTGAAAGCGAGGTAGCTCGATCACAATTATTTGAACAGTTCCTCTTGGTTCCTGTTTAATCCATCGCTAACACTCATAAAATACAACGTTCTTCAGAGCGAACGCCAGTTTGGTGATTGTTGTGCTAGCAAGTGCTGGTTAGTTTTCCTGTAGCATTGCAATAAAACAGAAAAACTGCCGTGTGCTTGTCGGGGTTTTTTTAAAGAAGGCCACAGTGTTCCGTAAGGGTTGTGAGAGGAGTTCATCCCATTGAACTGGTCAGCAAGATATCATTAGCTTGTTGTGTACATGAAATCCAGGGGTTAGAGCACCAAGCGTCACAAGCCAGTTTCTTTACCTCCTTGAGCTGATCAGAGGATCAGAGTATCAAGGAAGGATTAGCACTGACTTGGGATTTGTGTGATTGGTTAATTTATTGCGGCGATGGCAGGCCTTTCATCTATGGCAACATTTAATCAGCACGGCCATGGAGGCTATTACGGGTTAGCTCTTTTCTCAAGTCAGCCAGGGCTGCACCATCAGCCCTATCACAATTCCCCTGAAATTTCCAAATTATCTGGAACAGGCTTTAGCCTCACAGTAATAAAAATTAGAAGAGATTCCTGATAGCGCTGGTGGAAAAGGCTTTCACTTGCACAGGGCAAATTATAAATAGTATGAATGTGCACTTTAAAAAAAAAATTCTCCACCTCTTAAGAGATGTGCAGGACTTATCACCCCTGCTCTGATCCAAATCCTCGTGGTTGAAAATTTATATTAGATTTTATCAGTGAGGCCTAAGTCTAGAAAAATCAATGAAGGTTATCTTTTATGTTGCAGGAACTTGTGGAAATATTGATTTTCATTTTATAGTGAATTTGGAGCATGAGTTGGTAATCACTGCTGAGCTGACTACAATGTTTGCCTCCTGTATCTTTTACTGAGTTTTGCTCAAGTATTTAAGATAGTATATTCCTGTTGATTTTAGCATGTAGTTTGAAGTCAAATGTTTCTTACTGCACGTTGGTGCATCTCTCGTTACATCACGTAATCCTGCAGTGTAATGGTGAGTAGCTAATGTCTCTTAAATGGTTTCAGAGTTTAATATCAAGGTTCAGAGTGAGGAGGGAGATTCCAGGACTCTGCTAATGTATCTCGCTCTTCCTATTTCCTTAGCGGTCACTAAAGCACGAAATGAAATACAAAGTCTAAGAGAATAGAAGGAAAAATAAGACAGAGGATGCTAAAAGATAAAATATTCATGTATAAAAGAGTTAGGAACATGAATAACTGCTAGTATGAATTTTAGTTATTCAATCTATTAAGCATTAAATCTTTTAGAACTAATGAAAGGTAGAAAAAGTTCTACTGATAAAAGATACCATGGGCACAGATCATTAAATAAGTCTAGATCCTTCATGTTGGCTCTTAAAAACACTTTAGCTAAGTAAAACAGTGACTCGGAGACTGATTTTTGGAGCTTTTCTCGTGCAACGCCCTTAGTCACTCTATTGTTTTTATTTGTATAGCACATGCCCGTTTGCGCTGCCATTTCTGTTGGCGGGGTAACTGTGCAACTGATTTTAAAATGGATTGATTCTTCAGAAGGCATTTGAATATTCAAATCAATCTGTTCCTGCCAACATGATGCCATTTTTGGTGTGATTTCATGTGATGTAGTTGCGATTGTGTTCTTTCAGACCTGATAGTGCCAAAGGAAATTTTAATGCCTCCTTCACGCAGTGTGACAGTCGAGGAAGTAAAACAGAAATATGTGACCTTCACGAGAGAAAGCTTCATTGACCCCAACAGCTTAAAACAGGGATGTTCTCAGGTGCCTGTTTACTGTTAAAGCAAGTATGGAAAAATAGTAGGAAAGGCAAAATTGCAACTAGATTTAAATGGATCGATTTTGGAGTATGGGCTTTCCTTCCTGAGTCCTTTGGGTAGGACCTGTTGTCCCTGAGCACAGAAGGCACAACTTTGTTCAAGCAAGCTTTCCAGCTTCTCAGGTAAGGATTCAGAGCTCTATAGGGATGCTGAAATACATGGGTTTTTTTTAAGATCTCAAACCAAGGAAATACTGTTGCTCTGGAAGAGATACAGTGAAGCTTTTTGTGAAGTACCTATCACCAAATGCAGTTGAAGAACATGATGCTCCGGTGTCCCTGAGCAAAATCTCTAAAGATGTGGTCTTAGCTGCAGCAAACTGGCAGGAAGAAGAGCATGAGTGTAGCTGCCTGGATCACCTCAGGACTGGAGCACCTGCAGCACAGCGCTGGGTGAGGCATGCACGTACGAGGATGAATGGGTACACAGAATTCTAGTTCCTCCAGTGGAATATGTTTCACTGCATTTACTTACGTTATACTGGCGTCCTTCCCCGAGTTATCGATGACCTATTATGCTCATAATGCTGTCTTTGTTTTGGTGTCCCCACTTGTACTGTTCTTCCCTTGTACTGTAGTTGGTACCTTTTGCTTGGTTCTATCCGTTTGCCTCCAGTTACAATCAGTTCATATAACACCGAGAAACATTGGGGATGTTTAAATATCCCAGTGGTGTGTCACTGATTTCAGGGAGGGCAGGATTATGTCACCTTGTGGTATTCTTTAGCTGGAAATCATTTTCAGGGAAAAAAAAAAAAAAGAAGGTAAAGGAATGAGTTTTTTACTGTTCATTTGTTTGACCTGTGAATACTGATGATACTTGTAAAAGGAATTAAGGGAGTTTTTACTCACTGCGGTGATAAATTTTATAAAGTACAATGAAGGAGAAAAAGCAGTAGGTTTTTTTTCGTCCTGTAGGTAAATGTTTGTGTCATCCAGATCTTGAGCTTTGCCCCACAGAAACTCCAACTGGTATTTTGAGCAGCAGAATTGCTGGAACAAAGACTTGAGGGGTCATCCTTATTGTGTGAGGGTGGAGGGAACAACAATGAAGAAAGCATTTTCATCTTTTTTTCCTTTAAATTCAAAATGAATTTATTAACATCATAAAGTCTTTGGCAGTAGAGAAACTACAGAGGAAGGATGACCTGCAAAGATTGAGTTAAATTCTGTTATCTGAACCACAGGCACAATTCCTTTTGACGTCACTGGGAATAGTGTCTGTGCTGCTGAGAGTAAAATATGACCTGTTGTCTATTTGCTTGTCTATTACTGAACTGCAGATGAGCCTGTGTTACTGAAAAGATATGCCCGGACAGATCTGATTATCTTTGTTAATTGTTGGTCTTGAACCTGGCATTTTCATGAAATTGTACTGACTATTCTGTTTTGCACACTGGAAGCCAGTGTTGAGTATAAAGAGAACAGTTCAAGGATTCATAACACATTCAGACACGATTTGGAAGGTTTCACCATAGTCTCTCTTTTATTATCATTATTATTTCACAAAATCAAGTCATATTTTGCAGAACTATATATTCTTTAAAATGTGTTAAAATCACAAAGACATTTCATTACTGAATAATGTATTTTCATGAAGTTTGCTGTGAACCACCGATAGGTTCCAGCACTGTACCTAATTTTCTGATGATTTTCTGCTGCTGTTAGTTATACACCGGAGAGAGACTGCGAAGGGATCACACATGAAAATCATCTAAAGCGTTGCTGCGGTTAGCAATGGATGTTGCCTAGGTGATTTTCAGAGCGGTCATTTTCAAGTCTGACCCTTTACCATAAAGGTCAAACTGTAAGTTTTTGTTAGGTGTTAGGAAACATTTTCGATTTAAGGTTAAAGAAATGGACATTTGCAGTCAGGTGATGAGATTCTTGTGTGCTGGTTTCCTGAGATTTACTGAGCAGTTTATAGTAACAGCAGAATCTTCCCTCCAAGGACGGTCTCACCATTGTGAATCCTGTGTACGGGTGATGATACCCTCTTCCTTTTGAAATTTTAGAAACCCTGTTACCTGCTGTAAGCCCCGTGACTCTTTTTGTGCCTGGTCAAGAAAGCAAAACACCCAGAAGAAAGGTTGGCTTCTCTGGTGATGTGTGGTGGAATTTCCCCCAAGTCTTCAAAGGTTCTTCAAGGAAGGCAACGTCCTGATTTGCCCCCCAAAAAGCAGATCCTTGTAACTGACTTGGATAAATAAATGAAATAGAAATTAACTTTTCCTTTCAAAATAATTGTGTACAACTGTAACATAGACAAAAGAGTTGGGACCCATACTACTTGGATAGACAGTCTTCAAGACGGTTGCCTAATAGCTAAGTTAGGCAAACACAGTAATGTAAAGCTAATATGAAGTGAGATGGGGTGTGGGGATAAAAGCCCCCCCCCCCCCCAATTGTTGATGTGGTGTTACTTGATCTTTACTTAGAGTAATATAGCAGAAAACTAGGATTGGTATACATTCCTAGGTGATCCTGCTGTGGCAGGGGGATTGGACTGGATGATCTTTCGAGGTCACTTCCAATCCCTAGTAGTTGACTAGCCAGTACATTTCTCGATCATTCTGGACATATTACTGGGAAATAATCCAACACTGATAAATATGCTTTTGGAAAACCTCTAGAATGGATCTAGTTGCCACAGTGTTGCAAATAGGAAATTTGGCTCCAGAAAATGTAGGCGATTTTTCTTCAAAGAAAAGATAGATTTTGAAAAACAATGTGAAAGGTGAGTTACTTTGAGTGCTGCATATCAAATTAGTTACAGGAAAATCAGAAGTGGTTTAGAAGTTGGAAAAATATAGTGGACACATATCCTGAGTCAGAGAAACTAATTTGTATGATCCTCATCATGAATATTTTCTTACTGAGGGGTGATGTTAGGTTTACTTGTTTTATTTGGATTTAGGTCGGACTGGATGATCTTTAAGGTCTTTTCCAACCTTATCATTACTGTGATACTGTGACCACATTAATGTTGCTAAATATGAGAAGGGCTGGTGTCAGGAGGATGGAGCCAGGCTCTGCTCAGTGGCATCCAGTGACAGGACAAGGGGCGGTGCGTGTGGGCTGGAACATAGGAGGTTCCACATAAATATGGGAAGGAACTTCTTCATGGTGAGGGTGACAAGAGCACTGGAATGGGCTGCCCAGGGGGGTTGTGGAATCTCCTTCTCTGAGGTTGTCTGAGACCTGCCTGGACATGTTGCTGTGCAACTTGATCTAGGTGATCCTGCTGTGGCAGGATTGGGGATTGGACTGGATGATCTTTCGAGGTCCCTTCCGGTCCCTAATGTTCTGTGATTCTGTACTCCAGAACTGTCATTACATGTGTTGTACATCTCACCCACCCTAATCCAAACCCTCAAATTGGCAGGACTCATCCCATCTACTGAACCACAGAGTCATAATCCCTCTGACAAATACCCTATTTGCAGTCAAATCATTTCAGAACTAAGAGAAAAAAGGCTGTGGTGGGGGTTACTACAACGCACCACATTCTGCTTGTCAAGGTTTTAGTCAAACTCCTCGGCCTTGTGGGGTAATGTAGAGGTTTTCTCTTGTGCTTTTACAGGTCACGTTTTGAACTATCATCCTGGTAATGAGCAAGTAACAAAACTCAGCGGTACATATGAAACTACCACCTATCGCAGTGCTTCCAGTCTCAAATAGGGTAACCAGAGCTTAACTACTGTGAAGCAATACAATTATGAATTTCTTGAGGGGGAAAAAGGAGAGATAAGTGCGCAGAAGTCAGCTACCACTGATGCATGGGTGGCTACGGCATGCAAAGGGTTAACAAGATTTTCATTTTAGATAGTTGCCGTAGTAACAATCAGAGAGCTCAGGCGGTATCTTTCTATTTGTGGGGAATGTTTAGATTTACAGAGGAGCTCAGCTTATTATATATCTGCCTTGATTGCTGGATAAGGTCCGTTGATTAAAACCAGAATAAGATGCATTTTTATAATACTAAGGGAACCCGCTGCCCCTCGCCCTTGCCTCCCATCACTCTTTGTCCAGATCGCTCTCCGCTCTCCCAGCACTCGCCTGCCACCCAAGGTGTGGCTGTAAATCAAGTTTCACTTGAACTTTCAAGGAGCAGAGACCAGTGTCGCCTGTGCTGCGTGTAGGAGCACTTGTCCCTGCGCATCCCTGTTCTCCTCGTAGCAGTCAAATTGGATGGTAAAGCCACGCTATACGCAGTGTCTGCTTCTTTTGTTTGATGTCACTGCTTGTGTCACAGAATCACAGAACATGAGGGACCTCAAAAGATCATCTAGCCCAATCCCCAATCCTGCCACAGCAGGATCACCTAGATCAAGTTGCACAGGAACATGTCCAGGCAGGTCTTAAACATCTTCAGAAAAGGAGATTCCACAACCCCCCTGGGCAGCCCATTCCAGTGCTCTGTCACCCTCACCATGAAGAAGTTCCTTCCCATATTTATGTGGAACCTCTTCCAGCTCACACCCATTGCCCCTTGTCCAGTCATTAGATACTGAGCAGAGCCTGGCTCCATCCTCATGACGCCCACCTTTCACATATTTATCAACATTAATGAGGTCACCCCTCAGTCTCCTCTTCTCCAAGCTAAAGAGACCCAGCTCCCTCAGCCTTTCCTCATCAGGCAGATGTTCCACTCCCTTCATCATCTTCGTTGCTCGGTGCTGGACTCTCTCCAGCAGTTCCGTGTCCTTGAACTCAAGGGCCCAGAACTGGACACAGAATTCCAGGTATGTTGGCTTGTTTGCTGTCCACGTTTTGCTTAGGAAAACAAAGCTGATCCATGGTGGGAAAGTGAAGAGGCAGATTTCTGAGTGTTCATCACCCAGCTGTTCCCATTGGAACAAGTAGGAGCTGTTAGAGGGGATCTGTGGGATCTGAGCTTCTGAACACCAGGCAGTTGGTATTTTCCTTCCTTAAAAAATGAAAAGGCTTGTGAACGCTACAGAAGGTTACTGGGGGCAAGGAGCTTGCAAATGGGTCTGCACCAAGGCTAGTGCCCACAGTGGTGGCAGCCTTGCACCTCACCTGGAGGCCCGTATCTCCAGGGAAAAGCTGCTGCTCTGTTGGGATGCCAGCCTCAAGCCTGCCTTGAGGAGCTGCTGACAGTTGTTGCCAAGTGATACGTGGTAGTTGTTTCAAACAAATAGAGAGGCTGGAAGTAGTAGGATTTTAATGCCAATTCCTGTGACAGGAAGAGAAATTGCAGTGTAAAGTTTTGCTAACTTCCTAAGTGTGATAGCCTGGACTTCTCTGCTTCTGCCAATTTCTAAAGCTTTTGCTCTTTTAGAACTGATGCTGTTTGTGGCGTTAGGTTGCTTTCTTGGCTTCGTAACACAGACATTGAAGAAGGGTTTTCTTTTCCTTTCACTGACTTCACTGGGATATTGAAATTCTAGCAATCTTTGGAAACTGGTGGGTTTTTTAAATTTTCTTGGGTACCTGAAAATTGGTTTGAAAATTGTATTTGAAGCTGAAGGCATTTGATTTGATTCTCTTTGTGTTGAGAATGGCCTTCAAAGAAAAATTTCCTTTTGGAAATAAAAAGTCATTATTTGTGAAACTGGTCTGGTCCAACGGTACAATAGTTTTATAGTCACGTCAATTAAGTTCTCAGTGTGGTGTTAGCCAGTGTGATTCTTACTATCCTTCTGAGTTTTCATTGCCCCCGTGACCTAGGTGCAAATTAGTTGTTCTTTGTGATGCTCCCCACTTCTGCAAGTTAGCCCACTTCCACTTGAGGACCTCTCCTTGGATTTGTGATCCCTAAGGTTTTAGGGCTCCAGAGCGGTCCCACTAGAGAACACGGAGCTGCTTCACTGCAGTCCTCAATTGGCTTAATCAGTAGACTGGTTACTGGCAAGAGCAACCAGTGATATTTGAGTCCTAGAATCATAGACAGGTTGGAAAAGACCCTTGGGATCATCAAGTCCAATCACCAGCCTTACTCTACAAGTTCACCCCTAAACCAGATCCCCAATGCCACATCTAAGCGACTTTTAAACACATCCAGGGATGGTGACTCAACCACCACCCTGGGAAGCCCATTCCAGTGCTTGACCACTCTTTTCATAAAGAATTTTTTCCTGATGTCTAATCTAAACCTCCCCTGTTGAAGCGTGAAACCCTTCCCTCTGGTTCTGGTGCTAATTGCCTGTGAGAAGAGACCAGCACCAACATCTCTGTAATGTCCTTTCAGATAGTTGTAGAGAGAGATGAGGTGATATTTGACACCAATCTTCTGCAGTCATAGACACTCTCACTCTCGTTTAGTCTCTTCATCTCATCATTTTCACACTCTTTTGTTTCTGTGTGTGAGAGTAAATGAATCCATCAGCTCCCTTTAAGCAAGTTGCATCATAGTTTAATCAATATCATTTAAACTTGGGATACAGCCTGTGAATATCCATCAGTCCCAGAAATGGACATTGGTCCATTGTCAAATTCTTCCTGCAAATAGTTTTTAAAAATCAATCTGTTTCTTTCTGAGGAAAGGAGTCTTTAAATAAACTTGCCAAGCTGCCAGCTTCTTTGTTTATTGTTACTTATTCCAAGTGATAGTGTTTTCTGGAGTTCCCTAAAATATGTTAAAATGGGAGGGCTTTGGGCTTCATTCATTTTTGTTTTCAAGTTATAAACATAACAGCAGGTTTCAGTCTCCCTTTTAGCCCTTCTTTTATGTGTAAATGTTTTGTACACATCTGAATGAATTTTCCAAGTAAAATGTCTTTTCTTGGAACTGTTTTTACTCAGAGAAAGTCTTTTACCCTTCATTGTGTTCAAAACCAAAAGCCTGAAAGCAGCATTCCTACACTACTTCTTTGTTTCCAGATTTTAAGATCTGCTGTGCATTGTGCAGCACATAATCATAATTATGCACTCGTGATGATGTTTGTACTGGCTTAACTCAGGAGTAGTGCGAGAAAGCTAATCTCGAAGCTACAGGCTGTTTTCCTGCACTTTAGATTCTGATCGGAGCTGTTTGTTGAGTCTTACTGGAGCCAGAGCCCCTGCACTCACCAGTCCTGCTGCTGGACTCTCAGTCTCTATCTCCAGTCCCAGTGAAGGACCTTCACCCATTCTTTGAAAACTTCTTTTGTCCATGGAAACTTGCCTGGTTGCCGTTCTTCATCGTGCTGCGTATCATCAGTGCAAGGGAGCAGTTTCAGTGAGAGCTGCATTACACAGCTCGGTCATGTGCGCGGCAAACGGATGAGGATCCTTGTAACCTGCCATTGGGCGTTTGAGGGAACTTCAAGTGAGAGCAGGAAAAGAAAACCCCAAACCAGCACGAGTCCTCATGGTTCTGAGGTGCTGGGGAAGAAGTGGTTCTGTGTAACATACTCTTCGGTGACTGCTGCTTGCAGGGTAAAGATGCTGCTCTACTCAGTTCGTCCTCTTGGTTCAGACCTTCTGAAATGATAAAGACAGTATAAGCACTACTAGTCCAGAACTCAGATGTGTGAATCCATAATTCAGATTTTTCATATGGATGAAAAATCACAGAAATTTGAAATATGTTTTCACTGAAATCATAGAATCATCGTGGCTGGAAAGGACCTCCAGGGTCAAGTTGAGCCCTCATTCCAATCAGTTACAAATTGTAATTTCATTCTATTACGTTTTATATGGATTTTGAAATAAGGATTCACACCTCTGCAAGACTGCGTTGTCATATGTTATTTTCTGCAGACCTGCTTCTCTTGTGAAGCCTATTTTATCTGGTGGGATTGTTCACTGGTAATGTTTGTGTTTTCAGGGTATCTGAATGTTCTAGGTGAAAGCACGATGCGTGTTTTATGAATCTTTAACCAGTGAAAGGAAGTTTTGCAATCTTTGATAGACTATAAAATAGAAATTATAAGTTAATAGAGAGTAGCCAAAAAATCCAATCAATTACAAATTATCCCATCCATATAATATTTACATGTAAAGTTAATTTCTCTCCTCAAATCCTTGCAAGCATAAAGTAACATTGAAAATCACTAGTCAGACCTTGTTCCAGTTTATCTGTACATAAGCACTCAAGAATCATGCGTAATGCAGCCAGGTACCCACTAGCGACGCACTCACAGGAGATAATTTAAACTTGTTTTTTATGGACACGAGAAGATTGTCCTTGATTTTACATTGTCCTAGGTGGGTGTTTCAGTTTCTAGCATTTACTGTCATCCTTGTTGAAAAATATCCTAGCGCCTGCTTATTAGTGATGGAATTTTCTTCTTGAAGATGTAAGGAGGAATTAGGTTTTACCCCTTAATTATATATTAAACCAGTGTTAAAATAGGGTTGCAATCAAATCCTTTCATATGCCAAGGCCACGCATTTGATGCAGTACGTTGGAAGGTGGGAACACTTAGCTGAGCATACAACCCTTGAGACTCAACAGATGTACAGATACGCAGCCTAATCCCAAAAACACAGTCATAAGTCTGGAAGATCAGAATTGAGCCTTAATTCTCCAAAGAACTGCCACAATGTTGTGTGGTCCTTCCGTTCAAATTAGAATGATTCATTATGTGTAGTCCATGAGCACCATCAGAGAGAGGTGTGGGCCATAAAGTCTGCATTAGGATTTCTAAATATGTCAAGGATAAGCTTAAAATGAGATAAACCGGGATGTTTTAACTGAACTAAAAATAATTAATCAAAGTCACACACTTAGACTCGTGGTTGTTGAATCATGCTTTAAAAGTCTACCTTCAATGAATGTCCTGTTTTAACAGATGTAAGGCTTGGGCAGAGGATTCTATATTGGATTCATACCACGACTTTAATGGACTGTGTTTTTTTATGGTAAAGATTTGTAATTTATAATTCTAGATATAATTTTAATAAAAACGTACCTACAAATCTTTGAACTTGGGAAGAAGAGGACAGACGATTTATTTCTGTTCTCTGATTCGATTTCAAATGAGTTAGGCAGGAATGTGCACGTAATATTTTCTGTGCGTTTGGTGCGTGCACCACTGAAATTCAAGGACTGCATCGTGCGTCATCAGGAGAATCACCTTGCGACACCTACACCGTTCGTGGCAGTACCTTTGTATTAAGTGTGTATTTCATAAAGGCCTCACGACATTAATTGGAAGTCTAATCCTAACCGAGTTGCACTGAATTACACGCTTAAACTATCAGGCAAGCATATACATGCAACTCAAACTTCTCATTTTCTATGTTGCTTCTGGAAATAATAATTACGTAATTAAGACTTTAAAAAGCATTCTCTTTAATTAAATAATTAAAAAATACTCTCTCTTACTGCTACTAAACCCGTCTCCGTATTCAGCTTTCATGACCAAAACCATTCACTTTTCTGAAGTAAAATAACAACCTGTGTCTGTGGCTGCAGACAAAGCAATGATAACGTACAACAAGCAGAATTCACACCTGTTAATACGTGGTTGTACTCAGTGGACTGCTTACGGAAGGCTTTATGCATTTTTTTAATTGTTGTGTTTTGATGAGTTGATCAGATAAATCAGTATTTTACATGAAGTTTGGACTTTAGAAGTGATGGTTTAAATTATCTATTCCAGGGTGAGAAAGAGTGCAGCAGAGAAAGAAATCCAACATCCCTGTAAAACAGAACTTACCCAGTACCGCACTGTAACTGAGCTGCAGATCAAGCAGTCGTTCTGGATAGACTCAGTGTAAAGAGCTGGACAGTGGGAACAGGCAGCATGAAGTGCCTTCAGTTCTCACAGGAAAACCTGTGTAATTGTCACCTAGGTCATCTGGAATATCTGTTGCCACTTAACTACCCAGACCCAAATCATCTTTGTGCAGAATGGCAGATGATTAACAGGGTTTGATGGTTTATCCAAGTCTAGCCCCCCAGCCCACCCAGTGTAAAGCCAGGGCTTGCAGAATTGCAGCTGAGCACAGTGTTCATCCATTTAATACTAAACATATTTAGCAAGAGTGAAAGCAGTTACCTTCAAGTAAGAGCATTCAGGTGATATTCAGTGACAAGTGTCACCGTGGTCTCATTAGTAGAAAAAGACACTTAATTCTCAGAGTGCACAATCATTCACAACAGGGAGGGCAACCCAGTGGGAGAAATGCACAGATGATTCAGTGTGAAAGTGTGCAAGCAGCACTGCATTGTATCTTCTCTACAGATAAGTTCTGTAGCGCGTGATTTCATCAGTACAGGTGCATGTCATCTCTGAAATAGTATTATCCAAAGTATTCAGCTTCACAGTGAAGCAGAACTGTTCAACACCCACGGCAGATACCTGAGCACTAGGACACAATGGCGAGGGGATGCTACCAGCAGGTATCAACTCACCACAGCAGAGATGATTCACTTAGCATTGTCAAGTTCCAGAATATCCTAATCATATTTATGCTAATCACAGCACTGGCTAGGAATGCAGTTGCCGATGCTGGCCATTGTGTAAACATAAGATGCATGAGTGTGTATCTGTATCTGTGTATATAATACAAATCCTGCCTTCTCAAATAAGGAAATCAACAGGATGGAGAATAAGAGGACTGTGGTGAGAGAGTTCAGTCAAGACACTGATGCCAAAACACACTGCTGTCCATCCCATGCTCTTCAGGAAAGGGAAGAGTTATCTAGACATAGTCAGATACCTGCAAAGTCATAGAATCATAAAATATTCAGATCCTTGAAATCATCAAGTCCAAGCACTAACCCTACTCTACCAAGGTCACCACTAGACCAGATATAAAGCATCACGTATAAACGACCTTTAAACATATCCAAGGATGGTGACTCAGCCCCCTCCCTGGGCAGCCTGTTCCAATGTCTGACTACTGTTTCAGTAAAAAAAGATTTCCTTGTGTCCAGACTAAACCTCCTCTGGTGCAGCTTCAGGCTGGTCTCTCTTGTTCTGTCACCAATTACTTGCGAGAAGAGACCAGCACCCTCCTCTCTACACTATCAGAAAGGTAAGAGAACAGCCAGAGGAGGAGCAGCTGTGAAGTGAAGCCAGCTGAAAAGACTTCAGAGGTGGGAACCACCAGAGTAATATAAAGCTGCTGGGGGTGGAGGGGGTTCACTGACTGTTTAGATGGTCAGTTTCTGGCTTTTCCATTGCTGTTCCTATCAGTTGGTTGTTCAGCCTCCTCCAAGACCACCTGGCAAGCGGTCAGGAGGAGTTGCTGTGACCTTCAGCCAGGACCCAGTGCTCCAGGATCTGGATTAACTCTTCTAAACCACCTTATTTCTGGAGAAAAGTTTGAAGGTGGGTTTTGAGGCTATTCTGGATTACATAGAAAAGATAAGGTTGCTTTTGAGAGCCGTTATTTTGTGTCTAAGTTACAGTGAGGTTTATGTTTATCTTGTAGACATGAAGAAAAAGCATTCTAGCTAGGTAGTATGAAGTGGTCTTGACATTTAGTGTGCATTTAATGTGTTGCTAATCAGCAGGCATGCTTGATTGTAACAGAAAAAGTAGAGTCATCTTGGAGTCATGGCAAGTATTGGAAAATTTGAAAATACTGGGGTGTATTTTGTTGCCTGAATGTTTTCTTTAGGTTTGTGGGTATATGGTGAAATGTATGTTCAGCTTGGTCATTGACAAGGGATGATTTGCTGGGGAAAGCAGCAGAGTTTCTCAGCTGCAGGGAATCCCAGCTGTCCTTTGGGATTCCATCTGTGTTTACATTTCTTTATTTTTTTCTAGTGGTTTTTTTGTTTGAAATATTTAAAGACCTTGGTTTGACCACAGCCTTTCAAAATGTTAGCAGTTCTTCAGCTGTCATCTAAAAGGCCTCAAAACCAACCCACTTCTGAGGAGGAGCCCACTTCAGATAAGTGAAATCCCAAAATCAATAGCCCCAAGTAACGCTTTGTAGGCCAGGAATGATGCAGGTTGTTTCACAACCAGCCAGTCTGCAGTTGCAACACTGCTGTGTTAACTGCTAGCCCTACGTAATGAAAATCCAGAGCTCTAGGCAGAAGAAGCATGAGGACTTTTTTCCTCCCACCTTGCATGAGATACTGGGGAGCAACAGTGACCCCTCAGTCTTTTCTCCACCACTAGTTTCATGAAGCATCGCAAGCAACAATTTTCCTATCTTCTTTCTGACAGTTACCATGCCGGAAGGGCAGTTACATCCGTGCCACAGAATCACAGAACCACTCTGGTTGGAAAAGACCCCTGGGATCTTCAAGTCCAACCATCTACCCAGCCTTGCAAATTCACCCCTAGACCACATCCCTCAACACTACAAACACTCTTAAACACATCACGGGATGGCGACTCGGCCACCTCCCTGGGAAGCCCATTCCAGTGCCTGACCACCCTTCTGTGAAAACATTTTTCCTAATGTCAAGTCTAAACCCACCCTGTTGTAACTTGAACCCATTCCCTCTTGCTCTATCACTAATTGCTTGTGAGAAGAGACCAGCACCAACCTCTCCACAACATCCTTTCAGAGAGTGATGAGGTCTCCTCTCAGCCTCCTCTTCTTCAAACTAAGCGCCTCAGGTCTCTCAATCTTTCCTCATCAGATTTATTCTCCAGGCCCTTCCCCAGCTTAGTTTCCCTCCTCTGCACCTGCTCCAGCACCTCCACATCTCTCTTTATTAAGGTGCCCGGGCATAGCACTCAAGATGTGGCCTCACCAGTGCGAATACAGGGGGATGACAACCTCTGTGCTCCTGCTGGCCAAACTATTTCTGATACAAGCCATGATGCCACTGGCTTTCTTGGCTACCTGGGCACCCTGCTGGCTCATATTCATCTTCCTGTCAGTTAGAACCCCCATGTCCCTCTCTGCCAGACAGCTCTCCAGCCACACGTCCNCCAGTGTAGAGTTTGGCATCTTAGCAAGAACAATCCCAGCAGCAGTACAGGTTGGCGACTACCTGTTGCAGAATAGTGTAGGACCTGGCACTTGGCCTCCCTGAAGCTCCTGCCATTAACATTGGCCTATTGCTCCAGTCTATCCAAGTCTCTCAGAAGAGCCTCCCTACCCTCCTGCAGATGAACACTCCCACCTGACTTGGTGTCATCTGCAAACTTACTAATGACACACTGTGTCCTTACCAAGATCATCAGTCAAGATGTTAAACAGATGGTCCCAACACTGAGCCCTGAGGCCACCACTTGTGACAGGCTGCCAGCTGGATTTAACTCCATTAAGCACCACTCTTTGGGCCATCTCTGTCCCACCAGTGTTTTACCCAGCAGACTGTGTGCTTGTCCAAGGCAAGAGCAGCCAGCTTATC
>VXBP01006037.1:0-14479 GCA_013400115.1 Rhinopomastus cyanomelas | reverse complement strand
TGCAGAGTCCTGCATCTGGGGAGGAATAACAAAGTTCTGGCAGTCTGGTGAAGTTCACACAGATTGGGAAAGAAGAAATGTAACCTCAATTTTTAAAAAGGGGAGCAAAGAAAACCCAGGGAACTACAGAGTAGACAGTCTCACCTCTGTACCAGTTAAGATCATGGAGGCCTGATAACTGTGCTGATGGAAAATAATGAAATGATTGATGGCACCCAACATAGCTTCAGAAAGGGCAAATTGTGCCTGCCTAATTTGCTGGCCTTCTCCAATGGAGTTACATCCCTGCTGGGTAAAGGAAGAACAGCTGACATGATCTACCTGGACAAGGAACTTGATACTGTTCTGCATGGCATTCTTGTCTCTAAGATTGATGGAACACTTGGTAGAGAAGGAACTGGCTAGCAGTTCATACTCAGAGGGCTGTAATCAGTGGCTCAAAATCCAGGTATAGGTCCGCCAGCTGGGGTCTGTTTCTGGGTCCAGTGCTGTTTAACATCATTGTCAGGGACACAGAGTGAAATTGAGTGCACTCTTACCAAGTTTGCTGATGACACCAAGCTGTGTGGTGCAGTGGACTGGAGGGAATGGATGCCAAACAAAGGGACCTTGACTGGGTTAAGAAGTAGGCCAGTGCAAACTTCATGAGGCTCAACAAGTCAGCTTGCAAGGTACTGCATCAGTGTCAGGCCAGTCCCAAGCACAATTAGAAGATGGGTGCAGAGTGGACTGAGAGTAGCCCTGAAGAGAAAGACTTCGGGGTGTTGATTGACAAGAAGCTCAAGGGGGAATGGTTTCAAACTAAAAGAGGATAGAATTAGATTGGATCTTAGGGAGACATTCCTGACTATGAAGGTGGTAAAACACTGGAACAGGTTGTGACATTGATGAGGGCACAGAGTGTCTGCTCAGCAAGTTTGCTGACGACACCAAACTGGGAGGCTTGGCTGANGGCTTATGAGGAGAGGCTGAGGGACTTCGGGCTTTTTAGTCTGGAGAAGAGAAGACTTAGGGGAGATTTGATAAATGTTTGTAAGTATCTGAAGGCTGGCCAGGAGTGGGGGGACAGATTCTTTTCACTTGCTCCCTGTGATAGGACAAGGAGCAATGGGTGTAAGTTGCAGCAGAGGAGGTTCCACCTCAACACAAGGGGGAACTTCTTTACTGTAAGGGTCACAGAGCACTGGAACAGGCTCCCCAGGGAGGTTGTGGAGTCTCCTTCTCTGGGGACTTTCAAGGCCCGCCTGGATGCGTTCCTCTGTGATCTGTGTTAGTTTTATCCTGCTCCGGCAGGGGGGTTGGACTCGGTGATCTCTTGGGTCCCTTCTAACCCCTAACATCCTATGATCCTATGATCTAGGGAAGTTGTTTAAGGCTGGAGACGACAGGGCTTTGAACAACCTGGTTTCAAACCAAAAGAGGATAGAATTAAATTGGATCTTAGGGAGACGTTCCTGACTATGAAGGTGGTAAAACACTGGAACAGGTTATCTGGGGAAGTTGTTTAAGGCTAGAGACGACAGGGCTGTGAGCAACCTGGTTTGGTGAGGAGTCCCTCCGCATGGCAAGGCATAGGATCTAGATGATCTCTGGAGTCCCTTCCAACCCAAACCATTCTATGAACTTCACCATGTTTCTACTTTCTTGTCTTTTGACACTGTGTAGGAGCAGTGTCTGCTGTAAATGGATGTTTCAAGATAAGCAGATTATGAGTCAGTTGGCAGTGGGTTTGATAACCTTTTTTTCATGCTTGACATGTGAGAATATTATAGTCTGTATTTTAGTGATACTTATTTAATTTTAAAAAAGAAAATGTATTCTGTTAGTGTTCTGACCATCTTTGCGGTTTGTAGCAGATAATGCAGTAGAAACTTAACTTTAGCATAACTTGTTATGCTACCTTTGATAGAAAATACTATACTTAATATTTTTTAATATATTTTTTTCAGTTTCAGTAAAAAAGAACTAAGGTAGGCCCAACCTGGTTTATCTCATGTCATTAAATACTTAACATAGTCTTTTAAAGCATGGACTATAATCAACTTAGTGTAATAACCTATAGGATAACATTAATTTTTTTTTAATAATCTCATCATAGTGTAATCTGTTTTATGTATTCTTGTTTTACTGGGATCCCCTTTCCCCCCACATCCTGTTTTGACTTGGAGAAGTAGTTATCTGCTTTCTTCATTACACAAAACACTTGAGCACTGCACTCTGTGTATAACATTGGGCAAACATGAAGTGGAGAGAATTCTTTCCTATGTGTTTAGTCCAAGCAAATTGGAAAGAAAAAAAAAAGTTGGTAGATTAAAAGCCTAACCTGAGCCAACAATATGTGGGCGCAGCCCAGAAGGCTGTGTCAAAAGTGTCAGCAGCAGGTCAGGGGAGGTGATTCTTCCCCTCTATTCTGGTCTCTTGAAATCTCACTTGGGGTACTTCATCCAGTTTGGAAGTCCTCAATATAAGAAGGATGTGGAACTGTTGAAGCATGACCAGAGAAGGGCCAAAGGATGATTGGACTAGCGAAGAACTTATTCTGTAAAGACACACAATCCTAACTCTATGGGAGTTAGGATTGTTCAGCCTGGAGGAGAAGGTTTTGGGGGGACCTTTTAGCAGCCTTCCAGTATTTGAAGGGGGCCTTCAGGAAAGCTGAAGAGGGATTTTTTTTCCAAGGGACTCCAGTGATAGGACAAAGGGGAATGGTTTCAACCTAGAAGTGGGTAGATTATAATTGAATATTAGCAAGAAATGCCTCCCTATGAGGGTGGTGAGGCACTGGAATGGGTTACCCCGGGAGGTTGCTGATGCCCATTGCCTGGAATTGTTCAAGGCCAGGTTATATGGGGTTTTGGGCAACCTGGTCTAGTGAGAGGTATTCCTGTATATGGCAGAGGTGTTGAAACTGAGGTCCCTTCTTAACCTAAGCCATTCTTTGGTTCTGTGAACTGTACATCACCCATTAATGTGAACAACTTAAGTTTAGATTATATAGAAATAACTGTTCACTAGTAACAAGTAAATTGAAGAGGCTTTGGAGAAAAATATTCCTGAATATTATTTTCCTGCCTTTCCTGACTCCTTGACTCAACATAATGCATATAGTGTTTCAGTTGTTACATATAATCATTAAAACACAGAGACCTTTCAGCAAAAGAATTATTGTTTTCTCATATGGCTTTGTGAATACTTTCATAATAGCTTATTTCATTGATTTGACGTTTTGAGAAGGAACTGCATTTTTTCTATACTTTTCCCTTTCCATTTCTTTTTTTTTAAATTAAAAACTTCTGCAGGAGAGTGTTCTTGGTTTTCTTTTGTAGACAAAGCCCTCACATGGAGGACTAGTTACTTGCTAAATATATGCATACATAATAAGGATTATGCTAATGCTGAGATTGACTTTTCTACTGAGTATCATAGCTTTGGGAATGACACATCATAGAATCATTAGGGGTTGGAAGGGACCTTGAAAGATCATCTAGTCCAATCCCCCTGACACAGCAGGATCACCTAGACCAAGTCATACAGGAACATACTCAGGCGGGTCTTAAACGTCTCCATTGAAGGAGACTACACAACTCCCCTGGGCAGCCTGTTCCAGTGCTCTGTCACCCTTCTGATATTTATATGGAACCTCCTGCGTTCCAGCTTACACCCATTGCCCCTCATTCTTCTACTAGATGACATTGAGAAGAGCCTGGCTCCATCCTCCAGACACCCACCCTTCAAGTATTTATAGATATTAATGAGGTCACCCCTCAGTCTCCTCCAAACTAAAGAGACCCAGCACCCTCAACCTCTCCTCATCTTCTGTCCAGTAATAAATAGTAGTTTTCTAAAGAAAAAAAACCTTACAGATTACATTGTTTGTGTGTCGCAGGGGCATCAACAAAATCAGGCAGCAGTAGCTATCAAAAATTCAGATTTATTGCAATCAGAATTGTCTGGTACTCCAACAATGCACAAGTTCAGATGTTGGTTGGTAATATATTGCAACAACCTTAAGGAATGTTCTAAGAAAAGATGATCCAAAATGTACATCTGTTCGCACATACAAGGGATAAATCTCCTACATTAGAGTACTCAAATGAAAAGAGAGGTGAGGAATGACTTAATCCCAGGGAAGTATCCTTGGATGGTGTCTTTACCCGAGGGAAGTGTCTCTGACTGCAAGGAAGACCAAGCTCAAAAATTGGTTCTAGCAGGCCTCATTTTATGCCCAGAGTCAAGTGTGGCCTGTGTTAAGATTATTATTTACCAGTTACCACAGACAAAGATAGGCTTGAGAGGCTCTGACTGTAGGATACTAGGGAGACAATACATGAACTGCCCATTACAAGATTACTGTGATTTCAGTTTCTGTCAGGTTCTTGCCAAGGAGCCAGGGTGGCTGCACCCTAGACATTATAGTGCTCAGCAGTAATGACAAAGTCTTGCTTGGTTTTTATCTTGTCAAGGATGTTGTGTGTTCATGAAATATGCTTGTATAGTATAGCAATAATGTTCAATGCTTTAAAATAATTATATATTATTATACTGAAATCAAGCATGCTTTTGTAAGAATTGTTTGAGGCATCTCTCCAATATTAAAAGCTGCATTAGAAGGTTGTCTTTCAGTAAGCTCTTCTGAAACATTCACTTTGTTAATTTTTACCACAAAATAAAATGCATAATTTCTTCAGCAGTCTGATACAACCTTACTTGTCAGAGTTTGATTTCTTTTTGTGTTCAGAACTGCCACATTTTGGGCAGGTTCTGTACTGTTCTTAAGATAAAATGTTTTTGCAGAGTTTGATGGCAATGGAAGAAAAACCCTCAATATGTATTTTATGTAAAGACATTTGAACGACTATGCAGCTGTCAAACTTTGCAAATTATCTGTCCATGAAGTGCAATATTTTGTGGTCACCCTTAGGTGGCGGCATTGACTTTGCGGTTGTAACTGATCCTCTATATGAAGATGTAGCAGTATGTTGTAGATCAGTGCTAGGTGTTGTCCAGGTGCAACAGATTCTGCCGTCTCTTTGGTTCAGCTGCCAGTCTGCGTAGATCTTAAATGTCTTCATACTGTTAGAGTGAAAACCATTTTCCACAGTGTTAACACAGATTTGAATTTGTGTCTTCTTAAAAGTCCAAAAATGTGTGTTGTGTGGGTGTGTATTTAGGAGTACGACACAGGAAAATTTGCTTGGTTCAAGTAAATGGTTTTGAGTACACTATGGCCTCATACGGTGTGGATTTTGGTGTATACAATATTTGTTTTTAATAGTGTAAACAAAAATACTTTAAGTGTCTTACTCTTGTAATTCAAGCAGCAGTGTGGCAACCTAATTTATCTAACGCCTTTGTTGGATAAATAAGGAGGCCTTCATAGTAATAATTTTCAGCTTAATACTTAACACCATATTTTGAGTTTACAATGCAGTAGCTTAAGTTATTCTGAAAATATTTTTCAATGCTTTATTGTTCAGAAGATTTTTTTATCTCTGCCAGAGGAGATTTTACTTGAGTTGCAGGGTGAGGTTTTTTTGGTTTTTTCTTGCTTGTTTTTAAACTTCGATTTTTGTATGATTTCCTTTCCCTATATCTTCTCCTCCAAATACTTGTCTTCAGTTGTGGAGCTTGATATTTAAGCAGGTGAAATAGAACTGCATTTTAACATGAATTCAGTGTTCGTGAAACTCTTTAGACTGACAGCACTGAAAACTGAAGTCCTCTTTTTGTCCACCGAACAGGTACAGTGTGAGCAGCAATACAAGCTTCACTCCACTGCCCTCCAAAGTGCTGCAAACCCTGACCTAGAGAGAGAGAGAGACCTCTAAGCAAAGGTTTAGAGATTTGTTCGGTCTCTCTGCTCACTCAATGTTTACTGTAGGTGGCAACAGGAGTAACTTATTCGTGATAGTGGATAGATAATCTCCATCACAAAAGCAGCAGAAACTGGACTGAAAGCAACAGCTTATTTAATAAGAACTACCATCTATCAAATAATGTAACATCAGTTACCACAGACTTGGGTCACTAATAGAAGTGAATGACTCCATGTCCCATTGCTAGTTCCCGAAGATCAGTCTCCTTGTAAATATTAGTGTAACCTTTTAATAGTATATATATTATATATAATATATTATTGTAATTATAAATGCAACTATAATTATATTATTATAGTCATATAATATATATACGCAGAAGTAGCAAGTACATATGGAATATACTTATGTAAAGCTAGATGTGTACTCCTTTCAAATGGCTGACTACTGTATATATCAATGCTTTGTCTCAATAATAAGGTCAGTTATATGATTTTACTGCTATGCTTTTATATCTTTTTAAATAAGTACTGCATTTATTGAGCTTTTTAACCAACTGTTGAATGCTGTGAATTGACTTATATAGAATGCTGGCGTATGTGTGAATGTACACATTTTAAAAGCAACTAAGAATTGGAGTTACAATCTCTATTGTTATATTAAATGATTTTTAACTCTTGTTGGTTTACATGTGGTAGATTAATGTCTCTACCTACTCTGCAGTTCAAAAAACTTCTCCTTTTTGTATTGGTACAAAATCAGATATTGTACAGCTTACAGTGTATCTTTAGGCACCATTTTTTTACGACTTCTTAGGAACATTAAGGGTAAAAATTGTTTGAAACATGAGTTTTTAATTGTCATATGAGTCGACAGTCCCAAACTCTTCTGCAGTATTTTACTGACAATACTGCATAAAACATGCAGTGCTTATGCTGTAGATTACATAATCACAAAGAACTGAGCAACAGAACACAGTAGTTTTGGTAAAAGTGATTTATGCAGAACTATTTTCTACTTTGTGGTCAAGAGAGTCTCAAGAGGTATGCTGCCTCCTGTGAGCTAAAATCAGAGTCTTTACTGAAAGGGTGCCATGACTGATCAAAAGCACAGACTGTTGTCTCCTGTTACTCTTTCATATGGGCATGAATGACAAAGCAAACCAGAATCCAAGCAAGGTAGAGGACTGTAAAATCCTAGGGGTACAGGTAAAGAAATTCTGTGCACAGTTTCTCTTTCCCTCTTTCCTACCAGTTGAAGGAAAGGAGTTAGCCAGAAATAGGTGTGTAGTGTACATTCACTCCTGGCTATGTGGCTGTTGCCATCAAAAGAGTTTTGGTTTTTATAATGAGGTATCTTTAAGTGACTGTAACTGGTTATGGAGGGACGTTTATCTGGAAAGGATAAGGGAATCTTTGGTAGCAGGCTGGCCAGCTTAGTGACCTGAGCTTTAAACTGAAGGATTTTGGGGGTGGGGTCCAAAATGGAAATTATGATGTCATTGTGTCAATGGGGAAGAACCAGAAGGCAAACCACCCCGTTGCTCTTGATCTGCTAACCACCCCGCTTCTGATCCACCCCAGGATGCTGCTGGCCCTCTTGGCCACAAGAGAGGTCGTGTGAGATGTGGAGGTAGTTTATATGACACTGTAGTTTATATGAACACTGTCGTGGAAGGCTATGTTCTTTTCAAGAAAGATAGGACAGCAGGGCAGGGTAGTGTTCTTTATTTATGTGAGAGCAACTGGAATGTATTGAGTTCTGCTTTATGGGTGATGAAGACTGGGTTGAAAGTTTGTGGGTAATGATCAAGAGGAAGGCCAACCCGAGAGACACTGTTGTGGATGTTTTATTACATGCCATCTGATCTGGATGGGGGAGTTGATGAGGCCTTCTTCAGGTAGCTAAAATCAGCCTTGAAAATCAGGCCTTGGGGACTTCCATTACCCTTCTCATGGGGGACTTCCTGTACCCTTCTCATGGGGGTTTTCCTGTACTCTTCTTTACCCTGAGATCTGCTGGGAAGGCCACACAGTCAGGCACGTACAGGCCAGGAGGTTACTCGAATGCATTGATAAAAGTGGAGGTGGTGGAAAAGCCAAGAACCACTGGACCTGGTACTGACAAATTATGAGGGAGTGGTAGAGGACATTAAGATCGGGGCATTTGGTTACAGTGATTATGAGAATATAGAGGTTATAATCAGTGTAGTAGATACAGGGTAACAAACAAGATCACAGCTCTGGACTTCAGAAAGGCTAACTTTGACCTCTTCAAGAAACTGCTTGAAAAAACCCCATGGACTAGGACTGTAGAAGGTGCTCAAGAAAGGTAGCTGATTTTCAAGCATCACTTTCTTCATGCATCCCTAGAAGCAAGAAATCAGGCAAGGGAAGCGAAGCAGGAAACTTGCATGGTTGATCAAGGAGCTTCTGAATAAACTTAAGATAAAGGAAGTAATTTGTAATAAATCAAAATCGGGACTGATCTCTTGGGAGGAATACAAGAATGCTGTCATAGAATCATAGAATCATAGAGTCATCATGGCTGGAAAGGACCTCCAGGGTCATGCCCTTTCTCCTAGTGCCTAACCGCTATACCANCGGGTTCCTGTGTGACTTGGTTTAGGTGATCCTGCTGTTGCAGGCGGATTGGACTAGATGATCTTTCGAGGTCCCTTCCAATCCTTAGTGATTCTATGATTCTATGATTCTTAGTACCATCTCAAAGCACCTCAAGGAACGGACATTTATCAGGAATAGTCAACACAGATTCACCATGGGGAAATCGTGCTTGACTAACCTGATGACCTTTTATGATGATGTAACTCGCTGAATAGATGAGCAGAGGGCAGTAGATGTTCTGTTCCTTGACTTCGCAAAACTTTTGACAATGTCTCCCATGACATCCTTACAGCAAAACTTAAGAAGGATGGATTTGATGACTGGATAATGAGGTGGATTTAGAACTGCTTAAAGGACAGAAGTCAGAGAGTTGTGGTCAGTAGAGTCAAACTGGAGGCCTGTGTTTGGTGGTGTTCCTCAGGGGTCAGTAGGGGGCCATTTTCAGTATATTCATCAACAGTGTGGATAAAGGGATAGAGTGTACCCTCAGCAAATCTGCTGATGATACAAAGTTTAGAAGAGTGGTTGACAGACTGAGGACTGTGCTGTCATCTAGTGTGACCTGGATAGGTTGGAGTATTTGGTTGAGAGAAACTTGATGGGGTTCAACAAGGATTAGTGTAGAGTGCTGCATTTGAGGAGGAACAGCTCCATGCCACAGTACAGGCTGGGGGCTGACCTGCTGGAGTGCAGCTCTGGGGACCTCTGCTGGTAGACCACAGGCTGACCATGAGCTAGCAGTGTGCCATGGTGGCCAAAGTGGCTAATGGTCTGTTGGGGTGCATTAAGAAAAGTGTTGGCAGTAGTTCAAGGGAGGTTCTCATTCCTCTCTGGTCTGCCCTGGCAAGGCTGTATCTGGAATACTGGGTCAAATTCTGAGTCCAGCTCAAGAGGGACAGGTAGGTACTGGAGAGAGTCCAGGGCAGAGCTACCAATATCATCAGTGTGCTGGAACATCTTCCTTAAGAGGAGAGGCTGAGTGAGCTGGGTCTTTTTAGCCTGGAGAGAAGGAGACTGAGCAGAGACCTCATAAATGTTTGCAAGTATCTAAAAGGTGAGTGTCAAGATGATGGGAGCAGTGGTGGTGCCCAGTGATAGGACAAGGCGGGCACCTGATTGGCTCAGTTGGTAGAGCATGGGACTCTGAATTGCTGGGGTCATGGGTTTGAGCTCCATGTAGGACATCTTGAGACAGTACTGTGGGCTTACCCTGCTCCAGCAGGGAGGTTGGACTTAGATGATCTTTGGAGGTCCTTTACCAACCTGTAACATTCTGCGATTCTGTGATTCTGTGAAGGGGCAATGGGTTTAAATGCCAACATAGGAGATCCAATTTGAACATAAGAAAAAATCGTCTTCACTGTGACAGTAACAGCACTGGAACAGGATGCATGGGGACGTTGTGGTTTCTACATCTTTGGAAGCATTCAGAACCTGCTGAATGTATTTCTATGATCTTTCAGTGATCTTTCCTTATCACTGAAAGAGATCACAAGTATGATTCTGTGAAGTAAATCCCTAAAACTGTCAGCAGAATGATTTTAAAACTGTAGTATTTTGCATCCAGGATAGGGATTAAAAATATGTTATATGTTTAGGGCAAAAACAAGATTATGTAAAAATAATGAATGACAGGCATCTCTGTTTATATCAATTGTAACAAATTCCAGTTAAAGTTCTTATGAAGCCAAATAAATAAATTTGTCAAATTCTTGACGCTGGATGAAAACACTTTGTGAGACATCAAGTCTTGTATGCAGTTAGGAGTAATAGATGAAAGCTATAAAAATGGCTCCATTTCTTCTCCTCATGTTGCTGTAGTGACCAGTATCTGGGAACAGATATATTCATCTTCTCTCAGGCATATGCTGAGGTGCTCTTCCAGGTAGTTGTGTTCACCAAAATACTGGATTGAGTGGGCATGGAGAATAAGCTACTCCTTAAGGTTTATCTTGTTTGAGTTAAGGTTAAATTGTTGTTATTTTTAACTGCAGCATCAGCTCCCAAGATACATAAGTTTTGGATTTACAGTGAAAGCTTCTAATTGTAAGTCTATCAGCCTGTTTTTGGTGTTCTGTGTTTTATGTACTTTTCTCATCATTGAAATTTCAGCTTTTCTTACTGTAGAATTTGCTGTGGTCTTTCACCTGTCATTATTCTTTTTATCCAGAATGGTAATGCTGAAGAAACTACCTATTTCTGGAACTTTAGAGATAGGTACTGTTGTCTGTAAGTTGTAGCTAATCTTGAATGTTCAAACTTACATGCAGCTTTGGTGCAGTGTTTTTTCCAGGCTTCTTAGCCAACTGTCACTTCTTCCTTTTGTTATCATAAACTTTCATCTTCTCTGTATTAAATGTTTGCAAGTCCAATTGCGTCTGAGATTTGTCTAAGCATCTTGCTGATGCAGCCTTCAAACACAAACTTGTGGCTCAATAAGCCAGCAGTGAGACCATGTTGCCAAGAAAGTCCAACAATATCCTGGTTTGTATTACAAACAGTGTGGCCAACAGGAGTAAGGAGATGATCATTCCCATGTACTCAGCCCTGGTAAGTCCATACTTTGAGTATTTTGTTTAGTTCTGGATCCTTCAGTACAGGGACATTGAAATGTTCAAGCACATCCAGAGAAGGGCTATGAGGCTTGCGAAGAGTCTGGAACACAAGGCCTTTCAGGAGTGGTTGAAAGAACTGGAGTTGTTTTGCCTGGAGGAAAAGAGGCTGATAGGAGGCCTCACTCTCTAAAACTATCTGAAAGAAGGCATAGAGGGTCATTAGGGATAGTCAACATGGCTTCACCAAAGGGAAGTAGTGCTTAACTAGCCTGATAGTGTGCACATAACCAGGTGGATAGACAATGACAAACAATCAATATGGTCTATCTTGATTTCAGTAAAGCATTTGACACAGTCTCCCACAGCATTCTCACAGCCAGACTAAGGTAGTGTGATCTGGATGATCAGGTAGTGAGGTGGAATGTGAAGTGGCTGCAGGATAGAAGCCAGAGAGTAGTAGTCAATGGGACAGAGTCTAGTTGGAGTCCTGTATCTAGTGGAGTCCCCCCAAGGGTTGGTACTGGGACCAGTATTAATCAGTCTGTTTGTTAATGACTTGGATGAGGGATTACAGTACACTATCAGCAAGTTTGCCGGTGACCCTAAGCTAGGAGGAGTGGCTGACACACCAGCAGGCTGTGCTGCAATTCAGTGGGACCTGGACATGCTGAAGAGTTGGGTGGGAAGAAATTTAATGAAGTATAACAAGGGCAAGTGTAGATTCTTGCATCTGGGCAAGAACAACCTCAGGTTGGGGACTGACCTGTTGGAGAGCAGTGTAAGAGAAAGGGACCTGGGAGTCCTGGTGGACAACAGGATGACCATGAGCCAGCAATGTGCTCTTGTGGCCAAGAAGGCCGGTGACATCCTGTGGTGGACTGGAAGGAGTGCAGTTAGCAGATCAAGGGAGGTTCTTCTCCCCCTCTACCGTGCCCTGGTGACACTGCATTTGGACTATTGTGACCAGTTCTGGGCCTTTTGGTTCAAGGAGGACAAAGAACTGCTGGAGGGAGTCCAGTGTAGAGCCACAAAGATGATGGAGTAGAACACCTCCTTTATGAGGAGAGGCTGAGGAAGCTGGGTCTCTTTAGCTTAGAGGAGACTGAGGGGTGACCTCATTAATGTCTATAAATATGCGAGGAGTGGATGTCAGGAGGATGGAGCCAGGCTCTTTTCAATGTCATCTAATGATAGGACAAGGGGCAGTGGGTGTAAGCTGGAACATATGAGAAAGAACTACTTCATGGTGAGGGTGATGGAGCACTGGAACAAGCTGCTCAGGGAGGTTGCAGAGTCTCCTTCTCTGGAAACGTTTAAAATCTGCCTGGACCTGTTCCTTACCAACGTGATCTACTGATCCTGCTGTGTCAGGGGTATTGCACTAGATGATCTTTCAGGGTCTCCCAATAACTAATGCTCTATGATTCTGTGGTGAGGAGGCTGACATTCTCTTTTGCCTGGTGGCAAGCAACCGAACCAGAGGAAATTGGACCAGAAGAAACTGTTGCAGGCTATGCTAGGGGAGGTTTAGTCTGGATGTTAGGCATAATTTTTTCACTGAATGGTTTCTCAAATATTGGAACAGGTTGCCCAGGGCTGTGGTCGAATCACCATCCATGGATGTATTTAAAAAGGCATATATACGTTGTGCTGAGGCACATGGTTTATTGACAACTTGGCAGTGCCGGGTGGAAGGTTGGACTTGATGATCTTAAAAGTCTCTTCCAGCCAGAGATAATTCTGTAATTTAGTATCTTTGTTACACTGATGTTATCTAGATGTTTGTTTATGTGCGTTTTGTGCCTTCCTTTGAGATTATGCAGTAATTCTTGTTTGCTAAAATTACTAAGTTTTTTTTAAACCTTTTACGTTTTTCGAGGATTAAAGATCATAGATAACATGTCTATCTGAGACATGAACATACAAGCATAACTAAACTGATCGTAGGAATGATTTTTTGAGTGCTGTGGTTTTGTGTGGCATATCCTTCACAGTAACTCATATGGTTGTAGCTTTTGGATTTTTAGCCAAAACGGTCTTGATACTGAGTAATGCTTACAGAGAACTAAGACCTTCTCTCTTCTCACTCTGCTTTGCCAGTGAGCAGGAGGGGGATGCACAACAACCTGGGAGAGGACATGCTGGGACAGCTGACCCCAACTGACAAAACCCCAACTATACCGGACTATTATGTTGTTGTACTCAGCAATAAAGCTGGGCGAAGAAGCAGTAAGGGAGGACGTTCAGAATAACGAAGTTTGTCTTCCCAAGTAACCTTTAGTGTGATGGAACCGTGCTTTCCAGGAAGTGGCTGAACATCTGCCTGCCAAAAGGAAAGAGTGAATGAATTACATATTTTGCTTTACTTGCAGGTGCAGCTTTTTCTTTACCTAGCCAGCAGTTTTTGTCTCAAGCCAGGAATTTTCTCACTTTTCCAGTTCTCTCCCTGATCCTTCTGGGGTTAGTGAGTGAGAGTCTGAACTTCTGGCTGGGGTTAAACAACAACAGTGGAAAAGACTATGCTGATGTTCCATCTCCTAAGAGTATATGACAATTACAAGCATGGCGTAACAATACTTTCTGTCTGAACTATAAAAATTGAAAATACTTACTTGAAAATATTTTTCTGATTTAATATTGCTGTCTACAGGTTTTGTACTACCTTGCATGGTAATGTCCCTTTAAGACCTATGTTTTCAGTTCCTTGATTACTTTGGATAACAATTTTGTTCCAAGTAGAGACCATGTGTGTAAGCAAATACTTGTCTTAGAAAAGCTGTAATTTTTCCCAAATAAGTAAATCTTTATGAATATTTAGCAATACAGAAAATTCTTTTATTAACCAACAGTTTATACCATAACCATATAAAGCGTGCTTTTGCTTCTTAATTATTCTCTTAAAAAGACAACTTGTCTGTGTTTGAGGCAAGGCATAGTATGAACATTTTCTGCTTTAGGGTGTGGAAAGATTCATAAGGCTACCTGAAATTTCTTCTGTGAGTACAGGATCAAGAAAAAGCAGGCAATTATTGTTTATGCTGGGGTTGTTTATTTTTTTCATCTATGTTTTGAGTCTCGGTGGTTTTAAGTAAGGAACATTGAAAAATGATGTCCTGAAAAATGATGTCCCAGGAACCTCGGAGGCTCTTGATTCTGTGCTCTAGAAAATGTATAAAACAATTTAAAAATAGATCGCTCACTTCTCTGAGAGGTTTTCTGTCCCTGTAGCAAAAATCAGTGGAGGGAATGTGCCAAAGAACAGCAGAGTGCAGTAGCATGAAACTCCTGGGTTTTGGCAGTTTTAACTAATACAGTTTTTGTTCAAAAACTAAAGTATAAAGTTTTTCGGTACTGAGTTTCATAGAATCATAGAATCATTAGGGATTGGAAGGGACCTCGAAAGATCATCTAGTCCAATCCCGCTGACAAAATAGGATCACCTAGACATGCACAACAGTGTCACCCATGGCAGCCTGCCCCTTAA
>VXBP01006036.1:360119-378681 GCA_013400115.1 Rhinopomastus cyanomelas | reverse complement strand
GTCTTTTCCAACCACAGTGATTCTGTGATTATCCCATGCTTCGTGTTGAAATTCTTTGCCTCAGACTCTGCCCTCAAGTTCTTTCATTCCCTTTGACCACATCGTTTTAAAACAACCTCTTCAAACTGACCTTCTTGCTTTTGTCTCAAAAAATGATCCATTTATATGGATCCAAATGTTTCCTGGTTAGGTGATCCATTTTTATGCTGGTTTCCCATCCACATGAAGCCTAGGTGGTCTTAGTCACCTTGTGTATGATTGTACGTGCACCACTAATAACTTCTGAGCTCATTAACCAAAGCAACAGAAGAGCCTGAAGACTCACAGATAATTACATTTCATGCAAATAAGAAGCTTAACACTGAAGATGGATTTTACTGACATTGCCACTACAGTAAAGCAAACAGACAAAAATCTTGGAATACATGGGAAAATGCACATGGGAGAGAGCATTTTACAGATGCCCCAAGCACAAGAAAATCTTCAATCATAGTTTAAGTCTTGCTTAAAGCCAGAAAACAATCTACCACAAGACATGCATCCACAAGCACTGAAATGTAATTTATTCCAAAAGTCCTGAAGTAAACTTTGGGTTCCTTCAGTGTAGTATCTTAATTAGGTTTGCATGTGAGATAAAATACCAATGTGAGGTAAAAAAGCTTAGACCAATAGATACTATAGGGTGGTTTTTTTGGGTGGTTTTGTTTAGAATCTATAATGTATTTTTATTTCCTATCTAGTTGTTTGCTTATTTGCATGAATCCAAATTTACATAGTTGTTCTTTTTCTGAGGCATCTTAATTTCCTGAAAATAATGTATTGCTGCCTAGTTTGCAACCTCCTGCTCTTTCCTTATTCACAGTTTTCTGGGATGCATCTTCCTACCTTTCTATCGTCTGTAAGAACTTCTTGTTAGCAGGAGAAGTACTTGAGGTCTTGAAGAAAGCTAGTGTCACTTCGGTCTTCAAAAAGAGTAAAACGGAAGATTCAGGCAACAGTGAACCTGTCAGTATCACCTCTATCCTTGGAAAGATGACATCATTCTGGAGGTCATCTCTAAGAATATTGACAAGAAGAAGGTAATCAGAAGTAGTCAGCTTGGGGAAAACTTGTTTGACCAATCTCATAGCCTTCTATGATGTCACGAATAAATGGGTGGATGCTGGGAGACCGGTGGATGTGGTCTACCTCAATTTTAGTGAAGCTTTTGACACAGTACCCCATAACATCCTCATGAGGAAGCTTAAGAAATGTGGGATCTGCATTGGGTCCAGTTTTGTTTGCTGTCTTTATTACTGACCTTGATGATGGGATAGAGTGTCTCTTCAGCACGTCTGCTGATGACATTAAGCTGGATGATCTGGCCAACACACTTAATGGATGTGCAGCCATTCTGGAAGACTTGGACAGACTAGAGGGATGTGCTAAGAGCTTTAAAGAGGTTTAATAAGTGAAGAGTCCTCACCTGGGAAGGAGTAATAAGATGCACAATATACTGAGAGCACTTCTGTGGAAAGGGATTGTGGAGTTCTTGTGGACAAGTTCTCCATGGAACAGTAATGCGCTCTCTTGGCCAAGAAGGCTAATGGAATCCTGGGATGGATCAAGAGTGTGTCCAGCAGATCAAGGGAGGTTCTTCTCCCTCTCTACTCTGCCCTATTGTGTCCAGTCTCTACAGACATTTAAGACCCTTCTTGGTGCATTTCTATGTAGCCTGTCTTAGATTTTATGATCCTGCTCAAGCACAGGATTTGGACTCAATGACCCCTGGACATCCCTTCCAACCCCTGATGATCTGTGTATCTGTGGACTATAGGACTGTCAACATGAGCTGACACTGGAAGTAGGTGCCTGCTGGGGCTGTGGAATCCCTACTACTGGAGATTTTAAAGAAAGTTTAGATAATTGAGGTTTTCTGTGATGTGTTCTTCTAGAGATCTTTGTGGAACAAGTCTTAGTCTCAGACTAAGTGTTTCCATCCCACTGCCTATTGCAGATAGGCAATCTCTAAGGTGAGTAGTGGAAAAGCAAGACTTGCTGTGGTATTAGCCAGGGCAAAGAGACATGAATTGCTGAGAACACTTTTTCCCACTTTCCTACCCAAGCAATAGTTTTCTTCACAATTTGTTAGACTGCACTGCTGCTACCCATAAATGATTGGCCAGTCTATTTGACACAGTGCACATTTTTGCCATGCACCTTCTTCAATCAGTTTTTGGTTGCTCGAATTAGGGATCAAGTATTTTTCCTCCTGTTAGTGTTTGGTTTTCTCATCTACAAGCTACTGGCTTGATTTACGTTGTGGTGTCAAAAGGTTCACAAGCACAATGCTTATTAAATATTGTTGGGCATATATGTCCCTTAGTTTCTTTTGGTCATGACAATAATGATGATTACTACTGGTAATCTCCTAGCAAAGGCTTCTAATCTGCTGTGGTCCAGTTCAAAAGGAATAGCAAATTGCAGAGAACAAGATAAGCTCTGTACACCCTAACTTGCAGTGACCTTTTTTCTTCTTCAAAAACTACTAGCTTAAGAAAAATATCCACAGTCATAAATCACCATCGCTCACTGCTCTTTGGAAAGAGCTGGATGGTTTTGGTACATTTATCATGGTTTAAGGAATTTTGACATGTTGTTCTCCTCTGAATGTAAAAGTTCTTTTCTTTGTGGTTGTTTCTGTCCGCCACACACACACATTTCAGAAGCTTGCTCAGAAAAGTGAGTAAATCAGTTGTCTTTGCCCGTTCAGGGAGGACAGGAGGCACATTGTCCACGCTCCTCGAAGTTGAAAACATGGGAGGAATTTGACCTTGACTGAAAGGGCTTCTGTGGAAGATTAGAAAAATAACAGTTCACTAACCAGGTGCCAGATCATAATTACCACTGATGACTACCTCATGCGTCATTCTAGGCATCTCACAACAAAAAATATTATCTTTGAAAAGGCTGTTGGCAGCTACATCTGGGAAACAAGATGAAGGCTTTACCCATTTTTTTTCCTATCTAGTTTTTTCCAGACTGATGGTTGCTTAATTTGACTGTAAGTAAATAACCCACCAAAGATAGGCAGCTCACACAAACCTTTTCTTCACTGACTGTTGTAGGAGCAGAGACAGGGCACAGAGACACTTAAAGAAGAAATCTGATGTTGTCTCATTTTCAAATTAAATCCCATATAAAGACTATGTTCAGTTGCACCTGCATAGGATCCATTGCCATGCCCTGGTCTAACTAAAGTGGGAAAGCTGCAGGAGACCCCTGTGTGGATCTCCTATAACTCAAGGAGGTCTACTCAGAATAGTCAAAGTTGTTTAAGGTAAGTCTACATTTAGCCAGATGAACTGAGCTATAAATGTCTTTGGCACCACTGCCAAGAACTCTGTTGTCTGTAGTGTCAGCCTGGACACCTAAAAATTATATTAAAAAACCCAAAACTCTCTAGACACCTCAAGCTGTAGAAGATCAGTCATTTTCTTAGCATATGTCTCAAGACATCAAAACTAGTGACTCAGCTCCTAGTTCCTCCAGGAGAAACAGCTTCATTTATTCCTAAGACATCTAGGAATTAGGAAAACTGAAATTCCAGTAGGGCTTATTGACATGGGGACAACTGCTTAAAACACAGTTTTGATAACTTTTCTACTACTGCTTGTTCCTCAGACTCTTCAGTCACCAGAGGCCAGAAAAAGGCAAAGCCAATTCATTTAATTGGAAATTGATCCTTGGAATAGCTGCACTCTGATATCTTCTCACATTCCACTTTCTGTTGGTGTGTGGGTGAAGCTGGACAAGTAACTGATATTTTTCTAAAATGTAAACTGTTATGACTCCTCTGAGCAAAGTGTGACTCAGCAGCCCTTTTTCTGATGAATGCATAAGCAGTTATGACTGCTTAAACTGGATGAGTTAACCCTTTAGCTGTCTGATTGAGCCCTTGTGTCACTGCTGAAGTGGATGCTCAATAGAAGACAATATGGGTTGGAAAAACATCTTTATTAAGGAACATGGGGCCAGGGGTTGTTCTTCAGCCTTCCTCTCTTTGCTGGCTAAGTACAGGCTCTTTAGGTGAAAATTTTAAGTTGAAATATAGTTGCACTACGGCCAAGAGTGATGAATTGTGTTCTTTAAGGCCTACAGTAAATCTGTGACAGAGCTCAAGAGACTTACCTCTTTCATACAGTGAAGTATCATACAGTTGCAACGACTGAGCTAACTCAGGAGAAGCAAGAACTAGAGAGCTGTGCCCAAACTAGCTCATTTTTCCTGAGCCCTCTTGTTGTCTTCTCTCATTCTGCTCTAGAAAAACTTCAGATGGACTATTAAATAAAAGCATTCTGCATTATGAACAAACTTTTTTTCTCTGATGATAACATAGGACAGACAGGTGAAACACCAAATGAGATCAGCAGAGCAGATGAACCCTCAATGTGACCATTAATGTCAAGCAAGAAAAAAACAAGCAGTGCAGCCAAACTGCTCACAGGAACTGCCTGCACGAAAGAACCTGAGAGTAGTGTGTGAACAAAGCATTCACACTAGCAGTGAAGGCTTGTGGGGTCAGAGTCCACAAGGATAACTTAACAAGCAACCCAAAAGTCACCTTCAGTCAATGCCAGCTCTTCAGATTGAAATATTTCTAAACATAGACAGAGAAATTTATGTGACTCATTAAGGTTTGGACAAGAGATGCATAAGTCTGGAGATGAGTATGAGTTCGAAAGAAGAATGATATTAAAACATCATCAGCCAAAAGCAAATCACCATTGTAACAACAAACAGGAGATGGAACAGATAATGGAAATGAGAAATCATTAGGCAGTGTGAAAAGAAATCCTCTGGATAAAGATGAACTCTTATCATTGCAGACAATAGGCATGACTCTAGTGCCCTGATGCCCTGGCTTGACCTGCTTGCTGTTGTCAGACTCAAAGAAAGTCCAGATCAAAATCTGAATTTTGATTGAGATGCCTTAATGAACAGAAAGCATTCATGTACATGAAATAAGATGACACCAACGGTACACTGAAAAGCAAAGACAATAGTGGCTATCAAACTCCAAGTGGTAATTTGGTTTTGAAAAGAAAAAATAATTTTGGATTTGCATAAACTTGAACTAGAATGACTATAGCTTAGAGAAATTGATTAAATTTGCCTGCGAGTTTTCCTGTTCCCATTGTTATGGCTGCACTAAAAGGCCAGGCAAACTATTTCTTGAGCACTATATTAGAAGGATTTATCTTCTTGCTCACGTGTGCAAACTGCATTTAACAGCATCTGAATTTTTTCACATCTCTTCATGGTTTAAAATTATTTAATGCAAACATAGACTGACAATTTCTGGCAGACATCTAAGAAGCTAACAATGGCCTTGCACTTTGTAAATTTACTTATTTCATTGTGTTTTTGGTCAACATACATTATGTGACAGTGCCTAGGATGCCATGAAACTCTCGGGTTTGCTTTGCAAATATTTCCTGTTTCAACTGACATTCATAAAATGTGAGATGTGCCGGGGTAGACACAGCGGGCACCGATATCTCAAGGTAATCTTAATTACTCTGATTGATTTATTATGTCCAAAAGTGTGTGTCAAACTTCTCTCTGCTCGGTATGCTGTTCACATTAGAAAAGAACAATGAGCTGCCTTAGTGCCTACTGCTAATGCAGAAACAGTGAAAATACAGTCACAGAAGTGATAACTTTTCCCAATAAGCTCTCTGACTGCTGGACATTTGCTGTTGGTGACAAAGAAAATCTTGTGGTGGACATGCAATGTGGAGTTGGGGGTTTTTTGATTTGTTGCTGATAGCACTTTCATATGAGCAAAGAAATAGAACAGAAACCATTGAAAATTGAGCAAAGAGTGTTGGAAAGCTGTTATCAGAGGACAACATGGTATGAACTTGACAGCTCACCAGTATAAAGGTGACAGACACTGAAAGGAATAAGAAGCAGCTTACCCTTGGCTTCCTGCTTCATGTGTCCCAAAATCTTGGGAAGAAAACGTGCAAATATGGGAGGAGGGAAAGGAAGGAAGGTTTTGGGACTGGTGTAGGAGTGAGAATGGCTGGAAGGTTACAGTACAGCTGCAAATGGCTCTAACTACAGCACATTTAAGCTTTACACACACAGAGTCCTCTCTGTTACTACCTACCAGGAAGTATGTGATAGAGTAAATGTTCACTAACGATTTGACAGCTTGGTCTCCCACGAGGAAGATGACAGGATCACAGCTTGCTTTGCTTTGTTTCATTAATTGGATTTTCCAGGCTTGGCGAGCTCCTTCTGAGGTGTTAGGAGCAGACCCACCTGTAAAGGAAGCAGGCTACCAATACAAAACACAGACATCATTATTGTGCCCATGGAAATCACAAGGAAAGTTAAAAGGCATTTCATGACTTGTAAGATTCCACTCCTAACAGCAGCAGATCGCGGGAGCATCAGCAAACTTCAAGTTTAGGGGGTTATTTTATTTTAATTTGTCTCCTGAGGCAATTTCATTTGAGCAGAGTTTTTAAGGACAAAGCAAAGGACTTTAAAAGCATCTCTAAGCCCACAACTGCAATACCTGCTACTACCTAAATCTCAAGTATTTAATGGTTCCTAAAAAATATATTGCCTTGTTAATGCCTGCAGCAAAGCATACAGTTTATGGGGAGAGAGCAGTAATGCCCCTTTAGCCATCTGGCCAGCAAGAATACAATGAGGTGTTTGATATCAGACATTTACTTGTCTGCAGGAGATGGCTGCAATAAAAAGAACAAGCAAGCACATTTACATGGGGCTGCAGTTGGGTACTAAGCCAGGCTAGGCACCGTAAGAAATCTAATGCAAATCTCCATGGCTCAGTCGCAGACAACTCCAATGCTTCCAAAGTCAAATGGAGCTTGATGTTTTCTGCTATGAGATGCAAATCATAATTCCAACCAGATAAAGGGTGTGAAGAACCTCGGGGGTTCCTGCCAGCATAATTTTGACTTATTAATGCTGTTCTTGGAAGGTTTCATCTTGGGCAAAAAGTCACCAAAATCCAAGGAAATAGCACAAAAAGCATGGGCAGTGGAACTGAGCATCCTGTGGTTATTCCATGCACCTATGTACCTGATGGAATGATTCTTACTGACTTCAGGGAATTTGAATTAGAGATAGAATCACCAAATCAAAGTAAAGCTTTTGCAGGGTATAAGGTGTGTTGGAGCAACCAGCAGAACCAGAAAGGTTCTGANCGCGGGCCTTTTGGCCCCCTTCCTCGACTTATTCCTTGTTGGGATACTCATTTCTTGTGCTTCTAGAAAGCAGTCTTTGAATGTTTGCCAGCTATCCTGAGCTCCCTTACCCGCCAGTACCTTGTCCCACTGGATGTCCCCTAGCAATTGCTTGAGAAGGCCAAAGTTGGCCCTCCTGAAGTCCAGGGTTGAGGTTCTGGTAGCTATTCTGTCCCTGCCACACGAGATCCTGAACTCCACCATCTCGTGGTCACTGCAACCGAGGCAACCCCAACAATGTTGGGATTTTGAGTGGAAATTTCAGGAGCAGCTCTAAGCTTTCTACTACTTTGTGTATTTTGGAAATGAGTCTTATTTGAAGCAGTTTCATGAAACCAGCTTGTTTCAAGACACACCAAACTGCTACCTTTCTTCTTCCACAAGCATGAAAATTGTGTAACGTCATTTCATTCTTTTGCCTGGTTTGAATCGGTTCCATAAAAAGTTGTGAAAGTACAACCAGGCTTTCCAGGCTTTTAAACATGCAAATATAACCTGCTATTAAGGGTACATCACATTTCCTTTCTTAGTGCCTAGCTCGTAAAGTGTAATAGCTCTAGAGCATTTCCAACAATGATAGTTTTCCCCTTAAGGCCTAAAGGGAAGGAGAAATTTATGTCCCGTAATTTCGACCTTTTAAAAATTAGGCATCTAATCTAAAGTAGTTGCGCAGATCTTAGCTGATGCACAGAATGCGCCTTCAGAGCACAAATCATAAACCAGGATAAGAATCAGAAGTGAAGACATCTTCATGTCTGTTGGGTTGCAAACTTCTGATTTCATTCCAGAGAGATCTGCAACACATTGAGCTCCCCAACCATGGTAACTTTGATGTTCTAAGCATTGCACAGCATCCCACACAGTCTTTGGAGGGTGTAGATCTCTGTATTCAGAGCACTGAACAGTGCTTCTGTCTCTTGATGACATTTATCAAGATGTCCATTGTTTATAATTAGAGTTTAGGTATTTAGTCCATTTGTCATAGAATCGTAGAATCATTAGGGATTGGAAGGGACCTCGAAAGATCATCTAGTCCAATCCCCCCACCACAGCAGGATCACCTAGACCAAGTCACACAGGAACACATCCAGGGAGGTTTTAAATATCTCCAGTGAAGGAGACTCCACAAATGCCCTGGGCAGTCTGTTCCAGTGCTCTGTCATCCTCACCTCACCCTTCTCATAGTTATGTGGAACCTCCTATGTTCCAGCGTACACCCATTGCCCCTTGTCCTATCACTAGATGACATTTGTCATCACCTACATGTGAAAAACTAAACTGCAGTTATTTAATCTGCAAAATTAGTCCTTCTCTGGCAAGTGTGACAGGGGTCACTCTGTGCCCTCTGAGATACCAGACCATGAACTTAGTCAAAGCTCCTAATTTCTTAAGGACTATATTGTAGTAGCTTTGTACTCCAGTATAGGTCTTCATGGTTTTGATGTTCAAGCTGGAGACTCTCAAGATACCCGTTTCTTAAAATAATAGAGCAAAATACTAATGAGGGTAGTGATGTAATAAATAACTCTGCTTTTCCAAAAGCAGTATTTTCTTTCTCACAGCTGTTTGGTTCTCCATCAGCTTCCATCTGGTAATCTCACAGCATTTTATTCATGGACATTGATTAAAATCTCCTAAAAGGTTTTCACAGAAGCTTCACCACGAGTAGAATCCACCACAGGATAAATGAGCAAAAGCCTAACATTTACGTCTTCAGATGCCAACACTGTAAATTGTAGAGGCAATGTTAGCAATGGAATTGGATATGCAGCTGAGTGTAACACCATGGCACCAGCATAAATCAGAGCACAAACACAATGATACAAACCATTGCTGCTTTGCTGCTTGGAAAAAGCGTAGTACTTTCCACTTTAAAGAGTAAATGCAGCAGAAATGACAAGTACAGAAAACAGGATAAAAAGGTGAATTTAAGCTTCTAACTTTTTTTAATATATTCTTTAACATTTTCATGGGACAGAACCTGGCTGCCTGTAAAGCAAATGGATCACCTCACCCCAGAAAGAACTACTTTTATTTTAAGATATGGGCAAGTGGGAAGGATATTTGTGACTGAATATGTTTGTCTTGGAACTAATGTCGGGTTAGCCCAAAGAAATGATCCGTTTGCAGGCCAAGACAGTCTTTCACCCGTGGATAAAGTGAATTGCAAGTTTCACATTCTGACTTACTACTTTAATTTGTCACGTTTGGCCACTGACTTCTCATGTATCTGGCCCAGGGATCCCTTCAGCATCACTGCGGTATCTGCTAACCATTTGAAATCCAAACCCACAACTGGAGCTTGTTTCTTTTATTTCAGGCTGCTGTTTAAGAGCGTGGTGGCTCATTGCATTCATTGCTGCAGTAAATAATAAATTTTATCCCCTTTTCCAAACAGAAGTGACTCTACAAATATTTTTTTACATCCTGTACAGTAAGATGCAGTTTAAAAACAACCAGAAACCTTGGGTCTCTAATACTCATGTTAGCTTTGAGTTCCTGGGAGGTAATTTCCCTGTATTGGGAACGATGATTTTTATGTCTCTCTCACAGAAGCGTTCAGTTTGCACTTATTCTAAGACATAAAATCCAGTCTCTCCTTCAGGATAATGTTTGGAAAAGACATCAGCTCCTGAAAGTTGGTTGGTTTTTTTTTAGATAGTCTTCCATCCTGTTCTATTCTATTTCCTATATCACAGCCATTATTATATGTCAGGTTGTAGCCTGCATCATGGTAGTGTGTCCATATTTCACAGAACACAAACTGTGGTTCTGCGGAGTGATGGATACCACAATTTATTATCCATTCATGAGATGACTCTTCTCCTTGAGTTTTAGTACTGCAATCAGAGTGAAAGAATGCTTCGGGTTGAAAATATTATCTGTCAATAAATGTAGTTTTAGGATGGCCAAGAAGAATCATAAATTCAAGTGAAAAGCTTAGCAGAGGGATAATTTACAGAAGCAGTAGTAAATGGAAAATGGCAAAAAAGAAAACATCTCAATTTTTGACTGGAAACAACACTTATTTAATTTTTGCAGGACTTCAGACAGCACTGGAAGGTGTAAGAATGAAAAAAGGCCAATAGACTTACATGTTTCAGTTAACACTTGGATTTTTATCATTGTCACTGGGAGGGGGGGGAGACAGAAAGGAGAAACAACTGTCATCAGCTCTGCCCTTCACTGTTTTCCAGTGGTCCCCATAAGATAGCTCAGGACCAAGATCACAACCCTGGATGACCATGCTCTTTTGTTGGCAACAATTGCTTTCTTTCCAGAGTATTTTTGCATTATTTAGGATATATACAGCATTTCTAGGCAGTCCAGATCTCTCACCACAAAAGAACTTTTTCATCCACTTCATGGCCTGACCAAACATCAGATTTGCCAGGCAGACAGTTCCCTCAAGACAAGCTGGTAGATAAGAACAGCACCACAAGAGGAACTTGAAGAGAGCAGCTGGAGATCTAAATGTTCAACAGAACAAACCTGAGAAAGAGGCCAGAAAGGAGACAGTAAGAAAACCCAAAAGATACTAGATGCCTACACAAGTAACTTAGTCCTACACTTACCATCTTCATATTCTTTATAGTCAGTGAAGCTCTCTTGCCATGCACAAGACATCCATTTGGGGCTGGCAGGTAAAACACCAGGTAACAGGAAAGTCATACTTCTCTGGAGGATAACTTGCAATAGCCCAAAGTCCACTAAGCTCTGCTCATCTCCTCCTGGTGAGACCTCACCTGGAATACTGTGTCCAGCTCTGGAGCCCCCAACACAAGAAGGATGAGGACCTGTTGTAGCATGTCCAAAGGAGAGCCACAAAAATTAGAGGGCTGGAGCCTCTCTCTTACGAGGGCAATCTGAGAGAGTTGGGTTTGTTCAGCCTGAAGAGGAGGAGGCTCTAGGGTGAACTTATAGTGACCTTCCACTTCCTGAAAGAGGCCTGTCAGAAGGCTGGGGAAGACTATTCAATAGGGCAGGGAATGATAGGATGAGAGGTCATAGCTTTAAGATGGAAAGGGTAGATTTAGGTTAGACATCAGGAAAAAATCTGCAGGTGGTGGATCTCTGGAAGAGGTTTCCTGAGTTGGTTGAGGCCCCATGCCTGGAGATATTCAAGGTCAGATTTGATGGGGGTCTGGGCAATCTGGTCTGGTAAGTGATGACCATCCTCATTGTGGGGATGTGTTAAACTAGATGCCCTTTAAAGGTCCCTTCCAACCCTATGATTCTAAGCCCTTACATTCATGCAATTTAAACCTGCTCCTGATTTTGGGTTTTCACTGCACAGAAGGTACAAACAGTTTTCTGGTTCATCAAAGTAAATCACTGCTAGGAACACAACAAACACTGCTTAAGCCAACGCTGAGAAGCACTAGGTTCAAAAGTCGACAGTGGATTCACATAAAGAACAGATATGAAGCATGAGTGAAAAAAAAAAGCATTTGCCAAACTGACAGAAACAAATACTCCTTTGATCTATTCCCATGTAAGTCAGCCACACCAAGACACAGGAAAAAATGAAGGGACCCCTCTTCTAAAGAAATCCACAGTAAGTCACAGATGGCTGCAACCTCCAAGAACCTGCTAAGAACCTGAGGCAATGATCGCTGCATCCAAAGCGCTTTGTAATGAGGTTTTCAGAGAGACGTAGTTTTAGATGCTTAAGATGAAATCAACATCTACATGTCCCCTGCAAAAAAAACCAAACCAAACCTAAAATATAAACAAGCCACTGCTCTGGACCACCGCCAATAGCTCCTCTAAAACTGACTATAACCATTTCGTTTACCCTCATGATAAATAGAATGGTTTAAGGGAAACACTGCACACAAACTGTACTGCTCAGGTAATTACCTTGATTGAAACAAGTGTTTTACACTGAAAGCAAAATTCCCCTGGAGTTAAACCAAACCACAACGTGAATGAGACCCCAGCGGGGAAGCAGGCATATAAACAAGTCTGTGTGCTAATTATTTTCCAGTGGTTCTCTTAATGAGTCACTTGCTAGAGTCCACTGGTCACAAAGATGATTACTTTAATGATGATTCATAGAAACTGTGTGTGCATTGCAAATACCAAGTGCTGCACCAGTTGCTATGGCAGGCGAATGTGTGTGGCTCGTTCCATAAATAGCAGGGCAAATAATTGCATGACAGCTTGTTCCTCCTTCAGAGAGCCTCCTAGTATTGGAAATGGTCTGCATGGAGATCAGCACATCCAACAGTTTCCCCCTTGCTTTTTTGTGGGCTCGTGGATGAAACCCTTAAGCACCTATTTTCACCACAAAGCTAAACTTTTAGCATTTTTTTTTTCCTCCTGCATTATAGGCTGGGAGCTTGGTTCTGCTCTCTGTTACGTTGATGCAAATCAGAAAGCCTGGAGTAAATTATTTATTTCAGGATAACAGTATCACTGCCATCTCCAGCTCCAGGAAACAGCAGATAGAAGAAGAAACACCTCTCTCCCACGCAGAGTGGTGAGAAACAAGCAGACATTTATGACAGGTAAAAACTGTTCACTTTTATCATCATCTAGGGCTGTAGTCTGGCTAACACTAATACCAGACTCTTACTGAAATGTCTTTTTCTTCTTACCAGCTGCACTCTCAATCCCTAAGAAGAAGAGATTTCATATAGAAAAAGGGTTTTCTTATAGAAATGGGTTTGGTTTGGCTTAGTCTTGCCCTTCTTGAAAAGCATGTTATTATTCTAGAAAACTCTGAGTGGAAAAAAGGATTTCAGGAAATATATGAGAAGGTTGGCTCCTGGTATCACCACAGCTGAGCACCCTGAGACTAACTGTAAGCAAGGAAAGTAAAAAGTTCCACAGAGAGCTGAGAAGTTCCTTTCAAGGGGAGAATGCAACAAAAGCAGCTCTGTAGGGCAATCTGGTGGAGGTGGGTTTTCCCATCATTAGGGACTTAGAAGGATGCCAGGGAAAGTACCTTTTCACCGAGATTGCTTCATGAAAGCTTTTAAGCATTTGTTTTCTCTGAAGAGTTTTGAGAGAAAACTCCTTACAGCAGCTATCTGGTCACAGACTACAATGTTCAAAAAAGAGAGGAAGACAGAAAGCTAAATCAAACCTGCTGCAGCTTTCATGGGTATTAGGGAAATGATGAAGGGAAGACATTCCAAGAGGGAAAGATACAGGTGATGCCACCCTCCTCATGTGATGCTTTAGAGCCTAGAAGCAGAAATAAAGAGATACCGAATAGAATCATAGAATGACTTAGGTTGGAAGGGACTGCAGAGACCATCTATTTCCACCTCTCACTAGACAGGTTTCCCAGAGTTCCATCAAACCAGGCCTTGAGCACTTCCAGGGAGGTGGCTTCCACAGCTTCTCTGGGCAACACACAGCTTCTCTGGGTAAGGAGTCCAAAACTCTCCCCAGGAGAGAAACTTTAGAGAAGCTGACACTCATGAGATTGTTTCCCTGAGCTAAGAAACCTTCTATAGGTTACATGTTTCCATCACCCACTTTCACAGGACATTTATCATCTCATTTTAAGCAGGGTGCAATTGAGGTTGTCTCATGTCTGCCCAGTGTCTATCTCCTCAGGAAGGACAGCCCTACCATGAGAGTATAAAGCCTGAATGAAGCCTTAGCGGAAAGAAAACAAAGACAGATAGGAAAAAATATATATATTAGTATCCCTGCATTATGTAATTACAATGAGAATTGAAGGTACAGTAGGATTCTGCACTGTTTTCACAACATGTGATGATGGAAAGGATCTATCTCACATATCTTGGCGTTATTACTGGAGCATAGATGAAAATTCAGCAGAAGTCCTCAAAGTAGGTTTGCATTGAGCTTGGCAGAGAACTCTGAGCTTTTGCATTGGTAGGACTAAGCAGCTTTCAGTCCTGACATTGGTTTTGCATCTTAACAAACATCGAGGACTAGATGCCAGAAAATGGCTGTTCCAAAATTTGGGAGAGGGACCACACTGCAACAATGAGATGAAAGTAAAGAACCATCTGCTGCTATAGCTCGAGCTGCAAAAACATTTTCCCATCTCTAAAAGGGTGGAGGGGGAGGCAGAGCCCTGGCAGGAAACAAAAACACTGTTCTGAGAGCATAAACAGATGAGGAGAGAAGCAGAAAAGGCTGCAGATATGGCAATGGTCTGGACGACACCAACTTTGACACTACAAGGAATCATAAAGCAGCTCAGGCTGATGTCTGCAATCCCATAAAATAAACAACAGCGTCTTCCCAGCCTGGTGCAACACGTGGGCTCCTCACCAGCTAAGCCAACAAGAGCCAGGTCAAACCATTCAGGTGGTGGTTGATACTGTTGAGACCCACAGCCTCTCATTAGGCAAAAGGAGACAAAATAAAGCTCAAACTTGTAATTGAAGGAGACAGAGAGGCTCAGAAACATGCTTTTCACAGCCCACTCCTGAGCCCTCAAGCAGCCTGTCAGAGCCCAATAGACCCAAAGGAAAGCAGAGAGACAGCAGCAGCCACACGAGGGTGAAGATAGTTATCACAGAACAGCTGTTGAGTTCAGCATCTCCACAGGTTTTTAGACAGCAGCAGCTGCTCATAAATGCAAAAGCTCGTTCTTTTTCAACATCAGGCCACAGGGGACATTCCTGGAGAAAAAAAAGAGTGAAGGAAAGGTTCTTGGCCTGGGAGGATGTTAGTGTTGTAGCAAACACACAGGCAGCCACAGAAAGTTTGTTGTTTCTTTAGTCTGCTACTGACCAAAGTGGTAGAAGCTTCCACTTCTCGAAATAGTAACAGAATAGTAGTACATTCCTGCTAGCCTGAGCATTTTCAGTTCACCTATGTATATAAATATCTCACAGACCTCGAGAACTCTTGGATTTTGAATACAGAGGTGACAAGTTCAGTATTGCAATGTTTTAGCTCTGTGGGACCCCTTCACCTTCAAATCAGGGGGTTTCCTCTGAACTACAGAGGATAAACTACGCTCCTTAGAGTAGGCTCAGACACAAGCTATGACAGCAAACCTCACACTGGACCCATCTCTAACACGTTTCATTTCTCCTGTTCATTTCTCTTCCTATGTAAGGCTGCATATGCCAGGACAGTCTTTTGCACTTCACAAGAGATGAGAACACCTCCGAGGCGCCTGCAGAAGTTTTGTCTCATGAAGTTCTGACCTGTCACTGAAGGCAGAAACATGGCTTTATAGACAGTGATTAATAAAGGGTTTGAATCTGTCTCAAATATCTCATGCAAGTACTTTAATCATTGTCTTACAGCAGAAAAGAATTACTAAAATGATGTGGTCACTTGAGTCTTACTTCAGTATGTTCTGAGACAAATGACCACAGATATGGCAGATGGAAGAATCCCTAGTTTCTTAATCCTGATGAACTTGACTAGATGCTCAGCAGAAGTTGTCCATATACACTGGCAGAAATGAGGCAGGAGGACACAGTATTGGCAAAAACTGGGATGGAATGAGAATTTTACGTCTCCAAAGTTAAGCAGAAATTATGCAGAGTTGTCAGGACATAATACTTGGAGTTGGGTGCTGAGAGTAGTCGAAATTAGTTGTCTACTTGAAGTGTCTTTTTTTTCTCCCAAATCTACAGGGACATGAGGCAGCTGACTTAGACGAGGCTCTTAGCTTTTAGGCAGCTAAAATTAGATAGCTTAATCCTCTAACACGCTCCCCAGCCATTTTATACATCTAGTCCTACTGACAGCTGGTTCTGTTTTAAAGCACCCAGAAAAACGATACTACAGATCCTTGAAGGAAATAATGTCCCAGATAGCCATGGAAAGGAATGCCATCTGTAACTCTGAATCTCAATTTTGTTCTCATTAGATCTTCATTATCTCAGCCATCATTGTTGTGCAGAGACCTGAATCTATCCTCTCTATATTCACCTGCAAGCTATTTCCTTTAATTGCTCACAGAAAATCAACTATATTCTGAGAACGGTGATTCATTGGCTCAGCTGCTAAATGCAATTTGTGCCTCACTGTGTACAGTTTATTTATGTATTTCCTATCTCCACACCATCTGAATGTTTCCAAATCTTTGCTGAAGTTTTCCTCACAACTATTTCCCTAGATCCAAAAAGCAGATGTGGAGGAGTAGCCCTGACCTAATCCCTGCAGCATTCTCCCCAAATGTTTTGCTTCCACTGAAAATGCAAGCTTACAGACTAAATTCCTAGGGATATAAAAACCAGCATGGACTAGCATCTGTCATATCAAGGGATGAACTCCTGGCACGCAGATGTCCCTTGGGGGAGCTCTGCAGTCAAGTAAATGAACTAAGTTAGTCTGAATTGGACTTAGCCTAACTTAGCTACTTATTTGACTGACCTTTTCTAACAAGATCAAACTGTTTGGTTGCTTCATTAGGGGAGTGAAAAGAAGAGAGTGAATCTTTAATTGTGCTGCTGGGGAAGAAAAAAAGCATAAAATATCCGAAGCAAACTGTGTTACATCAGCCACAGCTGAATAGATGCCGATTTCCTGGCACGTAGGAGAGCGAAATGCAGACCTTTTGCTAGGACCAGGCAGTGAATTGAGTGAACTGGAAATACTTGAAGCTGAAGTAGTGTGTTCATTGCCCCCGCTCAGCCCAACTGGATTGAGTGTATTGGTGGAGAAATCATCGTCATTACCATTTCAACTTGAACACATCCCTACTTGCTCTCACTGCTGATTAAGGTTATCTTCTTTCTCCTTTGCTTTCCCCAGTTCAATGGGTGACGTTCATCCTCCTTTCTTCTTCCAAAGAGATTCCCCAGGGGGAAGCATCTTGTGCACTAACTCTCCTGATCCATAAAAAAGCCAGTTTTGAGATGGAAAGAAAAAGCTAAACAAGAATTTTATTGAGAATAGGGTTCCAGTCATGAGCCCCTAACTGCTCAAACCCCATCCCCACCCCAGTTTTGACCATTTCCTTTGCAGTCAAGTTGACTTAAACCTGCTTGAGACACAATAGTGTTCTAGGTAGATCCTGGGTCTGATCCAGAGTGATAGCTACAAAATCATTCTCATCAGAGAATTCTATTGTCTAGTAACTCGCAATCTTAAATCAGAAGACTGTGAAACAAAGGCATGTACCATCTTATCACCCACATACTGATTTTTCATCTGATATTTCACATTTCTTTTGTGCCTTCTGAAATATCTGAAGAGAAGATTTTAACATTAATTAAAAGCTTTTTTTTCTCCTGCAGATGATAATCACTTCCAAATCATTTGTCTTGTCACAGTGCAGTCAACAAAAGGCAAAATGGAAAGGTTTCCTTGCAGGTAATGTCATCAATATTTCTATATTCCTCAGAGGAAAAAGATGAATATAGATAAAACCTTGGCAGGGAAAAGGAGACAGACACCTCTGCTGTCCCTGATCTAGATGTCCATGAACCTGCAAATGCCACTCTGTCTTATCTCTGTTGGTGACTGATAAGTCAAACACACTTGAAAGCTTCTTCAATGAGATATATGGTCATGTGAGATGAATCCTGCCAGAAACAGTTCAGTTACTCAGTAGTAAATTGTCCTTTTCCACACAACAAAAAAGAAAGTGGAACACCATAGAAACGAATGAGCTGCAGTCTAGTGTGCAAAGCTCTCTAAAAAATTAGCTCCTTATTAAATTAAGCATGTCTCCCCAAGCACTATGAGCCATTTATCGGACTATCTAGAGTGCCTGCCTACAATGTAAATACCTGCTGATAACATCACTCTCTTGTTTCTTCAAACAGAAATGTTCATTCTTGCATTTTAACTTAAACATTTGCATTAAAACAAACCACTTCCTTACACCACTTGTTAAACAATGACATCCTATCATTGATATTCCTATTTAACTTGATTTGTGACTGAATAAGTAGGACCTGAAATAAAGCCCCTCTTTAACACTTTCACCACTGCCTTACCTCTTTCATTTTGGCAAGGTTTGATTACAAGAGGTCTCATTGATTATTTTAGCCTTATTTGTGCCTCCAGTTTTGGTTTCAGCTACTTCCAAAATTTATTCCCTCCTTTCCCTGCTTATTAAGCAAAGACATGCTCTCATGTTCTTCATTCATTACCTTCCTGGATTTTCACTCACGGTCTTTGTTTACAGGGAAGCCATAGAAGCTTTGCTGGCTTTACATGCTGCTGAAGTTGTCCATGTGCAAGGGCCAGATCACAGAATCATAGAATGGTTTAGGTTGGAAAAGACCTCAAAGATCATTTGTCCTTAGGCAGGCTGCTCTATTGAGATTCCCCACTGAGCTGAGACAGTTAAATCTGAAAATAACCTTTCGCATCTAAGCAGCAGCTGA
>VXBP01006036.1:137863-359660 GCA_013400115.1 Rhinopomastus cyanomelas | reverse complement strand
TCCCTCTCTCCTACACTACTCTCCAACAGGTCAGTCCCCAGCTTATATTGGTACCTGGGGTTGTTCTTGCCCAGATAGCAGATACTGGTTATTACTTGACTCTTTGCATTGTTCTTTCTGATTAACTTCAATTTAACACATTTAGAAACACTGGGAAAAAAGTAATGGCATCCACAAAAGCCTCAGGTTCAACCTGCCTTTAGGCTGATTAGATATTCATGAAAGTGGTGCCAGAGTGGTTTATACTCCTCAAACTCATTTGAACTCAATTTACAGAGAGTAGATGTGTGAGAGAGAAAAGATTAGTCCAATCTTACATCACTTAGCAGCAGAAGATATCTGGGAAAGCAGAGTGTTGGCAGATAATTTGTCTTAGTTTTGAAATGCCTATGAGCAAGGTATTCTCCAAGGAGGTGCCAGGAGGTGAGCTAAAGAGCAGAGAGGAACAGGGAAGAAGTCAGAGGGGAATGGGATGCCCCTTGCAGGAGACAGCAGTCATTCTCCAGTGATACAGTATATGGAGTCTATGGAAATATGTTTAATTAAAACTGGCTTTCTCTTGACCTCCAATGCAAAAGGGAAATTTCAATAGGAATCACTAATTATTCACAGGCCCTACACTTGCAACCAGAAGCAATGAAATGCAAAGAAAGCATAGGAAACATTTCTGCAGCCTAGGAATTAAAATTTTCAACTTTTCATGATCTCATGAGATGAATCAGGGTATTATCACCAGCCTTTCCTAATACTGATTAAGAGTGTGATTATCACACTATGTGTATGCAAGATAAAAATTCATAAGATCAGCCTTCATGTAGTACAACAGCTTAATGGCTTAACAAGAAATACTCAGGATTAGAAAGAAACAGTTCTCTGAGGAACAGCCATCGATATAACCAGCCATGGTCATGACCATGGCAGCAGTCATAACAGATCATTAATTCAATAGACTATGAGAGTCAGGCTATACAAAAAGTAGCTTGGATGCACTTTTTTCCTTGCAGGAAGTCCAGGACTGGCAACATCCTTCCCTTGACTTATAGGAAAAACTATGGTTTTTCAAACTCCCCTTCTTCAAGTCTTACTTATAGCTTGCAATTCAAAGAAATTAAGAAAGAGAGCAAAAGAAAGAGTGAAGTGAGAGGAGAAAAGGTAGGAAAGCCATTTGCAAATGAGTCATCCACGAGGGATGATTTGACAGGCTGTCAGCAGAGATCTGATAAAGACATCCAGTTAAAATACTGCACTCTGGTTCCAGGTGAAGGAAGATTGACATTCAGATGCTGTGCACACGGAAAACTCCAAGCAGGAGATATTTAATCTCTGTGGGAAACATTCAGATAGCCCACATGATTTGAAAGTCATTCTGACTTTTAGCAAACAATGAACATTTTTTTCTTTTAATGTTAAAAAAAAAAAACCTGCTAGGAAGAATAATAACCCCCAGCAGCATGTTTTGCATAGTTAATAATGAAGTGCTTCTTCCAGAACTTTTTAGTTTGCATTCCTAGGTGGCATCCTCATGCCCTGCTCTCCAGATCCAGAGCTACTCACCATCCGTTGCCAGGACACAATAGCAAGACACTACTCCTGAACACACGTAAGACCTCTCCTCTGAGCTTTATGTGTCATCTGATGCTGTGGGTTCTCTCCAGCCTGCTGAAGTTCTTAGCCAGAAGCTGAGTGGACTGTGGATATGCTCAAATTGAAGGAAGTAGTAGCAGCTGCTGCAAGAGCCACTTTAAATGTTAAAATCCATTGAGACTTTGTGCTTCTGGAGTTAGTAGCAGCTGTGCCAGTTCAGCAATCAATTGAGTGTAACCTGTAACACCAGCAGTCTGCAAAGAGTGGAGATGTGTGGAGCTGCCCCTCTCATATTAAAGGACAGCACCTCCTACTTCAACCAGGTAATGACTACAGAAATACAATTACAAAATCACCATCCTAAAACCAAAGTTCATTGTAAATGTGGTCTTTGCTTCCATTGTAGAGTCAGGCTGGAAAACTGCTGTCACTGGTTGGCCAGCCCCTCTAGTGAACAGCTCTGAGGCCCTCCTTAGGATCAAAACACTCAAAGATTATGAAAGCTTGTTTCTCCTTATAAAGTTAAACGTTTGCAGAAGCATTGATTGGCTGAGCCAGAGGAATGTCCTGACAAGCAATGGGATGAAGTGTTTGTGAGTGTTTTGGGTTGTTTTGCTTCTCTTTTATTTAATCTCCTTACACAGCAAATGTCAGCCCTTTTCCCCACTAGTGAAATCCTGCCCGGCTCAAACCAGAAGATCTACTCTGCACTAGTGAGACCTCATCTGGAGTACTGTGTCCAGTTGTGGGCCCCTCAGTTCAACAGGGATGTGGAGCTGCTGGAGGGAGTCAAAACGTAGAGCAACAAGGATGATGAAGCAAGTAGAACACCTCCCTTATGAGGAGAGGCTGAGGGAGCTGGGTCTCTTTAGTTTGGAGGAGACTGAGAGATGACCTCATTAATGTCTATAAATATTTGAAGGGTGGGTGTCAGGAGGATGGAGCCAGGCTCTTCTCAGTGTCATCCAGTGACAGAACAAGGGACAGTGGATGTTAGTTGTAACATAGAAGGTTCCACATAAATATGAGAAGGAACTTCTTCACAGTGAGGGTGACAGAGCACTGGAACAGGCTGCCCAGGGTGGTTGTGGAGTCTCCTTCTCTGGAGACATTTAAAACCCACCTGGATGTGTTCCTGTGTGACTTGGTCTAGGTGATCTTGCTGTTGGGGGGGGATTGGACTAGATGACCTTTCAAGGTCCCTTCCTATCCCTAATGATTCTATGATTACACCCATTTCGACTGTGAATCAGATAATCAAGATAACAAAAAATTACAAGAGAAATCAAATTAACATAATCACTACACTGAACCAGCATATTCCAAACTCCTTCCCTCTGGTAAAACAGATGCCACAACAAAATCCCCCTTGCTCTCTCAAGACAGGTCAGGTCCTGTCTTCTGCCTACCACTTCTCCCAGTTTATCTCAGTCCCTTGTTGACTGCCTAAAGTGTCACTGTCTGACTAAGGCTAGAAAATCCCAGTCCAGAATTTCCCTGTTAAATCTCTTCCTGTTCCCAGGATCAGGGGCTTAAGAGAAGGATAAAGCTTTTGTTGAGTCTGCAAAATGAACAGTTTTAATAATATAACAATTACCACAATAGTGAGAACAGTATAAAAACAGTAATAACAATAATGATAACAAGAGAGGTAAAGAGTATAAGGCAAAAGAGACCAGTGAAAAGAAAGTGGGGGTGAGGTGGGGAAGGGGCAACCAAAATGTGGTAAAAGCAGCAGTGATAGTGACTAGGGAGCTTGCAGCATGTTGGAGCAGCAGTCATGCGCAGGGTGCTGGAGAAGGGCTGGCACCAGTGCTGCTCTGACAGTCATCTGCCATGGGTCTTGCAGCAGGCTGTCAAGGAGAAACGAGCAAAAAGCCCACCATGAGAACTGCCATGCAAGTGCTCTCAGTGCTGTCCCACCCCAGTGCTGAGTACACAGGAGAGGTGTCCTTTGGAACCAAGGGGCCCTGAGGTCTCAGCTTTCCCCTACTGCAGAGCAATAGGGATGGACGTGCCCTACAAAAAGGCCACCAGCTGCCCCAGTGGAGCACGAGTGTCCACCTGCAATAAGAGGAGAAAAGGGCCATCCTCGCCCTGTCTTTGTCAAACTCACCAGCTGTGTGGCCATCTCCAGCTTCGGTGTTCCACACCAGCCTGCAAGAAATGTGCTGAGCTCACACAGCAGGAAGGGCCCCTGGAAACACATATCAACCCTTAAGCATGGGTTAGAAGTGGGGACAGCCAAGACTGAATGTGGAGCCATCCTCACCATTGCTTGGCAAGAGTTGAGCAGGCTCCTCAGGCTTCATGTAGTTAGTGCCATTGCCTAGGCAAGAGGACAAGAGCTGAAGGTGAGAAGTGATGCCCCTGATGCTTGGCTGGAGCAGCCTCTGGGGACAGAGGCAGAACAGGAGGGACACTCACAGCATTCTGGCTTTTCCACTGCCTCAGCAGTGGCTGAATGGAGGGCAAACATGGCACAGGAGCCAGCCATCCCCATGTGTCCCAAGACAAGCTGGAGGCACAGAAGACCAGCCTGGCTAAACAGGGAGATTTGGCTGAAATTCAGGGAAGAAAGGAGAGCTTACAGCCTCTGGAAGAAGATGCAGGCCACTCATGAGTGCAAGGATGTTGTTAGGTTAGGCAGGAGATAATTAGAAGGCCAAAAGCCCAACTAGAAATTAATCTGGCTTTGAAAGTGAAGGACAGCAAGTAAAGCTTCTATAAATGTATTAGTAACAAAAGAAAGACCAAGGAGAGGCTCTCGGCCCTGCTAGACACAGGAAAAAGCACCGTGACAAAGGATGAGGGTAAGGCTGAGGTACTTAACTCCTTCTTTGCCGCAGTCTTTAGCAATAGAAACACCCGTACTGGAGGGAGCCCTGAGCCAAGAGATGAGGGCCAGAAGCAAAACATCACCCCAGTATAACACCCTGAAGGGGCAGAAGGATGATCCAGCAAACTACAGGCCTGTTAGTTTGGCTTCAGTTCCAGGAAAACTCACGGAGCAGATCATGCTGTGTTCCATTGTGCAGCACTTCGGCCACAACAGCCCCCAGCAGTGCTACAGGCTGGGGAGGAAGTGGCTGGAGAGCTGCCAGACGGAGGGATCTGGAAGAGTTAGTAGAGGGCTGGCTGAACATGAGCCAGCGGGGTGGCTAAGAAGGCCAATGGCATCCTGGCCTGTATCAGGAGTGGTGTTGCCAGCAGGAGCAGAAAGGTGATCATTCCCCTCAGCTTTGGCGAGGCCACAAGTCGAGTCCTGTGTCCAGTTTTGGGCCCCTCACTACAAGAGGGACAGTGAAGGGCTGGAAAGGGGACAGAGGCAGCTACCAAGCTAGTAAAGGATTTGGAACGTGTGTCATGAGGAATGGCAGAGGGAGCTGGGGCTGTTTAGCCTGGAGTAGTGGAGATTGAGGGGGGAGACCTTATTGCTCTCTACAGCTACTTGAAAGGAGGTTATAGAGAGGTGGGGGTTGGTCTGTTCTCCATAGTGGTGAGTGATAAGGCAAGGAGAAGTGCCCTTAAGCTGCACCAGAGGAGGCTCAGGGTGGATGTCAGGAGGAATGTCTTTACTGAAAGGATTGTCAGGCATTGGAAAGGACTGCCTGGGGAAGGGTTTGAGTCACCATCCCTGGAGGTGTTTAAGAGAAGGGTAGATGTTGCGTTGGGAGACATGGTTTAGTGGTGCTGATAGGGCAAGGAAGAGGTTGGACTTGATAATCTTGAAGGTCTTTCCAGCCAAACTTGTTCTATGATTCTAAGGAATAAAGGATTTTAAGCAGTATTAATAACTGTTTATCTTACCTACACATTAACCATCCCTGAGTAAACCCTGAAGGAAAGTAGGCCAGATTATCTTAGTTTACATTTACAGACGTTTGCTCATTCTTGCTACGCTCTTCCTTATCTGGCTTTTAAACTATACTGCAGGATGCAAATCAATCTTTTCCATCTTTGTCTCATTGCAAACATCAGTAGCAAACGACTCTAACTAAAGATAATTTTGTTGTCTAGACTAAACTGGTTTCCTGTATATGTATAAATTCAACAGGAACAGGCTGGAACTATATTCTGATTGTCCAGCCTGTTTCTTTGTACATTGGCAGGTGTGGTTTAGCCCTGTAAAACTGTTTCCTTCTGAGCTAGCAAATGTGTCCTGACAATGTTGAGCTTATTGGCAGAGAGGTTATTCCTGTCCCACTCTGGTGCTCTTTGTGGCTCAAGGGACCAGTCCTTTCCAATGTCAATGTGCTACTCAGGGACATGACTATGTGTTAATACATGGTGTGCTTTGACCTCTGGAACAACCAGTTCACCTATTAAGTGCTCTGATAAGAGATTGAAGCATCGAAGCACAACTTTTCGTCAAGATCAGAGAAGGTGATTTTCTTCCTAAAACTCTGTTTGTTCTAGTCATGGAATCATAGAATCATAGAATCATTAGGGATTGGAAAGGACCCTGAAAGATCATCTAGTCCAATCCCCCTGACACAGCAGGATCACTTCACTGGAGAAGTTATGGAACCAGAATCACTCAGGGTTGGAAGGGACCACCTGATCATCCAGTTCCAACCCTCCACCAGGCTGGGACACCCCACCCTAGACCAGGCTGGCCAGAGCCCCATCCAGCCTGGCCTTAAACACATCCAGGGATGGGGCCCCAACCACCTCCCTGGGCAACCCATTCCAGGCTCTCAAAATATGGAGAACAAATCCGACAGATCCCTTTTATTTTTCAGGGAAAAAATACTGATTTCTGCATTGAAGTAGGTGGCCAATTTGGTGGCAAAATCGCTTTGCATAATCCTGTTAGGAGGTGAGAAAGGAGCACAGAACTGCAGGACTCAAAGTGAAAACCATGCACTCCTCAACATTTCTGTATAGGTTATCTGAGTTTTTCTACTCCAATTTCTGTTACTTTACACCAGCTTTCTTAAGGAAATGCCAGACTGTCATGAACAATAAAGATCTGTCACTCCATAACACTCTGAAAGGACCTCCAGATGTCACACCTGTGGCATTGATCTATTACAAGCTTAAGCTGCATCCACACATGGCTGTCTTAGACACCTTACAGCACCTCCAGTGGAGCTGGACGCCCTGTACTCACAAACTACAGCTCCTGAAGCTGAAGCTTATTGTCAACATCACAAACAGCCAGGATTTGTCTTACCCCTAGGATATGAGATTATGCAGAATGGCATCTAACCATCTGACAGGAGGTGCAGAGCTTTTCCGTATAAACAGAGCTACAGCGATTGATCGCACCGCAACCGCAACAAACTCCAGACTATCGCTCACACTGGTAACGACTGTGTAACACACGCTTAGGCGAGACGCGTAAAAGGAATTCATCAGGCCTCCCTTGGCTTTACGGAACGGTTCAGCAATCTTGGGTTGAATTTACAAGCTGTCACTGCCTTTCAAAATGCCATACACAAGAGAAGGACAGAACCTGGGGAACTGAAGAGCTTAAGAGGAGAAAAACAAACTTACAAACAGCCAAACTTTATCATATTTCAGTCTTTGTTTTTGTTGAAGAGCTTCTTTTCATTCTACACACTTGACTTGGCCTAACTTAAAGGAAAAAGTTCATAATGTGAAATGACTTTTGGGCTACTTGACACAAGTGGATGGACACAGACATTCCAAGTGATAGACTAATGCACAGTTTAGACTACTTTCCTTGAGGTTTAGCCCAACGAATGAACAAAAAGTAGTGCCAAACTCAAATTACATGTGATGGCAGGCACGCAGTTTAGGATTCAAATTATAACTGGATGCATCACCCTCATCAGATTTCCTGTATCGTTCTTTACTGTTCGCACCATCCCTGTATTTTCTTCTAACTACTGAAACCCATTTTTACCTAGAAAAAGATAAGATGCTAGATACTGTAGACAATTTTGAGCTCCTGTCTAATGTTTCCTGAGTTTGTTGAAGTTCTGTGTGGAAAGAAAAGTTGAGCAGTGAATATTAGGAAAGGCAGGACCTCTATGAACTACAATTAAGCACAAGGATTGGTGGGACCCTCTATGGGACAGATGATAGTTCTTATCTCAGTTCCAAGGTAAGAGTCTAGAAAATCAAGATATGGACTAAAAATCCCCAAGTATAACTGAAAAAAGTGACTGTGCTTCACAGGAATGTATTGTTTAAAACTGGATGCAATTTTATTTTCCATCACTCAAAACATTTCTTTTTGTCTGTCATAGCAACTGAAAGTGTTTCTTTCCTCTAAAACCTTTTTAGTTTGCCTTTATTAAACAGGGGTAATATAGAGTGAATAAAGGAAGATGAGAGTGTTGCAAGGCACATAGAATCACAGAATCAAAGCTCAACTTCATTCAATAAGATAGAAAGAGTGGATCAGTTTTGAATTTACAGAAAAAATCATTTTGTAGAAGGAAGTAAAGTTCCAGGCCAGGAAGGAGGAAACTTGACCATAGTATATTGACTGAAATACTAGGGGCAATACCAGGAGCTTGGGAGATTTATGAGATGAAAAATTATGAATAGGAGGTATCTCTCATCTTTCTGCCAGCACATACCAGTGTGCCTGCAACGTACAGGAAAATATAGGAATATAGAAACCCAGGAATCTTCTAGGGCTCTGAAACGTTGTAGAAGAGATGCTTATACTGATATGAATGTGAGTGCATAGGCGCAAAACTCCAGAAGAGGAAGGGCACAATGTCATGTACTGCTGACCCCTACAGTAGCAGGTAACTGAGATCCCAAAGCAAAACTTCCTTCAATTTCTCATAACCAGCTCTGAAACAGCAGCAGTGACTAAATCCCAGTGACTCACAGATGTGGGACAGGATAAAGGAGTTAATTTCTGCCGGCTCCTGGATGGTATGAGACACATAAAAAATCACCTGCACATGTCTAAGAAGAAGCCAAGAGTGTGCAGAGGGTCTCAAAAACTGATTTCCTCCTCCTCCACATCATGGCAAAAAATCTTGACAGACTCCTGGATGCAGGTGGTTTTAGTGCCTGAATGCTTGGCTGGCTGTTTAAAAACATCTCAGTGTTTGTGTGAGAGACTGAAATTATATGTATTTTAAATAAACTAATATCCTTTTTGGAATCTAATATCCTTTTTGGAATAGGGCACTATAATCACCAAAGCAGGGCACGAACTGTCTGAACAGTTTCTTGTGATCTGACCGCCCTTTGGAGCATGCTGATGCCCAAGAAAGGGTCTTATCTGAGAACTCAGTTTCTTGAACTACCTGATTAAATAATGTCTCCTGGCAGCTGACTGCTTTTTTTTCCTATTCATGATCAAAAGATACTTAGAAATATGGAGATACAGTCAAGATAATATGATTGTCTGCTTCTCTTTTGGGTAATTTCCTGTTCCATAGAAGTTTTAGTGAAAATAATAATATTCATAGAATCATGGAATTCTTTGGCTCGGGTGAGGTGTAAAGCAGGTCTAAGGACCTCATAAAGGAGGCTAAAATCAAGGACAAAGTTTATTCTAACAGTTAATCAGGAACTGAGGAAGATTATCCAGGAACTGGGAATGTACAGGTGCAGCTTTGGTGTCCACATTGTACATAGAGTCATAGAATGGTATGGATTGGAAGATGCCTCAAAATTATTTCGTTCCATAGGCAGTGAAACCTTCCACTGCATTAAGTTCCTCGAAGCCTCATATAGCCTTGGACACTTCCAGGGATGAGGCATCTACCACCTGTCTGGGCAACCTTTTCAATATCTCAACACACAATTAAGAACTTCTTCCTAACATCTAAAACCACTACCCCTCACCCTATCACTACACTCCTCAACAAAAAGTCTATCCCAATAGTTCCAGTAAGCCCACTTGAAGTACTGGAAGGCTGCTGTAATGTCTCCCTTGAGCTTTCTCTTATCCAGGCTAAACAACACCAACACACTCTGTCTGTCTGCATAGGAGGGATGCTTCAGGCAGTTGATCTCTTCATTTGATCTCTTCACTGTCCTGATGCGAAGCAGGGGGAGAAGAGGTGTGTAGAGATCTACTTGTCATAGGATTTGCTCAAGGATTCAAAACTAGATTTCTCAGCAGTCAGGAGAATTATGCTCAAGGCTTTTTCAACCACTGCTTTCTGCAATGCTTAGTCTAGAAAAAATATATTTAAATATATATATATATGTAAATATATAAATATGAAAATTTGACCTGGATTGAGGGAGAAGAATACTGGGTTTTTTCTGCTGAGGACACCCAGAAGCAAGTCTTGCACAGCTCTCAACCAGACATGCTTTCATACCCGAATCAATGATCATGTGATGAACACAAAACCCCACCATTGTTTCTGTTGTTTGTAGACAATACCAAGCTTGGCAGATTATAAAAAGATAGGAGCAGGATGAATGGAAATGCTGGAAGATAGCTCTTTTTTCCATAACCCATTAACTGATGCTGATGCAGAGCAATTTCCTGGACATAGATGGGAAGTAGCCACATCACTGTTCCCCTTTTCTTATTCATATGGTAGATGTATTTAGTTCTGGATGCGGAGCAATTAGCATCACTAAGATTGTTGTAACAACAGATCTTCTAATACAGCCAAACCCAGCTATATGCCCAGAAATGAAGGAGCTGATGTTTAGTGAATGTGAGCCCTGTACCCGTGGCTTTCAGGAGAATAATCCATTGATATGTACTGTGAGGTGATTTCATTTTCACATCTGGCTAAATGCATGATTTAATGCACTGTGTATGCAAAGAGCCAGGTCTGAGGAATGGGAAAAAAATACCACCATTAGACATGCAAAGGGAATCACATACATTTCATTTATCAAAAAATAGGAATCAAAACTGTTTTGATTAGGGAAAATAAGAAAATGTATACAGAAGAAATATTAGATGCAATGAGGCTTTTCAGTTTGGTGAATGAATGCAGATCAAAACCCAGTGGCTGGATGCCAAATCCACACCACTTGCCATTAGAAGTTAGTCACCATGTTTTTGTAAGGCTGAAGATCATTAGACTGCAGGAAATTATTCACAAGAAATGATGGATTCTCTATTTGTCACATCAAATTTTGATGCCATTTTAGTCAAACAGATAAGTGGAGTCAATGTAGGACTATCAGGGTGAATCTTAATGGCAAATCAGTCTTTTTATTAGGAGATTATGCTGAGCTTGATTTATAATAATGAGATTCAGTGGAAATGCTTCTCAGCTTTGGGAGTGAACACTTTCTTCTTCACAGGCAGTATTCCAAAATACAGTTTTAAGAGGTTTACACATTATTTGTGTGTGGGCAGAGAGTATGGCTTTCTATAATGAAATGTCAGTTTCTTACATGAGGAAGAATAATGGTTCTCTGACAAGCCTTTTGTCTTGTAGTGACTATTCAAAAGCAGAATATTGCACACTACTCCAATGTCACACAATGGTCCCTCTTCCCTAGAATAAAGGCATCCTGTGCCTACACTGTCAAACATCCACAGTTCAAGCTCTTATGCAATTTTTTGCCTCATGATTTATTAATTTAAGTGGCCTGTTCATCCTTTGTGGTTCATTTTTAGTCATCCAGTTCTCTCAGACACCCTGACTTGACCTTCTTAAGATTTCTCACCCCTGCAGTAAGGATACAGGAACATCATTTGCTCATGGCTCATAGAAAAGAGCTAAAGAATGAGAAAACCGCAGGTGATGCATATATCTGTCAGATGGCAGCAGTGAATGTTTGTAAATCTTTATGAATTTAGAATACCCATTTCTTGTTCCATTAGAGAGTGACAATTTAAAGATTTTGGATTACAACAAGCCTAGTGATGTGTATCTGGACCCCGCTGACACACATCTCCTATTACATGGTGGTTGACCGTACATAAAAAAATTAACTGTTCAGTGCCAACACTTTCTGAAATATCCACCAAAGGAACATCAGTGATGGGTAAAGGAGTCTTCTATGATTTCCATCAGAAAATTTAGAGAGACAGAGGACTCAGATTTCCTCAATGGTGTATGTTTTCATTCTCATTGCACAAACACTGATATCATTACAGCTCCGCTAAACCTCATAAGAATACTGCTCTCTTTTCTAGAAGGACATCTAAGCTTCTCCAACAAGCTTTTCCACATGTCTTTAACATGGATAGAATGCATTTTAGGCTTGCTTGGACCAAATATTCCCACTTAATTTCTCCTCGGGGAAATAAATGCCAGATGTTCATGTTAAGCAACTGGGAGTTTTATAGTTGAAAGGCTCAGAGGACCAAAAGGATGTATTTGATTTCTGAGTCCACTTGCAATAACTTGGAATGAATTATATGTAGCATTATTGGAACAGTGTGTATGTATTACTGATATAAATGAGCCACAGACACATTGCATGTGTATTCACCCATAGGGCTAAAGTGTGTGTGTCACAGTATCAGAGTAGAGTAGAGGCTGGAAAGGACTTCTAGACATCAACTAATCCACCTCTCCCTGCCAGAGCAGATTTCTGTACAGTCAATCACACAGTAACACATCCAATGGGGTTTAAATTTCTCCAGAAAAGGAGACCTCAGTCTCTCTGGGCAACCTGTGCCAGGCCTCTGGGATCCTCAAGGTAAAGAATTTTCTCTTTGTGTTTATGTGAAACCTGTTTAATTCCAGTTTATGTCCATTGCCTCTTGTTCTGTCATTGGGTGCCACTGTGAAGAGCCTGGCCTCATTCTCCCGACAGCAGCCCTTTAGATATTTGAAAGCATGAGGATTCACTCTTCTCTAAGCTAAAGGGTCCCATGTTTCACAGCTTTTCCTCATAAGAGAGGTGCTTCAGACCCCTAGTCATCTTAACAGCAATGTTCTGGACATTCTATAATACTTTTTTGACTCCCTTGAACTGAGAAGCCCAGAACTGGACACAGTTCTCCAGATACAGCCTCAACAGGGAAGAGTAGAGAGGCTGGAGAACTTCTTTCATCCTGCTTGCCACAGTCTTCTTGATGCACATCAGAATGCAATTTGCCTTCTTGACTGCAAGAATGCATTGCTGGTGCATGCTCAGCCTGCTGTCCACCAGGAGCACCAGGTCTTTTTCTTCCAACATGTACAGACACATGGACTTATTCCTCCTTAAGTGCTATACTCTACACTTGGCTTTGTTGAACCACATCATTTCCCTCTGCCCAGCTCTCCAGCCTGTCCATGTCATGATGAATGGTCAGCCACTCCTCCCACTTCTGTATCACCAGAAAACTTGCTGAGGCTACACTTTATGCCTTCATCCAGGTCATTGATGAATACATTGCTCAATACATTGAACAAGCCTGTATCATATTGCAAAGCATAATGTTCTCCTCCATCTGAACATCAAAAAGCTCTCACCTTATTTAATAACCATGAAGATTGCTCATAGTCCCAGCCATACCTTAGGAATCATAGCTTTCATACATACCAGCAAAAAGGATCAAAAAGAGAACAAATTTCCAACTGCTGCCTCCTCTCCTTCACCTCAACTAACACTTGACATTCCCATTGTCTACCAGACACAGCCGATGTGACTGGGATTGTGAACATAAAGAAGGAAAATTAGTTACAGCTGGAGCAATTGTCAGGCAGGAAGATAATTGAAAGCCAGCAAAACGATCAACCGTTTAATTGCTTACATTAAAGCAATGAATTGACGGCAATCAACCCAACCTATAAAAGGTACTGGGGAAAAATGACATGTGAGAGACTAGATTAATTTGCATAAGGAACAAGGAAAAACAAACTTGGAAAAAATTGGAAGCCTGAGCTTATGTTGTTTTTAAACCTTAATCAATTTAAAACTAACTTTCAATGTATTAAACTTTAGTATTTAATGTCTCTAAACGAATTCTGCCTTTGGCATTGTTCAGCAGTCTCAGTGAAACCTTGTGCTGTTAAAAAAGATAATTCACCAGCACTGCCACTGCCAAGACCACTTAAATTGGGCAGTCTTTGTCATCATGAAGTGGGGAGTACTACAAGATTTTTAAAGGGGATTTTCTCTCTTTTGGGGACTGTAGAACTCCTGGGGAGATTTGTTTCAGAGGAGGGACAACTACTGAAGTCTTCAAATTTGTGTTTTCAAACTTTGTAATTTGATCTTAGTTCTGAATCTTTGCACAGAAGCAAAGGCAAAAAGGGGGTGGGGGGGAGAAGATGTGTAATAAATGTTTGGAAGGTGTGTGATGATAAAGGAATGGACAGACAGCTGCTCTTGAATGGATCCTTGCTGTTTCACACTGGTTTTACAAAACAAGAGGAAGCTGTGATGACTTGCTTCACACTTATATGAATTACTTAAAGGACTTTATTATGAAAGACAGATTGTATACCACTTCTTATTCACCCTATCATCAACTGTTCATTTCCTGTGAGCATGACACTCAGACCAAAAAAACGAAAAAGAAAGAAAAAATAAAAATCACTGAATGCAAGAGCTCAGTTACTGGCTGTCATCCAGCCTCGACATTCAGCTGACTGAGCATAAGCAGAATGAAGAGTTCTCCACCTAATTACTACCCTGATATTGCCAACCTTTGTCCATTGACATCAAGTTGTGGAAGCCCTACATAAAATCTATATTTTTTTAAGCTCTCTGACTTTTATGTTTTCATTCTCACATTCTTTTTGCTGATAACTCATTGTCCAGATCTTCAGTTTCCACTTTGCAGATCGTTCACTCTGGTTTTGAGTAAAGCAATGTCCCTCTGCAAGCTCAGTGGGGTCTCCAAGGTCTCTGTACACCAGGGAAGTTTAAAAGAAAGATCACCAAAAGTCAAAAGATTTTGCTCCTGAGGCAAAACTCCAGAGATTTTAAAATCAGTGCCACCAGCAACAAGCTTATTATTTTTTGACAAAATCAAAACCAACTTCATTCTGTATTCTAGTACATTAATTGTTGGACTAGAAACACTTAGTAAGAAAAAATATGGTTTCCAAAGGACAACAATTTGAATATTTCCCTTCTGAAAAGATCAGAATTGCCAATTATTCCACTATAATTCTGAGAACATAAGACTGGAAGGAACTATTTGTACACACAACTGCAGGTACCAGGTAGCAGAGGTGAAGGAATAATGACTTCAGGTAGCAGGAGCACAGAATAATGACTTCATTTTACCATGCTATAGGATGATAACTCCCTCCCTAGAGCAATCTCATGAGCCTTTGTTCCTAGAACCCCAAGACACTGCATTGTGCCACAGTAGAATCTACCAAGTGTCCCGTTCAATCTCATTTTCTGGGTCTCCACATCAGAAGCAGAGGGATCTGTCTTTTGTCCACTTAGAGGCTTGTGCAGAAAAGCCAACAAATTTTTTCAGACATCCAGAGTTTCTGGATGTCTGAAATGTTTCCTAGTTTTATCTCTAATAAAGTGGCCAGTTGTCAAGAAAGTCTAGAGAAATGTCTTCTTTTTCTCCTGCCAGGACAAAACTACTGGGTGGAAAAAGGTTTTTTCTTCTCAAAAACCTGCATCTAGAGTAGACACAACATGATCCCCACTGTAGGGAAAGACATAAAGGTCACCAAAGAAAATCAAATGTATTTGCCAGCAGGACCCAGAAGGAATTATTCGCAGAATTCATCCTTGTATGTTTTATTGACAGTAATAGTTATGATCCTCATAATGGCTTTATAATTCCCTGCCTTGGTCTAAGACATAGTATGTGCAGAAAGAAACTAATGAAGCAAAAGACACTTGATATCAGCCTTCAAATGTGCTGTTTATAAAATCCTCTTAAAAGGAAAAATAAAACAGCCATTTTAATAAATTAAAAACCCTGATGCACAGCTTTCTGGATGGCAGGTTGAATCAAGATGGTTGACATGTCACCCTGTAACTACTTCCCAAGTGAGTGATGACATAATTTTCAGATTTGCCCTTCTTACTGGCGTTGATGCATTCAGGCAAAATGGTATATCAATCAGTCTTTAGGGCCTAAATGCCTGCTACGAGTCAATCCTCTGAGGCTCTCAGCTTCCCACATTTCATAAGAATCTCAGCAGTGATTTGCAGTCATTTGAGTTTTCTTTATAATGCTTCACATATCTCAAATTGGTTAGAGGCTAAAACCAGAGCTCTGACTGTTTCACATCAACCACATCATTGGTATAAGAGGAGTGAGTATTGCTCTATAGTCCTTTCACCACCGTGCTAACACCAGCTTCTCATAATTATATATGGACAGAATCCAGCATTGTACCACGCACATAAAAGGTTTATGACCTCCTGTTTCATTCCCCAATATAGCTGCTCCTAGATAGGAGTGCATCAGTGAACAAAGAAGAGCTCCTGATGGCATCTATCTGCACTTCTGTAAGGCCTTTGGTATGGTCCTTCACAACATTCTCACTTCTAAATGTGAGAGACATGGGCCTGACCACACAACTACTTGTTATCTCAATGAAAATGACAAGGAAAGTCAAGTAATTTTACAGTCTTCCTAAGGAGTAGCTCACCTAAAGAGGAGAGCCTTTTAGATGTTTTGGAGTAGTGCCAGTCAACAGGAAATGTGTGACCCTCAAAAGGTGGGATTTTCCTATTTCCTGGTGCTTGTCTGTTTCCCCACTTTCCTTGGGTTGTTATTGGAACAACAATATTGAAGTGAGTGGGTACTCATCGGAAAACAAACTCACTGCATCCCAGACTTCAGGACTCAAATCTGAACTCATGTAAAGATATCATGATGTTCTGAAAAGACATCATGTGGGTTGTATTTTACTACCACAGGTCCTGCATTACAGCAGCTGAGAATTTTCCTCGTGGAGTGTTTCAGGTTTGTACTAAAATGCTTTGAGGGTTTTTAAAATCAAACAAAGCAAAACCTACACAAATGAACGAGCAAAAACATTTTATGTGTTCAAGTTGTTTTCAGTTTGGTGCTTTATTCTTGTTGTATCCCTCAAAAAAAAAGGTCGAAATAAAAAAGACATTTAGACTGCCTTGAAAATGCATGTGGTTGGTAAAGGAAGATCTGATTTTTTATCATGATTAGGTGGTCTTAAAAAGAAATAAACTACCAGTCCCAAATGAGACCATTCAGAACATCAGAACACCATTATCCCTAATTAAAATACTTTTTTCCTAGGATTAATGGAAGTTCTGGGTGTGAATAACTTTGTTTAGGCAGATTCACAAATCTGGCTGCAGTAAATTACAGATGAGACCTCCCATGAGCAGAACAAACCGCATCAAGACCCTCATAAACAAAATGCCAGCATCTGGAGCCAGAGAGAAAAGCACAGGCAAGATAGTGAGAAGAATTGCAGACCTGGGATTAGCCTATACATCAACATCAACTAAGGAGAAAGAAAAGATCTTTATTTATTGCTTACCAGCCTCCAGGGTGTGAGTGTCACTCAGCATTAGCATTCACCTTTATAACTGTGCTTTGATTTACAGCTCCACCCCAGTGCAGAGGAAGCAGCCAATTACATGTCTACGAGAACATGCATGCATTGAGTATATCTCAGCTGCTTTGTCTCTCCTCTCATACACAATCTTATCTGCTTTACTGCATGAGTGCCAAATGGATATCATATTTTAATGACATTTATATTCACAGAGTTTAAGCTGCAGTGGAAAGGTTAGGAGATATTAGACACAAAGATGTCTATTCCGCTTTAGTCAAAGTTACACAGGTGCTCTGCCAAGTCCTGGAGGTAACAACTAAAATGCACTATGACCAGGTTGGTGAAAGATTCTCTATGCTCTGCTGTCTATAATAACTAGCTCTATGTCTACTTAGATATGTACATCAGTCCAAATCCTATCCTTGCATCAAAACAGGGGTATTCCACCCCTCAACTCTGGCGGTCTCCATTGTTTCATGATATTCACTTTCCTACTTTGTTTTCATTGTGGCAATCCTGAGATCAGCTGGGGATTCTGAGCACTTTTTTGATATAGTCTTCAGATGAGACTGGATGCTCAAGTATCACCAGTGGTAATATCTGACTCTTGACTTCTCAGAACTTCAGTTAACGTTCTAAACTCAACACAGTTCACTGCTGAACAGCACTGCTGGTGCTCTTGACCCGCTTTTCATGTGGTATGTTAATAATTGTAGGACAAAATAGATCTAACACTTGAGATATTAAACCAATCCAATATTTGACTCAAATTCTGATAACAGGCAATATTTATAGGCTTACTGCTGACCACACCAAAGGTCCACATCGTGTATATATATGCATATGCATATATGCATATAGCATGCTGGAAGAATGAACTTCTGAGATGGTCTCTTGCAGAAGCACCCAATGCTGAAGTGCAGATTCAGACACCCAGACGTACATCTGAATTAAAAAGCACGCTCATGAAAGATCAGCCATCCCATCCACTTCTGAAAATGAGTCACAAAGGCTGGCTGCAAGGCTTGCTACAGGTGATAGCTAAAGATTTCTTTTTCTAGCTGCTAAATTACCACTAAGAATGGAAGCAAGAAGATTTTTCAATATTTATTCACTTCTTTCAGTGTCACATTTATTTTGTTTAGGACTGTAGACATGAAATGTTTCCCTTCCACCATCAGACAAGAAAGGAATCCCAGGCAGACTATTTTAAATCAGACAAATTGGAGTCTCACATATTCAGATTATTATTATATGAAGGTGCTTTCATAGAGTCATAGGATGGTAGAGTCTGCAAAGAATCCCTGGAGATCATCTAGTCCATCCCCCTTTGGTTTTGAATGATACTATACTAATGATTAAAAGATGCATCCTTAAACAGGTACTCATTGGATTTGAAACCTTTGATTCATTCCATTTTCCCTCCCACTCACCCCTAAATAGGCAGCTCCTATGCACATCAGAAACTCTCACACACGATGCCCCATGCTATCCTCCAACAATCAGAATCTCACAGCAGGGCAAACTTTATCCCTCCCTAAGGAGGAATGAAAGGGAGCTAATGTTTTTTTTCTTAAAGGTGATTCAGAGGACAGACTAGCAAAAGTTTTGTGCGTGGAGAAGCTGGAGAGAATTACTGCCGATATTTTATTAACGTGCATAAACACGATGACGTTTTTGATGCCTCAGGCTATAGAAGCACAATCATTACAATGCCAACCATATTTCTTTCCGTGTCTCTGTTGGTCCTGTAACACATCAAGCTATCCATCTTGCTCAAATGCTCTATATAGTCTTTATTTATTTAATTAATTGATTTCTTTTTTTTAATTTGTTTCTTTGTTTTTAATTTTTGCTTCTCAAAAATAGTGTTTAACCTTTTAAGCACCACCAGGAGAGGTGCTGAGGTGGGAGAGCACTCATACTTGAGCTTCTGTCTTCGAACATAATCCAGGTGAGGTGTGCAAGCCACCCTATCAAATGTAATAGATGTAGGGTAAAAACTAAATCACGCTGGCTGAAGAGCCAGGACTGCTCCACATGAGTGTATTTACGGTGGCTAAGCGTGCCTGTCATGATCAGGCAAAGGACAAGCGTGTACGGCACTGTGAGGTACCGAATGCTACACGAGTCTGCTGGAGTCACTGCTCCTGGAGGTGGTCAAAAAAACTTGTAGATGTGGCACATGGTGGGGTTGGGTTGATGGTTGTACTTGTTGATCTTGTAGGTCTCTTCTAACCTTAGTGATTCTATGAGTCTACTGCAGTGATCCCAGCAGAGACCCATCACATAGCAATAGGACAGTAAGGATGGCTTGAGATGAGTGGCAGAAGAGTAACAGGGGTTACAGATTATGCACATTTTTTCAGAGGTAGAAAGTGTGTGTTTGCTCATCGATGTAGCAGTGCTGATAGTTTAATTGTCTAAACATCATTCAAAGGAGAGATACTTCTAATTCTTCACTTAGAGAGTAGTTAACTCATAAATCTCAATCCTGAGCATCAAAAAAAGACATGTTTTGGGTTGCTGAGGGTTGAAAATGTGTTTAAGAAATAAGGAAATAATTCTCATTTAAAAGATACATAACTGTTCCCATACTCCACTTTCAGTTCATGAGTGAATAAAACAGTCTTCTGACATTCTGATTCAGTTTTTAAATTAATAGGAAATATCTCTTCACAGGGTACGTTTACAGAAAACCACGAAACCAAAGCCACTCTCAACCTTCATTCAGTTGATTCACTCATGTGATGCAATTTCTCTTTAATTGAATGATTTATATAACTATGAAGCCCTCTGTGAATTTTACAATTGAACATATCATTGATTATGGTCTGCAATGAGGCATGAAACTTAGAATTAAAAACTTTTTAGTATTTTCATTGGGAAAGTTCAAGAGCTCAGATACTGAAGACCAAATCCCAGAGCCCCTAGCAGGCTTGTATTGAAAATTTTTCTGCAGTTGTTCAGAATTTTCTCTTTGCTATGAATTATTTAAATGAAAACCTTCCACAGGCAGACAGACAAAATTTCAAGGCCAGAAGAGACCATCACAGTCTCTCAGACTGAGGTACTTTGTAATGCAGGTCATAGTCACCCCTTTATCTTCTCACTGGTCTTTCCAGTGAGGCCTTTGGAATGCCCTGAACCCCTGTCCTCTGCATTATGTTCCTTGTCCTAATGCTCAGCACATCCTAATGCCTACAGCAATGCCCTGATTTATTGTGTCGTCTCAGATAAGGCATTTTCTCCCTACATGCTACTTTACCCTTTGATTTTTTTCCTTGTTATTTAACGCTTCTCAGCTCGGCTTTGCACCTCTGTTTTCCCAATATTCAGGTTTGACTGTCAATGACAGACTATGCAGCTGCACTGAACTAGTAAATAGTCTACTTTTAACCACTAATATTACCAAAATAAACAACAATTAATTGCATTAAAGCCCACCAAGGCATTTGCCCTAGAAGCAGCCAATACTGGTTACTCTCAGGCAATGCCATAAATAAAAAACCATGATCCCTGGATTATTTGCTGTCTTCCAGCAAAATCTTTAAATATGCATGAAGAAAAGGGATGTAAAACTTCATCTTTATAGATGAATGTATGATAGCTAATAGTTTAAATGGTATGTGGCTGCCTGACAGAGATTTGAGGCTATTTTCCAGTTAATCCAGGGTACCACAGGCTCAGGGTAAGACGACGTTGAGGTAGTGGCGAGTGAGCCATGATGTGCAGAAATAGTCATGCTCTAACGACTTTCTCTCTTACAGTCACCCTTCTTCACAATGGAAGTAGAGATGCTGAAGTCTATTTAAAATCCCGTGCAGTAATCCTCCTCTGCACTCGCTCCAGCACGTCCACATCCTTCTTGTAATAAGGGCTCCAGAACTGGACTCAGTGCTCCAGGTAGGGTCTCACCAGACCAGAGTAGAGGGGGAGAATCACCTCCCTTGACCTGCTGGCCGCACTTCTCCTCATGCAGCCCAGGATCCGGTTTGACTTCTGCACACCACTGGCTCATGCTGAGCTTTTGATCCACAAGCATCCCCAAGTCCCTCTCCTCAGGGCTACTCTCCAGCCAGTCACTGCCCAGCCTGTATTTGTGCTTAGGATTGCCTCGACCCAGATGCAGGACCTTACACTTGGTCTTGTTGAACCCCATCAGGTTGGTTTGTGTCCACCTCTCCAGCCTGTCCAGGTCCCTCTGAACGGCATCCCTGCCCTCCAGCGTGTCTGCTGCACCACACAGCTTGGTGTCATCAGCAAACTTGCTGAGGGTGCACTCAATGCCTCTGTCCATGTCACCAACAAAGATGTTGAATAACACTGGTCCCAGGACCAATCCCTGAGGGATTCTGCTTGTCACTGGCCTCCACTTGGACATGAAGCCATCAACAACCACTCTCTGGGTGTGGCCATCAAGCCAGTTCTTTACCCATCTATTGGTCCACTCATCAAACCCATGCTCCACCAGCTTGGAGACCAGAATGTGGTGCAGGACAGTGTCAAAGGCTTAGCTCAGGTCCAGGTAAATGGCATCAGTCTCCCGCCACTCATCCATTAATGTTGTCACCTGTTCGTAGAAGGCCACCAGATTTCTCAGGCAGGATTTGCCCTTGGTGAACCCATGCTGATTGTACCCAATCATCTCTTCATCTTACGAGGCACACAGGTGAGACTGACTGGCCTGTAGTTCCCCAGCTCCTCCTTCTGACCCTTTTTGAAAATAGGAATTATGTTTCCCCTTTTTCAGTCAGTGGGGACTTCACCCGACCAACATGACCTTTGGAATATAATAGACAGGGGTTTAGCAACCTCATCTGCCAGGTCTCTCAGTACCCTTGGATGTATCCCATCGGGTCCCATGGACTTGAACACTTTCAGGTTCTTCAGGTGATCATGTACCTGATCTGCACTTGTAATGGGCAGTTCTTCCTTGCTGTCCCTGTCATTATTTTCCATGACTCCAGGAGTGTGTCTGGAGGCCTTTGCAGTGAAGACTGAGGTAAAGAAGTCATTAAGAACCTCAGCCTTTTCCATGTCACTTGTGACCACCTCACCTGTTTCCTTTCTGAGGGGGCCCACCCCTTCCCTAGTCTACCTTTTACCATTCAAGTACCTGTAGAAATTCTTGGTGTTCCCCTTGACCTCCCTGGCTAGGTTCAATTCAAACTGTGCCTTGGCTTTCCTAACCAGATCTCTAGCTGTCCGGGCAGCTTCCTTATGTACCCCTCATTCTAGCTGTCCTCCCTTCCACTCCTTGTAGAGTTTCTTTTTTGCTCTACAGAAAATTGTGTGTTTATGGATTTTTGTCCTCAGGACATAAACCCAATGTCAACAAAATCAGATTATTTAGATTTACTTCTGGAGCTTAAATACTTCATGCCACTGTATCATGATTCTCCAGAAACATGCTTCCAGACAACATCCTCTTGTGCCACTGCTCCACACATGGTCAGCTGCTGCTAGTGTCCCCAGTAGCAGAGCTATTCCATCCCAGATGAATAGTTATTAATGCTAGTAATTTCAAGCAAGGAATTATGCCTAATTCTCTCATAACCCTCTCATTGATCCTACTCATATTTCATTTTTTATATCAAAATGAGGCCCTGTGAGGAAATCCTGTTTCAGCAGTGTGACTCTTGTATGGTGGTATGGTGGTGCATACACACTTCTGCACTTTAGAGAAGTTTGGTCTGGAAAACTCCATATTTAAACTAATACATCAGTACCAAATTTTCTCATTTATTTGAACCCTAAAAATCCTATGAGAAGAAAAAAACAACCCGGAAAGACAAAGCAGGGGTTACCACAGTTACCTGCCCAATGTTCAGTGAAAGCAGTAAACAATTTACACAAAGTCTCTTGTGCTCAGAAAAGGAAATTAATCATTCTCTCCCCACCCCTTTCAAAATACCAATGCTTCATTGGGATAACCTGTGCCAACAGAATCCAATATCGGGAAGATTTATCGCATTTTCACTTCATCATTCATGTCATTGAGAAATAATTAGGGTATAAATAAGTCCAGCTGATCATAAAGACACCACCAAACTCTTTATAATTTAACATTTTCTAGCAAAAAAACAGGGGGGAAAAAAGGAAGAAAGAATAAAAAATAAAACTGTTATTAGTGTTTATTATTATTTCTGTATCAGCAAGTATCAGTGTTCCATCTGGGAAAAGAAGCCTGTTCTGTTCAATTTATAGTAGGAGCAGAACAACTGCTCTGCTTTGAAAAGTGTGATGGGAAATGTAGTCTGGCAGGGTAGTTTACCCACAAAACAGAAGAGGAACATGAGATCCCAGTGCAGCAGAACAGCTGTAGCTGCACTCCAAATTGGAACCTTTCAACTTCATCTCCCTCTCTTCTTTTTTTAGCACCATTGATTACCACCTCCTTTATCTTCACAACAAACCATCATTCCAACACTTGCCATTGTGCTGAAAATATTTGTGGAGGTTTTTAGAACTTAAATACCTATTAAAGTAAATTTCAAATCCTTTGAGCTGTTTTCAACAAACTAAAAATGAGTCCACAATGTATCCTCAAAGGTTTATGGAGCCAGGCTCCCCTAGAAAGAAATTAGTCACGAGCTGATGCCATCACAAGAGCGTCAGTGATTTTTATCCCCTGAAATGCAAACCTTTCTATAAATCACTCTCAGTAAATCTTTCCTGGTAGGTAATTAAGGCAACACACTCCTTATTTGCTGTCACTGAAGAACTTGTTTTACATCCTGTTCATTATTGGAAGAAATAGCCATTTTAAGACTACATGCACCTCTATTTAAAATACTCTTAATCTAATTTTTCTCCATTCACAAAAAATATTTCTATTTTTTCCACTTAGCATGAAGTCATAGAATCATAGAATCACTACGGACTGGAAGGGACCTTGAAAGATCATCCAGTCCAATCCCCCTGCCACAGCAGGATCACCTAGACCAAGTCACACAGGAACACATCCAGGAAGGCCTTGAAGACGGAGACTCCAGAGTATCCTGATTCCACTAGGCCAAGGGTGCAAGATGACACTGCGTTGGCCAGATCACTAGCAAGTAATAAAACCAGAATAAAAAAAATAGCTTTTTTAAGTGGCCTAGAATCAGTTCTGCAGGTACTATTACAGGATATGAAGGGATGTCCCATTTTTCACTGGATTTCCCTGTCTTGAGTGAAGGGTTATGGAGTCATTAACTCCTTGGCAAAAGGCAAAGTACCTTCTGTGTCATTGCATAGGTAATTATAAAGAGCACAATGGTAACAATTCATTTCTTTTTCTCTCCTGTGTTGTGTTTGAATTCCGTTAGCAGGCAACTGTCTTTCCTGAAAATAACAAATAATGTCATTAGAAAGGCAGTGAGGTTCAATCCCTTTCCCTCAGAGAGAAATCAAGGTACTGGTGCAGCAGAGGTAGTTTCCTCTGCATCCTCATATGATTAATATGCAGTGGAAGAGGCACAGGAGCTGATCCCTCCTGAGGCATGCCAATTAAGGCAAGGAAGAATGAAATAAATTTTAAAAATGCCCCAAATGGAACAATGTGTAAATTATCATCGTTTTTCTAGTCTTGGCACTCAAGTGCCTGCATCACAGCCCCAGTGCAGGCTGAAAGGCTCCTGGTGTAGGAAAGCATTTCTTATTCCACTGATATAAAATCACCAATTTACTTGTGTACCTGCCCAACTAGCTTTTTACAGTGTGAATTAAATCATGTAGGAAGCAATATGAGGTAAACCAGAATAAGTAACGTTATTCGTAATTAGGATAAGAATATATGAGAGAGAAGGGGTATGAATGGGATTGTTCTGCTTAGCACTCATTCCCTACACCAAATCAGTATAATTGCAGACAGCTTTTTGGATTTCATCAGCTCGCCAACCCAACATGCCAAATTTAAGTCAAAATACAAAATACAGATCTCTGTTGAATTTCATCCAGTTCACAATGAAGCTCAGCATCGCCAGCAATGGTTAGTCTTAATGGGACTGTCAAACCACAGATGCACTCTTTGTTCTGCCACCTCTGATGGGTCAAGCATAGGATAGAAAGACCTGAAGATGAGAAAGACACCCAAGGATGGCAATACTTTCAGGCACTGAAACTCATCCCTCAGAACTTCTGATCAATGAGTGAATTCTAAACTGAAGACTTGCAAGACTCAGTAGGAGACCAGACAGTCAAAATCAGAACCCAAGAGACTTTGGCACGAGAAAATGCCAGGCTTCTGGAATGATTGTTCTTTCAAGCCATATAAACAGTCTGCTTCATCAGCTGAAATAGCAAATACAGTTGATGAATCATATTTTAAAGCATTTGTGTTGATAGGTGTAAAGCTGTTCAGAAAAGAAGTGCCTTGTGGGCAAAGCCATGGATGAGAAGTTAGTGTCAATAGGCCTGACTTGACTTCTCAGCAGTCAGTAGCAGGATTCCATATGACAGGAGATATGGGACTGAACACTTCCTTAATACATAGGTCTTCAGAGATTGCCTGATCTGCATCAATTACAGCTGTGCCTTTACATGCAAAGCCTTTTCCTTCTTTCAGTGGAGAAATAACGGAAAAATTATTCCTAGTACTTATTCTTAGAAGGAAGGTCCTGTGCTGCAATAAATTCCTGTGCTTACAGCACTTACAGATTTAATTATTATTGTTGTAGACCATTGGAAATGGGTATCCAAAGTCCAGAGCAATACTTTCTTTAAAATCTCTGCACGGTATGTTAAAATATCTCCCACCCACAGATTAAGGCAGGAGGTTGAGTTCTCGGAAAAGAAAAGGTCATGACCGGGTGGATCTAGGGAAAATGTGTTTTAATTTACAAGTTCTACTCAATTCTCTTCAATCCCACTCTTTGTGTCTCAATTTGACGATAATGTAGTGTTGCTAACAGTGAAGGCACCTGGAGTACACACAGTTTTACTGAAAGCTTCATACTTCTTGTTAAAGAGAAAAATGTGCTGGTAACAAGTTCTGTTAAAAATGAGATAAATGTGTGAATTGATACTCAAGATGAGAACAGCTTTGACTACCTGCTTTACAACCTAAATAATGGAAAGGGAATAGCAGATGCCCCTTGTCCATCCCTTTATATAGATGGTGAAGGAAATACAGCCGTATTATATAGTTTTAATTAGATTTTCTCACAGTGTGCGTTCCACTCAATAATTTTGGTTGGAGGAGAGGAAATCATCTCCTTAATGCTTTCATCGGCATTACTCACAGCTCATCTGTTTCTGCAGAGGCCAAAGACAAAAGAACTGGAAAGAAATTAGAGGCACCAGCACCTTCTGAGGTCAAGGAACAAATACTCTAGGGTTCTCCTTGCTCTACTGAACCTTTCTCCAAGTACTTTAGCAGCAGCAGCAGCAAATTAAAAAGCAGTAAGAGTGTGTAAATTTTGTATAGTGGGAATATCAAAAGTCATTTCAGGACTTTGCAGAAAGACCATGGTTTATGCTCAGCATCAAGACTGCATCAGGAGACCTGTCATCGAGCACCACTGTTTCCCAAACTCTAAGCATCTGAATTCCTGAAGTTCTCAAGGTTGCAAACACTAAACGTGCCTTCTCTGAGTGAACCATACTTTGATTCACTGCTTCTGGAGAGATCATTTGCTTTGGTCTCTCTTTATAATAGAGGAGATACGGAGACTGAGTGCAGGGCACTTTTTTTCTCTTTTTCTATCCCCACGCTGACAGTTTTTGAAGTCACAGTGTTGTTTCACATGCACTGGTACATTTCCATGCCCATTGGTTTCCTTACTGGAGGAACACTTTGAATACAGAGATGCTTGTCAGAAGCAACCCAAAGTTTCCTAAAGACAGACAAAAAAGAAATGTAATTTAGATACTAAGAGAAAATGGTAGAAAATGAGGTAGTTCTGCTGTTATCTAACATAAATCACAAAAAAACCAGTGCACTTAGCTGCTAGTATGAGAATTCCTTTGTGATATCATCTGCCATTGTGTTGGAATGTATGCAATGATTTAGAAAGGTAGGCTCTGTTCAATTCAGAAGCAAAATTATGCACAGACTTGTACTGGATCCCATTAGCATCTCCATTCTTCCATTTCTGACTACACTTCCCCCAATGGAAGGTAACACTGCCTATCTGAAAACGCTCGTCTACACTCAGAATCAATTACCATCTAACCTGCCTTACTTCTCCTGCAAATAACTCCCCAGACCAAAGAGGTGCCATTCTGCTCTTTATTGTGTGAAATGCACCCCATGAAAATTTTATTTGCAGTTATGTCTACATGTTAGATCATGCCCTGAACGTGTGGTGGATGTTTGGAGACAAAACACAACAAGGCAGCCACGTGACTACATTCCTTCAGGAGGGACTGCCATTTCTGCAGGTCAGATAGAGATTCATTTGTGTGGAGAAGCCTTTTCAAAATAAGCTACAGCTTAAATTAAAATATAATAGGTGTTATGGAGCAGAACCTCTAATAAACAGTCGTGCACCATCCTGAGAGCTCAGCTTTACCCTACCAGAATAAACTGATATCAGAATAAAGAAACTAAACATCCATTTCTCTTCCTGTGACGTGTAGGGATAAAACTGGCTAAACATCTAAATCACCTTATGCAGCAACCTTGTTCTTTCTACTGATTATAAAAAGAGCACAGGACAAACATGCACCTCCTGAGGACCATTTATTTATGTGATTCATTTCTCTCTCTCCACAGGTCCAGTAGTCTAGGCAGAACAAGGTTCAGTATACAAACTCCAAGTTATGTTTTTTTGAACAAGAAGTTTTGGTTGCCTGGAAAACACCTGAAAATTCCCATATATACAGTAAGAAATTCATATAGAGAGCCTTTATGTAATTAGCTAATTAATGCGGATTCATTAATAAGCAGATTCTTGTCCCAAAATACACAATGTGGGGGAGCTGGATGAGACAATCTTTAAGGGTCCTTTCCAAAATATTCTATGATTCATCAGTTGAAGTGGTGGTTTCTGGCCTGTTGGCTTATTAACTTCCTTCTCCTCTGATTTTAATAACAACCTTTTGGGAAATTATATAAACACTTTGAAGTTCTCAGTTTCTGAGACTGTTTCGTTGGGTTTTGTTTTGCTGTGTCTCATTTTCACAGTCATCAGAGTGCTGAGTTTGACCTCTGTAGGTTCTCATATGCCCCGTTGAGTTCCTTGCCCAGGTACAAGAGGACGGGCCAAGATTCCTGTCATGCTGTTCTGGAGCTGTGAGCACATGAGGTTTTTTTGAAGGACCAGTTGCTAAAACACCTCACTTAAAAATGATTTTTTATTAAAAAAAATTAGTGTTTGCTCTTTTGGTAAAAACATGGTTTTACTAAATGACAGGTTAAATAACATAAACTAGGGGGTGCGCTTAGATTGTAATACGTCTTCTGCTCTTCTACCTTTATGGAAAAACAAATAGTGGAGCAAAAGAGAATTCTCATTGTGAGCTACAGAGACTTTTCTGGGATTTATGAGTCTGTGTCCATGATTAAAAGGATTTTACCTTGTGTTAAATGCATACTACTACCTATCCAAAGCCAAAAGGGAGGTCACAAATCATAGAATCACTACGGATTGGAAGGGACCTCGAAAGATCATCTAAATGAGCACTGCACGCAACTTTAATGTCTGTTGGCTTTGTCTTCTTAATATATTTATTGTTGCTTCACTTGCAGTATTTTGCATTAGAGTTTGTAAGTAATTATGTTTAGGGGTCCTTCCATCTTCCACTGCTTTTCTGTCTTGCTCCCTTCTTTAACCTTGTCAGCTCTGAGGTAGCAAACCCTAAGGCCAGTTTAAACCAGATTTGTCCAAGATGTAAATGTTTTAAAAGTACAGGAATCCCATGCATTTTGTGGACTTTTACAGCTGGACAAAAGGTTGTGCTGATGACTAACACACACACTATTTGGACCTGATTCATCTGGCCTCTTTTATACATCTACTGAGAAATTTTAAACCCGTGGTGTACATCTGGCCCCAGAGCACTTATTTCTTGTCATTTAGCAAAAAAGAAATCTAAATGACTGGATCACCTATAAAAATCTTCACAGTCTTCATAGTAGACATCTAAAGTTAAGTGGCTTAATCCTACCCATTGAGTTTGAGCTGTGTCCAAGGTAAGATCTAGTAAGTGCACTGGGTTTCCTAAGGCTTATGCCTGCTCTTTCCTTTACTCACTGGCCTCCTGGGCTTTTCTGCTTCCACTTCCAGAAGCTTCATGATGAAACAAATCATTCCAGATAGCTGTAGACTGCACTAACTAAATCATTAACTATGGTGGAAGCTGAGACTGACACGTTTATGGGACAATTTCAATTTGAAACATGCCCTTAGGACTCCAGTCTGTTCCCTAAAAAGAGGTTTTTGAGTGACATTTTGGACACAATGCATCTGAGATACCTGCAGCTGCTCTGCCACTCTGATACAGTAACTTCCAAAGAACCAAGCCATGCTCTAACAGCACCTGGAGGGAATTCCAGGTAATATTAAAAGGTACTAAAGGCTCATGTTTAGGTAAATGTCTCTTGTGAAGAGCAGAAGGAACTCACTCGTGAACATATGTCTTCACATACTTTCCTTGCCCTTTTATATTCTATTTCTTCCCTAACGCTTGTCAGCTCACATCAAAATCATCTGTTGCTGAGTTGTTGTTCCTTACTGTTGCTTTATTCTTCTGCTCAGCATCAGAAGTGAATGTCTCGAGGATGACAAGAGTGCTAGAGCTCTATTACAAAATCTACCCATGATTTTGTGAAGGAGCCTCAAAAAAGAAAGAACAAGTTTCCTCATCCTACCAGGATATAAATTTGAATGAAAAGTTCAAGTGATTAATTCACAGCCTTCATCAAACATCTTTAATTCTACTTTGTATGTCCAGTCAGGACATTAAAAAACTCAATTTGACTAAGTTGACCAGTCATGCAACTGTGGAGAGCATCCAGGAGTAGATGCATATGAAGTCTGTTAGCATGAAACATCCCATGTTTCTAAATACAGATTCTGTAAAAAAGTTTCTAAATGGGAAGAAATAAATGACAAAATTAATTAAATACACAAAACAAAGTAAACTGTTACTAGTGGTCGAACTCAATGATCTTCATTTTTCAACCAATTCACTGATTCTATGCTACATTATATAAACAAAAACCAGCTTTTGGAGTTGGCACAGCAACTTCTTTACATGGAAGTATAGAGCAATAGACCCACTGAAATCTTGAGGGGAAAAAGGATTCCACCAACAATTACACCTACGTATATCAAATTGGATTTCTCCTATAGAACAAGGCTTTTCACAACTCTAGTCTGGCAGAATAACAACCAAATCTAGCAGGGAAGGTGCAAGGTGTTTCCCCTCACATCATCTAGGGAAAAGTGTTCTGTGAAGTAGGAGCAAGGGATTGGGATTGCTTTATCAACGTTATCATTGAGGAACCCAGCTGTCTGAGCTATTGACTGATGCAGTCCACTGATGTCTACTACAACTATACATCTGAATGTCAGTGGAGAATTATGCTCATAGGCTGAGTCCTGTGACTTGAGGTGTTTTCTGGCAGAATGAAGGTGACATTTGATAGAAAAGAGATGTTTTGGAGAATTAATGCTGTATTTGCTGCCCTCTGAGGCATTCAGCCTTCCTTCAACAGGCTACAAAGCTGAAAGGTCATGTTTAACCACTCAAGGGTTGGACAATTCCCTAGTAATAGCTTCCCAAGTGCCTTTTGCTTTTATCTTTCAAATAGATCGTTTCCCATCCAACCAACCAAAGATTTGGACACAGTGGACCATGTATTTTTTGTAAGCTTCAGGCTGGAACATCCAGGTTTACCATATCTGAAGTTTAATACAAATGTGATGCAAAACTCCATCTGATACCAAATGCAACAGTGCAATGCTTCATGGCTCAGCCTGTGCTTGTGCCTTGCAGTCGGCTTTTCACTGACTCCTGGTGCCAGTGCAATGTCTGCTTTCTGATTTTGAAATGATTTAATGATGTGTGTCCTGGAGACATCAGAAATTCAAATCTGCACAGAATCCAAGCAGCAGCTGTGTGATCCTCTGGGACAGAAGGGACCTCTGAGCAGAGTGAAGTCTGAGCATCAAGCATCCTTAGTTAACAGATCAGCTTTGGGGCAATCTTCTAGAGGAGATCAAGTAATTTAAAGAGTGTGTTTGGTAGTCTCTAAGAAACACCTTCAAAATTTTCTCTTCAGAAATTTCTTCCCTATAAAAGAAGGTGCAGGCTATGAGAGTTTCAAACCCTGTCCTACAATTTCCTGACCGAGAGGCTACATGAACGTTGCTAAACTGAGTTATGAGCTTAGAAATTATCAGCTGTCCCCCAGACAGTTTTGTCCAGTTTTCTTAAGCAAAAGCACAATCAGCACCATGGCGTGTTCTGCTTTATGCACAGGGGTATAACTCACTCTCCAAGTCATCCTTTAGGTCCAGTTCATCGCATGATCACCGCTTTCCATTTAAAGGAGATTGCATTTGGTGTCACTGCCTATTTTACTCATGATGAAGAAGCTATTCTCAGCTTACAGCCAGCATGGTACCTTCTGGTTATGCCAACAAAATCCTGAGAAAATGGCCACAGCAAACTGTATTTGGGCATCTCCTGTGGTAACACTCCAGTGGGCCATCTGCAGCAGCACTTTACCATGTCTCCATATCTCTGACCAAGTGGCTTCTTATGAAGAGGCCAAACATTTTTGTGGCATAACACAAAAGTGCCATCTGCTCCCTGCACAGAGCCCGAGGAAAAAAGAGCATAATTTGATTAAGCTGGAAATAACCGATCCTACATAAAAAGAATCACAGAGCTCCACTGGGACTGATAAGTTTCGAGGGAATACACACCAAAAGAGCAGACTGAGGATTTTTTGCCAATTACAAGTCATCTGTTTGGAATGTGAAAACAGAAACAAATATTGCTCCCTATGCAATGCCACCAAAAGTTATCCACGTAGGTTTGTGCAATTCTATTAGCACTCGACTCCCAATCAGGTTTCACCAGGTTCATTTGGATCATTTAAATCACTAGTTGGTTAAAAGTCATTTGAAAGAGGAAAGAAAGCATTTGTAGACATTCTTCCTCCAGTTCTCTAATGCTGGTGGAAAGATTGCATGGCCTAAGAGGTAAAAGACCTGCCCATTAGTGAGCAGCTCTGTGTTTGGCTCTACATGATGTTGATCGATGAAGTTGGCTGCTCATCTCTTTGCTGCTCTTCCTTCTCTGACTGTTTTTCTACTTTGGATGCACAAATGCAGCAGATCTTGTGGACATAGTGGGCCATCGTGCCTAATTGTGTGTGTCCTTCTTAACCAAAGCTTAACTCATGACACCTACATCATACAGGAGCCCACAGGAGACTTGACTGCTTTACATAGTTATCACTGTTGAGTCATTAGGTCCTACCAGATGATGTTCATCTCATTTGTTCTAGATGCATGAAACTTCTACACACAAAAAAAGAAAAGGCTAGGTGTCAAATCCAGCTGGGCTATTCAGATATTTCTTTGACCCAAATTATGATTAGAAATAGTAATTTCTAAAACAGAATCTGTTTGGTCAATGTGGGAAGAGAATCTCCAAACCTCCAAGACTCAAGCGTTTAAAAAAATCTTGTTGAAGTGGTTAAAGTGTTTCATGGTGAAATATCACTGAAGTTTGCTGGTCTTCCTCCCCACAAAACCTTCTTCTCTTCATGAACATACCTCAAACACAGGCCACGTGGAAAAAATGAGGGACACTTCAGCCAGCTCAGGGTATTTTCACTGGGGAGGGAAAGATGCACTTATCCATCAGGTGAAAGTCTTGTCTGTCTGTACATCAGGATGACAGCCACTTTGTTATATTGATAGATTGTAACACGGGCTGGGAGTAGACTTACTGATACAATTCATTGCACTTTAACGTATGATGCTCTCTAGTTGCTGTCTAGAAACATTGACTAAGTAGAAGTCCAGCATACTGATTTATTTGAGCTGGCAACTTGAGTCCAATGAAGAATCCAATGCAGGGAACTTTCTGCCAATACGCAGTGACTTTGTTTACTCAGTGGAGGATGTATCCATCTTTCAGCTGGCATTGACTCTTTTCACATTTTTTTCAACATGTCTGGGTTTTAAAGGGAAAAAAAATACCACCACACAAAGTCATTTGTTTTGGTAGAGTAAAAAATGTTGAATCTCTGTAAAGATACACCAAAGAGGGTGAGAAACAAATGACTGTCTGCTTCTGTAGGGTAAGGATTTTAATTTGAAGCAAAGGACACACAGTTGATTACTTCCAGCTCACAACAGAGACATTAGTTCGGACACAAAGTACCATCATTTTTCTGCCTTGAAAGGCCGTGAGTGTTGCACCCCTCTACAACATTCATACAGCTTATGGGGAAGGGAACAAGTGATCGTGTACTGGCACAGAAATTGCCGTGTCAGTCATGACAGAAAGTATAAGGGACACATGAAAGACCACTAGAGACAGATAATACCTTCTAGCCATCTGGGGCAGGAAGAATGTCTCAGGCATGAGGGCCATCTAATCTGGCTTTGGGCAGAAGGTTTGCACTTACCTGAGAGACAAGTAGATCATAGGGAACTGCCAAAACCCTTTGTCTATTGATGTTTGGTTCAGGTCAGCACTGTCCATGTTTCATGTTTTAAAGACTTCCAATGACACACCAAAAGTGTTTTATTAACCAATTCAGCTATTTCTCTGCTACACCCTCAAAAGAAAGTCAAAGATCTTTGGAAAGCAAAGCAGAGACTGACAATTTTAAACTTCAGCAAAGTAGGACAATGGTTGATGACACCCTCTCACAGAATGGATTCTATTTTTTGCTGAACTCTTCGGAATGACTGCAGCACTCTGCTTCTGCCTTAGTGTACACAGACAGTAAATAATACACTCAACATCACAGCAGGTTCAGTCAGGAGATGCGTGTTAGCTATTCAAGAGCTGTTCGAAGCTGCACATTCAGTGACACTGGTAATTTGAGTAGAGCTTCTAAGTTTGCAGAGGAATTAACTGTTGCTGCCCAGATTTTCTGTAAATGGGTCTTTTGTTTGTTTGTGTGTATATATGGAAGGTTAGCTGTGAAGGCTGGAGAATCATTCAAATACTACACAGAGCTGAAAAGGGATTCAGGCTTGAAAGATATTGATTAAAGAATTACTTTGGGCCAAAAATTTCAAATATATATTTACTAATGAGTCTAGAGATTTTTGACATTTTACACAAACGTTGTAAAACAAAGACAGAGTGCTGACATGAACCTGAGGATCCTGGTGGACCAGATGCACCTGAGTCATGAGTGCATCACCACGGCAGCAAAGGCAGATCAGGTACACGGCTGCGCAGAGATCCTGTACAGCTGTACAAATGCATCCACAGAGGCAGCACTAGCAGACATAGAGAGGACTTGGCTGGCCCTTGCTTCATCCAGCTGATTGCATCAGGTTATAATTTCTGCTGGTTATATGGAATTGGGGGAGAATGTGTTGTGTCTTTGGAGTAAAAACTTAAAGACATCTTCTGACATATTTTTTAGTCAGCATTGCATGACCTGACCTGGGCTGAGGTGACTGAGGCTACTGACAGTGCATTTCTTCATGCTTGTCTGTGACTTCTGCAGTTTGAAAAGTCTGAGATGAAGCCTTGGTTTGCTGGTCCACAAAGCAACAAAAGGACAATTTTCTGAATCAAATCCCTCAGGGAAGTTGGCTATGAGCAGTTTCACAGAAGACAATAAGGGGAATGTTCAGCCTCACCTGCATGTTCTTGCAGTTCTCCTCAGGGTTTAAGAGCATTCCAGCTTTTATAATAACCAAGAGAAAAAGCAGAAAGACCCAATGCAGAAGTTGTAATTGAAGGGACATACAAGTCTGGGATGTAGAAATTCATAGCATCAATGCAGCTGCTGTGAGCCATGGTGTCATGCTAACCAGGCTACAGATCTACAGGGTCGAGCTGACTCATAGTCAAAGCCCATCATGAAATACTGGGAATCCAAGAGTTTAACTATCTCTCCTCTGTTTGTTCCCATGTTCGTGTTGGGAACATGAACAAATCACCTTCAGAAAAAGACAATCATAAAAACAAACTGAAGCTACAAGCTGAATTTCTACTCTCTTTATTCATGTGAAGCAGCAAAGTTCTGTGTAAAACCTCATTCTTGGTCCCAGATCGAAGATGAAGGAATGAAGTCTTATGTATAGATAACTGTCAGACTAGAGTTTTCAGGGCAAAATGTGTGAATTAAAGAGCATCAGACACCAACTGAGTTGATTTGCTTTCTGATAAACAGATTAGAACAGCATTGTAATTCTGGATAAAGGATCCTCTAGCTCCACATTTCATTCTACATGTATCTTGCTCATCTTTCTTTCTGCAAGTGAAAAGCCCTCTCTAGGAACAAAGCAGTGAGAATCTCTTGGCATTCAACAAACCTTTGGAAACAGTAAATACTTGCTGCAAATTACACTTTCCACACACTACTCCTCCTACACAGACAGCAATGAGAGCTTAATGCCCCAGGAGTGCAAGGAGGCAATTCCTCGTAAATGTTAAGTGCTGCCTGTTGCTACCTTCCAAATGTCATTTCAAACAGTTGTGATTGAACGAGCAAGGTCTGTTGTGTCCTTCCCTCGCCATCTCTCCTACATCATTAAACACTGCACTGAATTCATGTGCATGCATGAACATGCTGCATTTCTGACAGAAGTGTGAAGGCACTGAAGAGATCCCACTTACACTTACAACTAGAGGAGTGACTCCACATGTCTGACCAAACCTCAGGGCAATTTCATTTGTTATGTAGGAGACAGACACCCTAAGACCACTTTTGAAAACACAGCTGATGAAATGTGCCTTGAAGGACCCATTTCCCTTCACTGTATGTAAAGACAGTGTAAGCAACCAGCTCTGCATTAGACACATACACTGAGAAAGCGTAGAACCTATCTTTAAAAAGTCAAACCTGTCTTTAAAATTGAAACCTTTATTTTTTCATAAACATGGGTCATCAATACTGTTTTTACAATACTGGCTTTTAATAAAAAAAGACACTGCAGGCAGACATTTTGGGTAATGGAAATACATTAAAGCAACAACAAGGAGGTTTATCTTCCTCACAAATTGTGGAACAGCTCATCAGACACCAGAAGGAGCATACCCCTGCTCAAACTTCAGCAGGAGCCCTTTGCCTTTCTGCAAAGAGCTCACTCTTGAGCTGCAAGAGCACTATTACAGTTAGAGATGTTGTTTTTATGTAAATGCAATACAGCCCGGCTTAGAATCTTCACTGCACTCCGAGCAACAGAAGTGTATCCTGAAAAAATGTGGTAGAGTTATTGTTTATTTTTATTCTGAGAGCTCCAGGTGAAAGACTCTATATAAGCAGTGTAACTACTGTAGGATAATATAATGAAGATTCTTTATTTTTCAAAACGAGTTCTCTTGGTGGCTTTTAAACCAGCAAAAAGAAAGATTCTGATCAAGTGTGGATACTTCTAGATAACTTATGTCTCTAGAAATTTCCAGTGAATTACTTATTTTTATTTTACTGTGCTTCCCAAAGTGTTCTACAGTGTTTTTGAGTGCTTTCAAACAGCTGCTTCATTCAACTCAAGAGACTTCTGCACATTAGTGAAGGATGAGACACATTTTGAAATTGTGTGGAGAACTTCCTTGTATTAGCAGAACGTGCCATTCTGCGCAGACCAATGACCCATCCAGTCTGGTACTTGTCTCGCAAACCACGTAGAGCCCTGCAAGGCATTTCTTATCATTCATTTGGATGTTTTTTATTAAATGGTGCCTAGCAGCATTTTTGACTGTATTTAAGAATCCATACAGCTGTATTCACTACATTCCTTGGCTAACAGATTGCTGATCTCCCTCTGACAAATGAATCATTAAGCTAAAATTAAAAAATCAGAATGGAACAGCGCAGCTCTTCGAAATAAAGTTGAAAGAGTTTTATTTGCCAGTACTTCCAACATTTTTAATAGTCATGGCTCTGCTGCAGGCAGCTGAACTATGGTGACTTTTAGCAGCTGAGAGTCAGTATACCCATATGCAGGGGATGCCACAACACGTTACCTGAGAGGAAATCCAACAGACACCATTCCTTTAATATTCCAGTGGTATGATAACCTCCAAGCAAAGCACGTGATGAAACAGGGCTGGGGGAAGACATTATAAATGTGGTCCTTGATCAGAACTCTTTGTTACAATCTCCACCCTAAGCTATTCTCTGAGAAGCGATCCTGGCCTTGCCAGTTCCTCAAAAGCTCCCCTGAGAGTCTCCAGAAGGTTGGTCCTGGAGAGATTCCAGTTGGACTCCAAAGAAAAATTTTTCACTGTGAGAGTAATTAAACACTGGAGTGGTCTTCCAAGCGAAGTGGTGGGCTCCTTAACAATAGACAGCTCTAAGGCTCAGCTTGACAGTGTGCTGAGCCATCCCATTTAGACTGCATTTCTTTAATGGATGGATTGGACTTGATGATCCCAGAGGTCCCTTCCAAACCAGTCTACTGTGATACTGTGATCCACATCTCAAAGATTAGTTTAAATAAGAGAAAACTTTAAAACAACAGCAGCTCTCAAACAAAGCTCATACAGAGTGGAGGCCAAAAACAATCTCAAACACAAAAACAAACTGTACCAAGAAAACCCCAAATCCTGTGGAGAAATGAACTCCTCTTTTTTACTTTAATTGCAGACCCCAGCAGGCACTAAGATCTAACACCCTGCAGGATACTTGTTAATAAACTCAAATAGTCCCATTTTCATTTATTTACCCACTAAATAGATGATCACAATTGGAAAGAAGTTGAACAATTTCCAGCATAAAGCAGTTCGTTATCGATTTGTCCCATCCTGTGTAGGTTCCTTCTGGGGTGGGGGCTAAGCTGTTATGAAATTACCTGCCATTTCAACCAGAGTTTTTATTCCAGCAAAGCTAGTTCCAAGTCAGAAGGGGGATGAATTTGCATTTTAATTCCTCGTGGGTTACTGCAGGAGACTGGTCAGGAAGCAGGCTGTTGTGTTTAGTGAAAATCTCATTAAAGATTAATGCAGCAAAGTCCAGCCATAAACATTTACCACTGTAATGCCATAAAAGTTAATGGTATCAGTAAACAGGACACTGGAACAAGCCAGGCTCCGTGAGTTATGGTGGTAGGACAAATCCCAGACTGGAGCATCAGCTTGCAATCAGTTGCCAGGACTTGCTTTGCATGTGGCATTCAGAAAGTGGGAATTGATCCCAGGAGGAAGGGCTGGAGTGTATTCTCTCCTTTGATTTGCTCAAGCAAATGATTGCTTATCCCATCTGCTGTTAGGAAACAGTTCCCTGCAGAGAGAGGATCGAGTGCAAGCATGGAGCTGGCCCTTGGGAGGAACATGAGACACAACCTCATCAGCAGAGCAGCTCTGTTACGAATGCATAGTGTTGGTAACTTTCTCCCAGCAGCCACACCTGAAGATGGAAAATGAATCCATGGGCTGCATTCAGAGGGCAGCTTGGAAAAGGCACTTAACAAACACAAACAAGCAGGCTGTCTCAATAATGGTGCTTGATGACAGGGAATTTCTCACTGAACAACACCCCTGGTTGAATTTCCATTGGAATTATTGCAGTCCCGTTCCTAGGAAGGTTTGTCTTTGTGTTGCCAACGCTGTTAATAATGCATTGAATACTATTTATTGCACAGTAACATTATATGCACAATGGGACAAAAGATCATATTTTTCTCTTAGAAAACCAGCTCAGAGTGCAGCAAATGTCGTCGTACGTGTTTGAACCTACAAGATGAATGCCATTGCATTTGCAATGCTCTATTAATCCAGAAATAACTTTAACATCTTTAATACAACAGTTATGTTCTTTTCAACTGTCCTATAAAAAAATCAAAGCTGGGAATGGTAAACAGTTGTGTAATTCATAAAGACCGTGAGTACAATGAGTATTGGTTTATCTATTTATTTCTTTCAGAACGGTTCAAAGCTATTCCAGACTCTTTGTCCTTCTGTCCCGTGACATTAACTATAAAGTCAATAACAGAAAGATACATTCAATTAAATTACTACCATGTTAAAAAGGCAACTCAAAAAGCCTAAAGTACACAGGGAAGGTTTAAAAGGACAGTAATTATTTCATAAGAAAAGTAGAATTAACTGCTAGTGCCAGTAAAAGCAAAGCATCATGAATTATATACTTGCATAAATAAAGCTAATATGCGATAACATTAATTAGTGGCATAAAACTTTTGCTCATCATTCTACAGATAGCAGGTATTCATTTGTGAGGATTAATTTATATTTTAATTAGAAATTTACATATTTAGCAGCCTTGTCATGAACAATTAGCAATCCTGGTGCATTTAAGGTTTTTCAATTTAGACTTTTAAGGATTTCCAATTTAGACTAAGCAGTCTGACTTTCAAAGGGTCATTTCAGAGCAATCTGTTTCATTTCATAGTAATAGAGAGCTACATATCTCCTTCATATCCACCAACTTGGGATAAAAACTTCTAAAAACTAGTTTGTAATACTTTAAACATGATTTGGCATCCTCTACAAATTTAGTTCTCATAAAAAGTTTATGTTAAGTATTAATTGCTAGGGAAGGTCTCTGTGGTGTCTGAGGAAGGTAAAATTATTTGCGTCATAAAGAATTTGAAGCAACAACAAATCAGCCTTTTGTGTGTTTAGTGATGGGAAGGTGAGAGGAATAGTTGCTTCCATTCAGTAATTAAGATCTAGGGGAAATCAATATATTATAAGTTAAATAAATGTTAAATAGTTCTACAATGTGTTCACAGCATATAGAGCATGAGTTTTGATTTATGTATCACAGTAATTATAAGGTTGGAGAAGACCTTAGAGATCATCCAGTCTAACCTAAATCCAAATAAACCCAGTAATCCTAACATCTAACATCTAGATCATGCCACTCAGCATCTCATCCAGCCATGTAGAAGCGATGAGAAGTCCATGTTGGATCTCTTATTGCTCTTTACAATTACCTGAAAGGAGGTTGTGGAGAAGTGAGGGTTGGTCTCTTCTCCCAGGTCACACGTGATAGAACAAGAGGAAATGACCTCCAGTTGTGCCAGGGCAGTTTTAGATTGGACATTAGGAAAAAATTATTCACTAACAGAGTGGTCAGGGATTGAAGCAGGCTGCCCAGGGAGGTGGTGGAGACAATGTCCCTGGAGGTGTTAAAAAAATGAGTAGATGTGGCCCTGGAGGATTCAGTGGGCATACAGAGGTCAGGCTGATGGTTGGACTGGATGATCCTGTAGGTCTCTTCCAATCTTAACTGTTCTATTATCATAGAGTCATAGAATCATAAGGGATTGGAAGGGACCTCAAAAGATCATCTAGTCAAATCCCCCTGCAACAGCAGGATCATCCAGACCAAGCCACACAGGAACACATCCAGGTGGGTCTTTAACATCTCCAGTGAAGGAGAAATGCTATGATTCATTTCTTATAGATTAAGAGACAGAAAGGTTCAGGCTCCACTCTTCATGACATTGATGAAAGCAGAAGAACCATATGACAAACACAGTGTAAGACATCTCTTAACCAATTATATATTTTCATATCCATCAGAACCTGGCCCAGACTACTGCTGTCTTAGATGGTAGGAAGATTTCACTTCAAGCATTTCATTGCAAAAATCTGCAGAAATTTTCATTTCTGAGTAACTAGATTAAATTCAATGCAGAACAGCAGTGGCCTGGGGTACATTCCCAGCTGACTTGTGCTCATATTTCTTTTGTGCAGCAAAAACTTGGACTTGGGGTTCACACCTGGGAAGCCCAGAGCAGAACACCAGCAAAGCACATGTGTTATACTTGATATCTCCCTCAGAATGAGTGGGGTGAGGAAATGGAATCCTTTTCTGTAGTCTTCAGTTGCCATCACGCAACTAACATTGCAAACAAGATAAAGAAATGGGTTGAGTGATATTTTGTGGTGACTGGACACCAAATCTGGCTAGGACTATTGTTTCTGATAAAGTCATTTATAATCAAGTAGAAATTTCCATCAGCACGTGGTCATTTTCCTCAGTTCCCCCTCTCAGGTTGCTGCCATGGAAACCATCATGTGCCAGGAGCAGGAGACAGTGATTCAGCCCCACCTCAACCCCCATTCCTGACAGGCAGCCTTACACAAGGGCACAGCCCTCACCTCAACACACAGTGTCTTACATGATCCGAGGCAAGATGTTCCCTAGTCATTGAAACTCTTTGATTCCGTTTCTCTAGCTGTTTGTGAAAACTGGATTTTCATTAAAATTACTGAAATGTATAGATTTGAAAATTAGTAGTGAAAATGAATGCAAATCTACCCTACAAGATTTCCCTGAGGCATAAGAAATACAATCAGAAGTGTCCCCAGATGGGAAGAAAGTCCTGCTATCAGCTATAATGCTGGTTATTGGTGTTTTCTTTCCCCCATCTCCAGTACTGCTTATTTTCTTGGTACAGCCATGTCATACTAAGCAGGGCTTCACAAATCAGGCATGCAAAGCTCACTGACACATCTTAGAGAAATCAAAGACAGAGGAGACCTCCAGAGATACTCTGCTCCACCACTGCTGACACCTCTATGTCCCCTGATATTTCCTTTCCCACGTCAACATCTTTGCTCCTTAAAGTAGGGGCTGAGAAGCATCTGTAACTAATAGCTGTAGCTGAAAACGTCCCTCCTTTGAGGAAGTGAGTTTTGCCAGCAATTAGGCAGCCAGCACTTTGCTGTCTCCCTGCCATGCTGTGAAGGATGGAGTAGTTTTCACCTAACATTGCCTTTCTCAACACTTAACAAACTGCTCTGAATGCCTGTGATACCCTCTAGGCTCTCTTCTGCTGATTAAGGAACACTGGCCACCCTCCTGCACTCAGGGAGGTTCATCTGAGAGACCAATGTTTCACTGACCAGCAAGAAGCTATTAAAATATGAGCTGTTTACTCTTGGCAGCTGATGAACAGCCTTAATCTGCTCTCAAACCACTGCTGACACCTGTATCATTTCTCAAGAGTTTTGATAACCTGTGGCTGCAAATGGTCTCTGATGGATAGTCTAAGTGTTGCTTCCACTGGTAACTTTTTACTATTCTTCTCAATAATATTTTTTTGATAAAGATTGAATGAAATCTTTTTGTCCTTGTCAGAATGTAGAGAATCTTCATTTCTTTCCATCCTCTTTTTTGTAATTGAGCCAATGCCATTACTCTAACCCATCCTCCTCAGTCATGGTTTTCTTTGCTCCATTCATTTGGCTGTTTAGTCAAACATTTGTCCCTTTCCCTCTTTTTCTGTGCCACAATGATACCTCTGAGGCCTCAGCCAAGACTGGAGATGCTGGATGCTGTCTATTTGCAGCTACACTCATACACACACACATCTACTGTGGGAAAGGCCTCCGTCCCCAAGACTGGCATTTAATTCAGGAGGGATAAAATGCCAGTAGATGTTCAGGGGAAGATTAACATCACCCAGAATCTGTGTCACAGATGGAGAATGAACTCGAGAGTTGGGTAGCATTGAAGCCACACACAGCTTTGTTTCCATCCACAGCCACGAAGGGAGTTAAAGAGAAGTGTCTGGCAGCCAGCAGCAAGCAAGCAAAGCAGAAAAGGGGCAGAGGGAACAGCCCTGCAATGCAGATGAAACTACCTTATATCAAATGCTTTGTTTCCAAAAAAGCCAGACTTTTTAAAAGTGCCATTAATATCCTGTGACTCCCCTCTTCACAACAGCTGTCTCAGCCATGAGTGACTTGAACCCTTGCAATTATCCACGATCCTGATATATTTTTGCCTTAGAAGTTTCCAGTCTTAAGGTCTGTACAAATGATGTCTTGTATTTTTTCCACACCATTATACTACAATCATTACTATGCTCTGAAAACTGCCACTACCAGCCTAGCTGCATTTTTCATTCAAGCAGAATGAAATATCCCAGACCCTGCCCCCTGTGCCACGAGCTCTTTTCAGAATATGTAGATTTCCAGAAGCAAATAAAGATTAAAATTCCCAAACTGAAAACATTGCTATCAAAACATAAAAGGAGATACAAACCCAAAGATACCTTTTGGCCTGTGACTATTAGCTAGCTCCTTTAGCACTGGATATGTTAATAGAGCAGGTTCATACCTTCCAAACAAAGCAGCAAAATCTGCTCCATTTAAATAAGCTTTGCAATGATTACTCCATTCATTTGGTACATCTGTCAGGTACGGTAGTTCTCTGCTAAATATCACACGTGCTGCAGAATTCTGCATGTTTAAACAACAAGCCACACTTTGGCATGGGGTTAACTCTTGCATCCACCACAGTTAGTTCTTTATGGATGCCAGCAGCAGCAGCCACCTGGATTAGCTTCTCATGCCAATGACAGTGAGGTACCAACTGCCTGAGAGTGCTTGGAGTTCGATATCTGCCTCTCTGCTTGCTGATCTCAAGAGAAGAATCACAAAGAGGGACTAAGAAGGCATGTTCTTGGCCATGCAGAAGCATCTGTATACTTGTTTGTTCTGGAGTGCTTCTCCTAACTACAGGAGGCCGAACCTGATGGGACTGTTACTCACCACCTTGGCTTCACTAAGAGTCAATCTGGGTTTTTTGGTCATCAAATCTTTTAGGATGAAAATTACCCTACAAGGTAGGAAAAAGCTGGGTCACTACTGTCCTAGAATGGAAGTTCATGACTGGTGTGGTTCCTTCTCCAGCAAGTTGTTGGAACAATTCTCCTTCATTTCAATGGCAAAGGCATCAGCACAGATGTAGTGCCCTAAAAAAAGTAGTGTTGAACTGAGCCAAGCCATAGATAAGCACCCATCATCACTGACCAGTGCCTGGTAGCAGAAACCCCTCCAAGAAAAATGTGCACAGACTCTCACAGTGAATCATGAACTGTCCTACATTGCAGGACACGGTCTGAGCAACCCAGTTCATCCTAACCCAGGCTTCTGCTCTTTTGGAAAGAAGCAGAGTGGGAATGTCAGGACAATGAAGCTGTAGACTTGCCTTTTGCTGCTGTAAGCAGCATTAAGAAGTGTAAGAAATCTGAGATCTGTGCTCAGAACTAAATTGGAGATGTATGTTCAACTAGGCATCTTAAAGTATAATTTCTTTAGACATTGCAGACAGATATACGTTGAACATCCTTGTTCTATAAGAGTAGAATGTACTAAATACTAAAAAAGTAGGTGAGAAAACACTCAGAGACTGAAAGATCTTGGAAGTTCTTTTTTTACTGACAACTTAACAAACTTAAAATATAAAAAACCTGTTCTTCATCCCTTCCTTCTAATCTCATTTCTGTAACAAAAGAAAACAAATTCTTCATAGACGTTTCTTTTCTTCTTTTCAGCAGTTCTGCAGAATCAGATTCTTCATCAGAAGTGCAATGTCTGCTTTTCTTTTCTTAATTCAACCAGAAGATTGCATGGTGGGTACAGTTGTCTTTCCCTAAAGAACAAGATTTCTTTTCTTTCTGTGTATCATACATGATTGAAAATCTTTTGGCCTTCAATTTAAGAAAAATCATTTTATTATTTTGTAGGATCTTGAAGACCAAAGAAGCAAAAACATCCTGCATATAAATTATCCTTGTCAGGACTTTATTCAGAAATCATCCGCGAAGCATCATGCATCCCTGGTTGTAAATACACATAAATGGCAATCAAACGAAACAATGGCCATGGAGGTTTTTTAACTGCAGTCGAGAACATCTGAACTGCAATATGTTTGCATCCAAAATGCTGGAACAAACTTCTACTGCAGGAAGAAATTAGCAGAGGAACCTACTGAAATACAAAGCATAATCCTGTCTGTATTTATGTTATTCAGATTAATCTCAGTGGTCCTGATACCTGAAAGACGCCTATCAGAAGGCTGAGGAAGACTGTGCACAAGGGCAGGGAATGAGATGATGAGAGCTAATGGTTTGAAGCTAGAAAGGGGGAGATTTAGGATAGACATCAGGAAAAAGTTCTTGAATCTGAGGGAGCTGGATCCCTGGAACAGATTGTCTGGAGAGGTGGTGGAGACCTCATCCCTGAAGACATTCAAGGCCAGGCTGGATGGGGCTCTGGGCAATCTGGTCTAGTGAGTGATGTCCCTGTTTATTGCAGGGAGGTTGGACTGGATTGGAGGTCACTCCCAATTCTGTAGTTCTATGGTTCTATTCTAAGATTTGAAGTTGCTTTGAAATAACACATAAAAGCCAAAGCAGGTTTTAGACTTTCAGCATTCAAAAAGCATTTTCAGGACGGAAATGGTCACTGTGACCAGCTTGCCCTTTTAGGTGAGACACACATCACATAACTTTTTCCAGCTAGCCATAGTATCTTTAAGCTTTCTCAGGATGGGATGAATCAGTCCTCTTTTATTCTCTAACAATGTAGCTTCGAGATGGAACTTAGAAAAGACTGGAAAACTCTGGTTTTTTTCATTGGGACTGTACTTTCCCTTCTATTCACTCTCAGTTCAACTACTGACTCACCATGCGACTGTGGATTCACCTCCAACCTCAGTGAGTCTCAGTTTCCATACTTGTAAAAGGCAATGACCAGTTCAGTTAAGCATTTGTATTGGGTTTATATAGGGTTTAGGTTAACATCTCAAAGCACCATTCTACACTCTTCTCCTCTTCTCTGGAATATATTTCCACCCAACTTCCTACAAAACTGTTGCTTCTTCCCTGCATTTTGTCTGCAGCTGGGTGGTGACTCAGCCTTCACAACGAAATTCTTGGTGTTTACTTCCAGATGTTGTCTCCACTGTCCATTCACTTTACTGCATATCCTATAATCTATGGTATTATCCAATTCACTGCATTTCTCTCAACAGTGTGCTGCTGGGAGGTTTACTTGCAGATTTCAATTGGACAATAAAGAAAATCAGAAAGGAAGCCAGCTTGCCAGACAGCAGTGTGTGAACAGCAGCTGTGGGAGAGCCTTGAATTTTTGTACTGCTGCGATGAAATTATTGGTGTTGACAGTGGAAAAAGAACTTTGCAGTGAAAACAAGCATTCAGCTATCTCATTCTCAACAGAACTGGGTTTTGTCATTACATGTAACTGGTTTTGTCATGTACAATTAGTGCTTTCAATAGAACAATTTGGGCAACATCACAAAACACTGTGTCAAGGAACACTTAATACCTTTATTTATGCTTTTGGAGAGGGCCTTCCCCTTTTTTATGCTCTACTGCTCAGTATCAGTGTTTACTGATATTGTAAGTGTAAAGAAAGACTTTCACATTCACTGACCAACCACATCAAGAACTACCATGCAGAGCATCATATAGACATTTCCAGCTCACTAAGGTGACGCAATTTGTAATTGTAAGAAGTTTAGAAGGATGATACTCATATACTTCTAGATTGCACTACAACCTGGAACCCAATGAAGGGTACTACTTCCTACTCCTCAGTTCAAAGTAAACTTAAATTCAGAGTAAAGTTTATTTCCCATTGAAGTCATACTCCAGGCATTAATATTTTAGATGGGCTTCCAGATAGGACTAAGACACATACATGTATTTTGCCCATTTTTGCCATCCCCTTAAACTCATCAGTCGTCAGGGTGAGACAGATGAAACTAGAGATGTATCACAGTATCACAGTATCACAGTATTATCAAGGTTGGAAGAGACCTCATAGATCATCAAGTCCAACCTGTCACCACAGAGCTCAAGGCTAGACCATGGCACCAAGTGCCACGTCCAATCCTGCCTTGAACAGCTCCAGAGTTGGCGACTCCACCACCTCCCTGGGCAGGCCATTCCAGTGGCCAATGACTCTCTCGGTGAAGAATTTTCTCCTCACCTCAAGCCTAAATTTCCCCTGGCGCAGCTTGAGGCTGTGTCCTCTTGTTCTGGTGCTGGCTGCCCGAGAGAAGAGAGCAACCTCCTCCTGGCCACAACCACCCCTCAGGTAGTTGTAGACAGCAATAAGGTCTCCCCTGAGCCTCCTCTTCTCAAGACTGTGTGTGTAAGTGAGCTTGTTGTCTAAGCAACTCTGGTAGTTTCAAGACCACAATTTAAAAAAGAAAGGAAGGAAAAGAAAAAGCATCTCAAATAGAAATTGCCAGACAATGGATAGCTTAGGGAAAATGAAAAGGGTTAATTAAATCTATAACTATATACAGAAAGAGGAAAAAAAAGTTAAGCAAGTTAGTGCATAAAAACCAGAAATTCCATCACAAATACCATCACATATTCTGAGAAAAACAGAGTGGGAGATTACTACCATATTGGTCCTTAGGTTTTTACATTAGACACCCGAGGAAGTCAAGCAGAGAGGGGTACACCCACCCTCTCTTGTATTCGTTCTGAGACACTTGTCATGTCCTCTGTAAGTCGTACGCCCTGGTCCACAGACACTGAATCCTCGGCTATTCCAGACAAGTAAACTCTTCAATTCTTCAGTGTAGCTTGTCCAGCAAAACGCTGAGCAGACAGACCTGATTCCTCAGAGCCTGAACTGCATCCCTCATTGCAGGAGACATGCCTTCAAAAAGGAACCCAGTACCTTTCTTGCCCAAGGTCGAAGGATTCTCAAGTCCTTCTTCTTCCTTCAGAACAGACAGTTCAGCTAAGCACAAAGGAATTCTTATATGCCTCTCCCGAGGCTTCTTCTCTCCCCAATACTCAAGTATCCCCAGCTTTTCTCAGTGGCAGAAATGACAGTCTCTCTTCCTGCTGGTCAGTGGCTCAAAGACGACAACAGCCACATGGCAAGCACAAGATGGCTGGTGTCAGCAGGGGCCTCCCCCCATGCTGCAAACATAGTTGTAAGAGTTCCATTCTTCTGTCTCTCTCCCTCTCTTTCTCCTCTCCTCAGCTACAGGGGAAAGGGGAGTGTTTTTCAGTTCACCACTGTTCAATGGATGCAGCTCTGGGTTGCCCCATGGAGGGGGGATATCAGCACTAAGTTCTTGATTCTCGGCTCGCAGTTCCAGCTCAGGGACTGATTTTCAGCCCACTTCCCCCAGGCAGAAAAGGGGCCCAGGGTGGAGGCCAGCTGCTGCCCAGCCCCCTGCCTCTGGGAGGGCAAGGCAGTCGCGGAAGTGACTGCATCCCCTCCTGTCCTGTCTCCCCACCCCCACCCGAAAGTAGGTGAGGGCGAGGCAGGGAAAGACTGAGCCCCCATCAATGTGCTGGGGCAAATGTCCCAGAATTAGAAACAGCTGGGCTGAGTTGCAGAAGAAAATAACCCTTTTACAATGTCACCTAGTGCCCACACCCCCCAGGACAGGTCACTGGAAGAATTCTCTTAACACAAAATGCACATTTTTCTTCATGAAAACACAACTCTACACATCTGAAAATTTTGGTGATTTTCAACCTGTAGCAGCATCTCTTACAGTCAATGCAGAGTGATAGCTCCCTCTAGAGTGTCAGTCATCTCTCATTTGGAGGTAGATATCTGAACCAATTTGGATTAATTTCCATCTAGACATCCATCAAAGTCAAAAGACATGAACTGATTGAGGATATGTACAATGCAAACAAATGAAAACTGTCAGGAGTAACAACTTAAATCTGCACCACGTAATTCACAGCCTAGGAGGAGTCACAGTCTATGAGGACATGCAAGATTGTACAGCAAAAGGGTGAAAGCTGTGCTAACACCAGCAATATTCTTTTACTGGTGTTGAACACTATGCAGAGTTGATTATCAGAAAATGGCACATGTTCTCACCCACCAAAGTTCCTAATATGCAAGTAATGCGGATGGACTGACAATGACATGCCTGATACAGACTGATGAAGTCATGGACACATTTTTCTTGAAGGTTGTTCTTGGCAACCACAGAGCCTGTCTTTCTGTTCCTGTCAGACCTGTCCAGTTTCTTTGTGGTGGCCCAACGGGTGGCAATTGACACCATGCTCTTTTCTGTCTCAGCTTTTTGTGGGTTTCTATACAGCACTGCCAAGATATCTTTTCCAGGGTAGGTCTTCTTCCACCTGTGAAAACTGGTCTCAACCACAAAGTCTTTCCCATCAGTTATGCAGTTTCATTACGTGGGTATTTTCTTCCACCCTTCCATTTGTCCTACTCAATAACAAGATTTCAAAGTACATCCAAGGGTTGAATTCCAATATTTGAGTTTTGGAAAGACATCTATTGCAGATGGTACTTATTAAGTAGTTAAGTCATTACCCCTTAGGATGTGTCTCCTTGCTTACACTGGAACAGCCAGGGAGTAGGAGGGGTCTCTGGGAATTCGGTTAATTAATCCAAATGCAAACAGTAATTAGACTTTATCATAATCAACTAATTAATTCTTCCAACTCAGTAGTTAATGTAATGAGCAAAAGCAATACAACCAGCTCTTGCAAGACATGAACTTCAGCTTAGAAAATAAAGGAGCAAAGGCCATTTAAACCAATTAAGGGAAAGTATATAGACAAAGATACCCAGAGGGGAGGTGGTTATGGGATCCATGACACAGTCAAGCTGGCGTTTTCCCTTTGCAGAAATGTTTTGAAAGTGATTTCTAGCCAACATAAAATGTTTTCCACACTTTCCCAGTTATGAACTGAGCTTGTCTTGTGCCAGCTTTCTCAACTCCTCTTGAGTAACTATTTAGTAAACTGATATTTTCTTTATTCTCAAAATCATTGTACTAAACACCAACTACATTGACCCCAAGGGTCAGTACTGGGACCAGTGTTATTCAGTCTATCCATTGATGACTTGGATGAGGGATTAGAGTGCCCTATCAGCAAGTTTGCTGATGACACAAAGCTGGGAGAAGTGGCCGATACCCCAGCGGGCTGTGCTGCCATCCAGAGGGACCTGGACAAGCTAGAGAGCTGGCTGGGGAGAAATGTAATGAACTATAACAAGGGCAAGTGTAGAGTCTGGCATCTGGGCAAGAACAACACCAGGAACCAATATAGATTGGGGACTGAACTGCTGGAGAGCAGTGTAGAATGGGACCTGGGGTTCCTGGTGGACAGTAGGTTGACCATAAGCCAGCAATGTGCTCTTGTGGCCAAGAAGGCAAACAACATTCTGGGTGGATCAGAAGAGGGGTGGTTAGCAGATAAAGAGAGGTGTTCTCCTCCCCCTCTACTCTGTCCTGGTGAGACCACATCTGGACTATTGTGTCCAGTTCTGGGCTTCTCATTAAAGAAGTACAGAGAACTGCTGGAAACAGTCCAATGCAGAGCCACAGAAATTATTTAGGAAGTAGAATACCTCCCTGATGAGGAAAGGTCGAGGGAGCTGGGTCTCTTTAGCTTGGAGAAGAGGAGACTGAGGAGTGACCTCAATAATCTTTATAAATATGTGAGGCATGGGTGTCAGGAGGATGGAGCCAGGCTCTTCTCAATGTCAGCTAGTGATAGGACAAGGGGCAGTGGGTATAAGCTGAAACATAGGAGATTCCACACAAATGTGAGAGGGAACTTCTTTCCAGTGAGGGTGACAGACCATTGGAATGAGCTGCCCAGGGCAGTTGTGGAATCTCCTTCTCTGGAGACATTTAAAATCTGCCTGGATATGTTCCTGTGTGACTTGGTCTAGGTGATCCTGCTGTGACAGGGAGATTGAACTAGATGATCTTTTGAGGTCCCTTCCAATCCCTAATGTTCTGTGACTCTGTGATTCTATGAAACCTGGCCTGAGGAGGAGGAAGATGTTATAGCATGAGTGTATCAGTGCTTCTCTCTTGCATAAGGGTTTAACTTCAGTGTCAATAGGAGGACAGTGTTTTCCTGATGCTTTTAACAACCTGGTGTTACGCAGACCTTGGAAATCTTGAGGGATGGATCAAAGAAACCTAAGAACAGAAACTTACCAGAATCCTAGTTTTTTTACACATAAGGATGAATAACCCAATGCACCTAGTACAAGTTGGGTCAAACCCCTGGAAAGCAGCTCTGTGAAGAATGAACTGTATGGGTCCTGGTGGACAACAAACTGATGACAGCCATGATAGGAATGTAAGCCCATTCCAAAGCTTTCTTGATAAAACTGATCTTCTAGGCCTGTACCATCAAATGAACGTACATTTCTCCTGTCCAGCTCTATGTGCCAAGGGAAATACCTGGTAGCTGTTTGAGCCAAAACTTTTCAGTCTGCACTCACAGCAGCTGAGGCTCATGAATTCAGTAATTAACAGTGCTCAGATAATGAGAAATAACTTATTAAGCTGAGGTAACTCAGTTCCTTGCATATGTCCACACTGCCCAGCTACCTCCAGTCTAATAGGATTTTACCCCGAGCAGAGGCACAATTATTATTAAAAACTATGACATATTTGTTAGACAGAAAATCTATTGGAAGGTTTCTACACAACACTCATTTACTCACTGTGTCCTTGTGGGACTTTTAATTAACTGGATTTCTGAGCAGCCTCAAACCCTACCCACTCTGTGTGTGGCTGCACTTTTCTTGGGCTCTTTAGTCAAATGAGTCAGGCTGTCAGCTCAGTGGCCAAGGCCCAGATATCTGCACCCCTCTGCCTCTTCCCATCCTGATAGTGTGTTAGTCCCTGGCAGAAGGCAGCTGCGTCGCACACCACTGCAGATTTATCTCAACTCTTCTGTTATAGTCATGTCTCATCTGGCAGCCGTGTAGGTGGCTAAAGGAACAAAAGCACAAAAGCAGCAAAGGAAGAGCTTCCTACAGCACTTAACTATTTTGCATTTGAGAACGAGATCAGACAATGGTACAATTTTGCTTTCCGTCTGAGAACAGGATGTAAGTCAGACAGCGGTGCTGTGCGGGAGGTGTTACCTCAAGCAGCAGCACTGCTGTGAATATTCAGTAACTAAGGGCTCTCCCGTGACTGGAATGTGGTCATGGGTGGCTATGTCCTTGTGGTGAGTTGAACACCAGCAATTTAAGATAAAGGAAAAGAAAACAAAGCAGTTAGGTCTCAGTGAGATCTCAGATAAATTTGCCAGACAATGGATAGCTTAGGGAAACTGGAAAAGGGTTTATTAACTCTATAACTGTATACAGAAAGGAAGAAAATGTTAAGCAAGTTAGTGCACACAAATTAGGAACTGTGTCACAAATGCCATCACATATTCTGAGGAAAATACAGTGGGAGATCACTATCGTATCGGTCCTTGGGTCTTTTTTCACATCAGAGATCTGGGGGAAAAGAGGATGTCAGTCAAGTAGAGATGAGTACCACCACCCTCTCTATTATTCATGCACTACCCCTGTCTGCAGTACAGCAGCACCCAGGCTGTTTGCATACTGGTGAATTCTTCAATTCTTCAGCATGGCTTCTCCAGCTCAGCACTCTCAGGCTGGCCTGATTCCTCAGTGCCTGAACTCCATCCCTCAGTGCAGGAGACATGCTTTTCAAACAAAGAACCCAGACTCTGTCTTTCATGCACAAGGTTTAAGGATTCTCGAGTCCTGCTTCCTTCAGCTAAGCATGAAGGAATTCTCCTCCAATACTTAAGCACCTCCGGTCTTTCTCAGCAGCAGAAATGACAAATAGTCTCTCTTCCTGCTGATTAGTCTCTCTAAAATGGTGGCAGCCGCATGGCCCCAGCCACGTGTGAGATCCAAGATGGAGACCGGCTGCATGGCTGTGTCAGCAGGGCTGCTCCCTCCCACACTCTGCATGTGGCTGAGAGGATTTTCCAGGACCCTCTGCTCTCCTCCTGTCTCAGCTCCAGGAGGAAGAAAGAGGAATCCCCCAGCTCACCACGATGCTGAAGGGCTGCTCCATGGTGGGGGGTGGTAATGGTAAATCTGTAGCAAAGTCTTGCTTCTCCAGTCTGTGGCCAGGATTGCATGGTGTCAGGTCTGGGGCTGGGGCGAGCCCCTGCTGTAGCGGGGTTGGCATCGGGCCAAGGCTGTGCTCCTCTGCCCTGCTGTTTACGGGAGCAGAGTGGACCTAGTGAGCCCACTCTGTCCATTTCATAGGATCATAGGATCATAGGATCATAGGATGTTAGGGGTTGGAAGGGACCCAAGAGATCATCGAGTCCCCTTTTATGAGCTGAACTAGCTACACCATTTAGGGCAGGTATTTGGACAATGTCACCTGCCCCCAGGACAGATCACTGTGGGTAGGGGTCCTCTGAGAGTAACGTAATGTTTTTTCCTTTATGGAAGTACAAATCCGTACATCTGAAAATTCTGGTAATTTTGAAACTACAGTCTTTTTTAGGAGAGACAGGTCAGCAAGGCAGGGTGGAGGAGTTGTTCTATACGTGAGAGAGCAACTGGAATGTATTGAGTTCTGTCCTGGGGTGGATGAAGATAGAGCTGAGAGTTTGTGGGTGTGGATTAAGGGGCAGGCTGGAATAAGTGACACTGTCGTGGGTGTCTATTACAGACCACCAGATCAGAATGAGGAAGTTGATTAGGTCTTCTACAGGCAGCTGACAGCAGCCTCACAGCTACAAGCCCTGGTTCTCATGAGGGATTTTAACTACCCAGATATTTGCTGGAAGACCTACTCAGCCAGCCAGCCACAGTCCAGGAGGTTCCTCCAGTGCATTGCTGACAATTTCCTGATGCAAATGGTGGAAAAGCCCACTAGAAGAGGAGCACTGCTGGATATTGTAGTCACCAAGAAGGAGAATCTGTTTGAAGCGTTGAAGGTTGAGAGAAGCCTTGTACCATGAGATGGTGGAGTGCAGGGTCTCGTATGGTAGTAACCGAATAGCTAGCAGATCACCGACTGTGATCTTGGTCCTGCCTCTTTTGCTGATGACTTTCAGCCCAGCACGGGTCTGCTGCCCCATCGTAACCCACACTCCCTGTTCCCGGGGAGGTGGTGGTGGGGAAGACGGCTCAGTCGTGGCTTCCAGCGCCTCTCTCCCCCATTTCCCCTGTCGGAATTGAGCTTAGAGAAGAGGAGACTGAGGGATGACCTCATTAATGTCTACAAATAGTTGAAGGGTGGGTGTCAGAAGGATGGAACTGGGCTATTCTCAGTGTCATCTAGTGATAGGATGAGGGGCAATGGTTGTCAGCTGGAACACAGGAGGTTCTACATCAATATGACAAGGAACATCTTCCCAGTGAGGGTGTCAGAGCACTGGAACAGGCTGCCCAGCAGGGTTGTGGAGTCTCCTTCACTAGAGATGTTTAAGATCCGCCTGGACATGTTCCTGTGTGACTTGGTCTACGTGATCCTGCTGTGTCAGGGGGATTGGACTAGATGATCTTTCAAGGTCCCTTCTAATCCCTAATGATTCTATGATTCTGTGATTCTGTGATTCTATGATCATGAAAAAATTCTTCACGGAGAGGGTGCAATGGGCTGCCCGGGTTCATGTTTGAGTCACCATCTCGGCATGAATTTAAAAGATGCTTAGACATAGTGTTGGGGGATATGGTTTAAGGGTGAACTTGTTGAGTAGGTTTGTTGGTTAGATTGGATGATCCCAGGGGTCTTTTCCAACCTGCATGATTCTTTGATTCTGTAACGTTAGGATGTGAGTTAATGGTTTCAAAGTGAATGAAAGTAGATTTCGATTAGATTTAAGGAAAACATTCTCTACTGTGAGGGGAGTGAAACTATGAGATATCAGAGAAGTTGTGGATGCCTCTTCCCTGGAAGTGTTCAAGGCCTGGTTAGATGGGGCTCTGGGCAACCTGGTCTGGTGAGAGGTGTCCCTGCTCCTGGCAGGGATGTTGAACTAAATGATCTCTAAAGTCTTTTTCCAACCTAATCTATTGTCTGATTCCATGACTCTGTGATTGTATGAAATACAACTAAAGTACAATACACTGTGGCCATGATACAGACCTGAGTAAAACCATGACTTCTGACCAGGAATGTTATTCCTCAGTTGTCTGTTACACATTTTTATATTCTCTTTTTGAAAAACACAAGGTGTGTGCCATAGATAGCAAGCAGGGGTTCAAATCGGCTTTTCTAAGTCGGGGCAAAAATCCTCTAGAGAGCAGAGAACTCCATGAGGGTCTTTCTAGGACAACACCATGAGCATTAAGCCAGTTTCTCCAAAGTTCTCTGTACAGAAATATCACTCCTTTCTCCATGTAAACCTCATGGAATATAATTCTTTGGCATCACGATGTCATGGAAAGATGGTTTATCCTCTATCATGTGTTTGTGAGACTCTTGACATGCTGGGGTTAAATTCAGTAAATGCCACTTCCAGAGAGCACACAGCTGTTACAGAAATTCTACATATGCCCCTTGGCTGCTCTGCACTGAAGCATATTCTCCACCTTGTGTTTTGGCTTCCAGTTCCTCTCCCTCTTGAATGTCTCCTTCATTTTAGTATTTTATCCCTTCTTTGACAAATCACTGAGCCCTTATCAAGGGCAATAGTAATGACCACGCAGAAGATGCAATTCAGTTATCAGTGTAATGACTACAGGGATTAGCACTGTTGTACACATTTTATGGGCATAATATGTCGTTTTCATTCTGATGCCATAATGAAAATAACAAATTAACAGAAGCATTATGCAAATAATACATTAAAAATGTCATGTTTATTAGTCTATCTTAGCAAAAGAGAAGCCACAGCAACAGCATTGTTAACTGCTTAATAACTAGTTTTTAGCACCAAGAAGAAGCTCAGTCCAGCATGGTGTTACTTAGCTTTTCGGTGATTTCAGTGGCAATGTTTGCACGCTCAGAGCAAAGTGTAGGCTTAAATACCGATCTGGAGAATGAGGTGATAACATCAGTTTCAGTTAAAGGGTATTTATTTATCTCAATTACATATCTTTGGAACAAATTTCCCACAAAACATCCTACTCCTTGTTCTTACAAAGAAGCTGTGCACAGCTTTTTCCTGGAGTTCCTTAAAGTGCTGCCATTAATTCAGAAATAGCTCCAAATATTTATCTGAACAGCAATTTTATTATGTTTTCTACAGAAGACTGTTCTGCTCTGCTCTCTTTAGCATTAAAACATCCTGGGAATTTCTTTTCCAATATACCCTGGCACTAATTTTTCTCCTAATCAGGAGGTAGTTTATCAAAAATCCAGCAATGTTTGCATTCTAACAGCCTTTAGTGATTAACACTCAGTCATAAGAATTTCTTTGTACTTCTATAAAGAACCTGTTATTCACAGGAAAGGAGGAAGATTAACAATAATCAGGAGATTCACATTTTAGTTTTGTTTATTAAATGCCAGGTTGAGTAATACAAAGTAATTATGGGATTTCTATTTTAAACCATATTATTGAGATTAATCAGGTATAATCTAAAGACAAAAGTAAATTCATTTTCTGTATCAGCTTGAGAAACATTAGTTCTAGGAGCTGTGTATTTTTTTGCAAGGTAAACAGTCTCTTCATTTTGAACTTGCAATCAAAGACCAAGTAGGTGCTGGGAAACTGCTGGCCTAGAGCGATTAAAGGGGATAGTGTCATGTCCCAAATAGGCCACATGAACGTCAGGATGAGGACCTGCATTCCAGGACTTTCACATCCCTTCTTCTCTGCCTGAATCATATCACCTTGCTATGCCTGTGGCTTTTGTAAGTCCTGTTTCTGTTGAAATCTCCATTTGGCATCACTGTGGACCTATGAGCTATCTGTACATACCCAAGAAAAGCAGATGCTCTCAGCTCAAAGACCAATTCAAGAACATAGTAAATACAATTCAAAAGAAAAGGGAAGAAAGGGAAATAGACATCAGACAAGTTCAAACACAAGCCAAGCTAATCGTGAGTTGAAAGAAATATGGTTTTTTTCACAGTTACTGTATTGGGATAAATAAGTGAAGTCATTTTCAAGCTTAAAATCCAATAACAATAAATGTGAAACTCATAGAAACTTGAGATTCCCATTCAGTGAAAATTATGACATCTTCAGAACAGATTTGTTCTACCAAAATGAAACAAAGCCAAGTTTTGACACTTCTCACAAAATTTAATTGCCTGAAACGCTCCTTAATTGTTTCAGCTCAATCAAGGCATTCCATTTTGCTTTGATGCACTGGAATATTTCTAGCTCATTTAACTGCAGAAATTCAACCTATATACATACAGAAAAACACTCTTTTTAACATTAGGATTTGGTTGTGCTTCTTAAATTAAAATGTAAAATCAAATGAACATACATTGATATTCCAAATAAGCAGTTGGCATTCTAACTCTACTGGTAATTAGAAGTTAGGCTGTTTATCGCCAGCAATTTGAACTCTCAGTGACCATTCATTTCCCAGCTTCCTAACTGGTAATTGCAGAACCAAGCAGTATGTATTCATTGGAAATTTCTGCGGCCAGTCTACCTCGTTGATTAATTCCACTGAAGGTAATATAGTCAGGAGGGCACATTTAGGTCAGGAACCCAGGTCCTAGGTAGGGCTCAGCCTGCTCAGGAAATTGTTGAATAGAATAGAACTCCATTAAAGCCATGAGCTAACAAGAGGAATCACACAGGCCTGGTTAAGACAATTAGCCAGAAATAGTAATGTCCCAAGTTTTGTAGAATGAGAAACTGAGCTATTGCATTAGTTCTCTATTTTTCACTCTTTAATAATCATAGAATAGAGACATCGGATATTTTGTCTTAGAAGGGACATTTTAATGGTCATCTAGTTTAACCCTCTAATGAAATTTGTCCAAATCACCACTTTTCAACAAACTTGTACATTTTGCAGCAGTAGATGCATCTAGAAGAATATTCTAGATGTGAATTTTAAAGACTTTTGTTGTCCAAGGATGGGATTTAGCTCTGTATTTCAGAATTTAAATCATATTAAAGATAAATTATATTATCACTAGTGGTGTCTACTACACATGCACCAGTAGCAACCTTCAGAAAAGCCAAGCAGGCAATTCAGTTCTTCCTGGATGCCTATCATGAGAGACGCCTACCTAAACATAGGTGCTTATTGCCATCCAAGATGCCCCCAATAGCCAAGGTCTTCTGACAAGGAAGTCTCCCCAGATTTTGGGGTTTGGCCACTCCAGTTCTGCCACCCTCACATCAATGCTAACGACACAGGATTGGACACTGCAAACCCTTGTCACATCAATCAGGAGCTGAGCTGCAGAGGATGAGGTACACCACACTCAGTACACAGGTAGTTTTGCAAGCTTGGACAGATAAATAGAAGTTCAAACTTTCTCAGTGCATATTTTGGTCATAAGCTTGAGATGATTCCACAGGAGCAGACCACTGGGAAATAAAAAAAAAGGAAGCCATAGGAAGAAGAAGGCATTAATAAGTATCAGAACATGACAATTTCACAGTGGCTAGTTTTGATTAAGAAGCAAACAGGTAAAAATCTTTCTTGGAAGGTTTCCCATGCAGGCAACCATTTTTCCGTGAATATGTCAATTTCTTGGGTGGTTTATTATGTCCTGGAGGTTTTTTCACACTGCTGAGGATGACATGTGAAGAACAAATCATTCCTGCCCACCATTCTTGCTATGGGTATCTCCCACAAAGCCTCATCTGATGCTTCAGATCTCTGGGAAGGGAAAAGAAAGAAATCCAATCCTGATGAGTCTCAGCTTGCCAGTTTGTTGCTAACCAATGCATTATTCATGCATTTGTGACAAAGAGCAGTGAGGCTAACGTGCTGAAACGAGCTTGGAGAACCCATCTTGCTGGGAACTAAGACATGTTCTGCTGTGGCTGCATAGCTCTTTGTGCTGGTTGCTGGTGCTGTGCCAGCACTCTTATGTAAAATGAAATCCCACCATGTAAAGACTATCAGTGCCTTTTGTTTGCCTTGCTCTTTGGTTTGCACATCCTGCCATCACTTCATTTTTGTGGTATTTACTGGTTGCTGCTGGAAAATCCTAATGAGTTCAAAAAATGTTAGCCAGTCTCACTTCAAAAAGTCGTGGTAAAACAAATATTTCACACTGTCCCTTACACTGTTCAAATCAAGAAGACTGAGTCATGATGGGCTCTAAGTATTTTATTTTAACTGGCAGTGAAAATAAATACATATTTTGGTATAATACTGCCATGAAACTCTGAGTAATACAAGAATAAGCCACAGACTCATCAGGCCACAGACTCATCAGACCACAGACACTGAAGAGGCTAAAAGGCTTATCTCACCCTGGTATCACCAATGTGCAGGAATGAGGGAGAATTAACAAATCAAATAGTGAGTTATTAAAAGAATAAGAAACTCTTGCAGTTAGACACCAGAAACACGTAGCAGAGATGGACTCTCTTCTATCATGAAGAGGGTATTCTTCACTTTACGCAGTCAAGGCTTGGGAGGGACATGAGTCATTTAGTCTTTCAGTTTTTAAACAAATACTTATGTTATATAAATAAAAAAAACAAAAAAGAACTAGTTTTATTCTGGAAATGTAAAAAAAAAATATAAAAGCCTCTGTTTGGCGCCTTCAGGCCGTCAGCTGGACACTTAAAGAAGGACTTTGTGCAAGATGTTCTCCCCATCTCAATGTTCAAACGGGCTGTGTTGGCCATATCCAGTAGGTGGTTGCTCACAAGGACTAAGCTGAAACTTAGGGAAGTTATGAAGACATTAGTAAGTACGGCCAGTCTGGAATTTTTTTAATGGCCATACAATACAAAAGACTAAGCCCACTTCCTTCCCAGTGGCACGTGCGTAGCTTAGTGCTCTAGGCTCTTGAAAGAAACTGTGGGGTTTCCAGTAAAGGATGAACTATAGCAGACTGAAGCAAGTTGCACCAGTACAACATGGAGTTTTATGAGCAAGGAGACTGAAATAAATCTTACTGCTACCCATGGCAGCTGTCTGGGAAAACAGAACCACCTGCAATATGACACAGCAACAGCAACAATCTCAGAAGTCCACCCATGATTTCACTTCAGTTTGTGTTGACTGAGAAGCCTTAGCATTTTCCAGAAAGATCTCAGATCCTCAATAATATTGAAAGACATTGACAGGTCTCCTAGAACTAGCCTAAGCTTTGCCCAAGCACTAAAAATCTGTTACAAAAAGATGTGCTGAGAAATAAACCATGTAGTGAATCTTCATGTCGAAAGGAACAAGCTTCTCTTCCCATCAAAGTTTCTGTACTGCTCTTCATCACATGTGCCAGGGTACAAAACAAAAATAATCAGAAGCATCTTTATAGCAATTTTCCTTAAGCAAACATAAAACAAAGGTAATATTTCTTCAGCCAGCATAATTTTTTCCTACTGCATTGATTTTCCACTAAAACTGTTTGAAAACCTTCCCCATAATTCATAAATGTTGACCCAGAAGATGATGCCATTGTTTTACAGGATGTTTTCTTACAATATATATAATGCCACTGAAGTCATTAATTTCCTGTGGAGTAAAGTGATGTTTAGTCTAATTTGCAGTTCTCCATGCTGTAGGTGTAAAGCCTTATAATAACTTTGGTTGTGCAAACCAGAATATATTGGGGTGACATGTTAAGATTATTTTCCCTTTGTTTAGTTCCAGTGTCCCTGGTGCAAGAAGGAGCTGTGCAAATTGCACGCAGGTCATATTATGATATAATGATAGAAAATGAACCTTCGCATGAAAACGTATTGAAGACATCGAGACAGAGCTTGATCTCTTCAGCTCAACAAAAAGAAAGTTAGAGTGTCTAAAATGAGACTATAAATTTCTGGGAAGGGAACAGATATTGTATAACAGGTTTTTACAGTTTAGCAGAACATTAAGAATTTAGAAATGGTTGTACCAGGATCATTTCTTTCTACTCCTTGCCAGTAGTGGATGGTAGGGAAAATTATCTAGCAAATACCTAGGAGATCAATGTTGGCAAGCTCAGAGGGAAATTAAATTAACACTTATAATTGCAGGGGCATTAAGACACCAAAACTTGCTGAAGTTGCAGTGGTTTCTCCACGATATGGCTGGGAAGAAGTTTCCTTAAATTTCAAATGACAAAGATTTCCAGAAAACCTCAGGTTTCTCTTTGGGAAATCAAATGTAGCAGTTTCAGTTGTTCCCTCTGGCTGTAAGTGGTGCAGATTTGTTGCTGATAGAAACTCTGGACTCCTCAGGACTCTTGCTGTACCCTTTGCACTGCTGGGTCTTCCATCCAACTTGTAAGAACGCTGCTGAACAAAGACTATTCATCCTTCCTTCAGAGACAGGTGAATTTAAAAAACAAAAACAACAAAACACAAGTAACAAAAGAAAATGATATCTTAGCATTAGATTTAGGACTGCAAAACCTGAGCAAACAAATGCAGAGAGCCCCACGTTCCCAACACTGGAAGGATCATCTATTTCATCTCCTACCCGTGCAAGATCATGCTCTGTATAGCAGGTGACTGATTCAAAGCTGGTACATGCATTGCCAGGTACCTTTTATCATGTGCAAAGATTTCACTCAGCCCTAAAATGAAAATAATAATTTCAAATCACGGCAGTCTAATTCCCATTAATTTTCCAAGTTTTGTCATAATACCATTAATTCTGATGAGCTAATGTATAGTATTAAGGGGATCACCATCTCTTTGCTATTCTTGTTGCTCCTCAGTGCTCAGTAGACTCTGCTTTTGCTATCAAAGCACATGTTAAATAAATAATTCCATGCTTATAAGGATCTTTGAGCACCTTACCAAGCATCAAATGAGGTGTCATTAATATGGGATCCACCAAGTCTGGTGACACAGTCTCCTCCACAAATTGAAACGCAGACAGAGCCGAAGTAACCGGAGGCATCAGGAACCCCCACCTTGACATCAAGGGCCTCACAGTGTGTTTGAGCAGAACTTGTCAAAACTGTCACCGTTCTACTGCAGCAGAAAATCATAGAACAGCAAAATCAGACTAAAATAATAAAATAAAATTATGGGTAAACACATAAAGGAAATAAAAAAATAAGGAAATTACCTGAGGTTTCTTGTCACCCTTTTTTTTTTTTAGTACCCAATCCTTTTCTGCCCAGGGAAGAACATCAGTCACTCTCATGGTTTATATTTCTCTAAGAGAAGTTATTAATCTGTTTAAACTACTCCAGACTGTAATTATCACCCTTTACTGTGAAACTGAAGCCTGAGAATTTTTGATCTTTGGTATTATTTACTGAAGCTCTCCCTGACTCAATAGTAATCTCATAAGAAGAACTGTAATCAATATCTTATTATGGAATTTTTTGAGGCAAATTGGCTTTTATTCCACAGAAGGCTATATATTTTCTTGGTTTAGTGAGCCTTTGCTCTCTGGCTATCTACTCCCTTTTCATTTAATTTGAAATCAAAACCCCGATCCAATGATTTACTTTCAAAGGAAGCAAAAGAAATGGAAGTTTTGGGTGGAGAGGAATGTCTATAGAGCAGAAGGGAAGGGAACCCAAGAGATCTGAATGCTCCCTCCTGACTGTGACATGAGCCATCTGTGACTGGAAGCAGCCTTTGCTTTAAGCTGCAGCCCCCTCTTCATTTGCAGTGATGGCTATTTTGTGACTCTTGTAAAAAGAAAAAAAAATAAAGGATAAGTTTTGCTGCAGCTCAAGTATCACTCAGAACAGAGAAGGTGCAAACGTTGAACTGTGGATCCACACTGAACTTTAGTCCATGTTGATTCCTGTAAACAACATTCCAGACAGGAGGAGTTCATAGTTCCTGTCCCTAAATCCTTAAAAAGTGAGAAAAATGTGAATTCCAGGGCAGATTTGATGCTATCAACTTTGCTTTCCTTAGTCTTTACCTTCAGCTAGAATAAAAGCAAGACTTTTTTCTTTTTTTTTCCCCCGTGTTCATCTAAAGTTGGATGGAAAGAACTAGAACCTGCAACTAAAACGAATGATGAACATTTAGGAGCAAACCTGCAGCAAAGTAAAAGTCAATAAGGAGTTATTATTATAACTGAAGGGCAGGAAGTTTATGGTAAGGATACTTTAAAACCTTTGAAGAAGTCTTCTTCACAACTTTCATTAAATACAAAATATGTGCACTTAGGAACAGTCAACAAATTATCCTCAGACTGTTAGGTAATGTGTTAAAATAGGAGAAATTAAATTGGGAAGCTTCCAGCAACAATACAGAATTGAAATGCGATGGATGGCTTCTGAGATATGAAACTTTTTGGAATAAAAGAGGTAAAAGAATGAAATTACAAGAAACTGTTTAGCACCACAAATATGCTGGATGGAGAAAAGAAATAGGAAAAGTATTGGACTGAAACTGCGGAGCAGGAAGCAACTTTACTGTCATGTTGATGCTCTCTGAATTTGATGCTCCAGTTCACATGGTCTGTAAGTTGCTGTGTGTTCCAGGTCTTCTCTAAGACATAAGTATTTGAAAACACAAAAAATCAAAAGTAATGAAGTCACTTACATTATGTATCCATGTCTTTTCTTATGGACGAGGCTGAGTAAGACCTGGCTTCTACCCTGGCTTCCACCACTCTCCTGCTTCCAACTCAAAGCATCCCTGAGCATGGAGAAAGCCAAACTCAGCATGTACAAGCTCTTCTGGTTTACACGGCACAAACTAATCTTTATCTTGCATCAAAATTACCTTCCTATGTATAGGTTTCTCCAAGATCTCCTGCATCTCCAAGGTATTTTCAGCATCTCACCTTCATTTCTTATGCTACTGCTCAGGTGAAGTAGTCAGAGGCAAAGCCCTTCTCTGCTATACCCTCAAGAAGCTTACAACTCAGTCAGGTGGTTATGATCTGGTGACAATTACAGAGACATGGTGGGACAGCTCACATGACTGGAATGTGGTCATGGATGGTTATGTCTTTTTCAGGAGGGACAGATCAGCAAGGCAGGGTGGTGGAATTGCTCTATGTGTGAGAGAGTAACTGCAATATATTGACTTCTGTCCAAGAGTTCTGTCCTGAATGAAGACAGAGTTGAGAGTTTGTGGATGCGGATTAAGGGGCAGGCTGGCATGGGTGACACTGTTGTGGGTGTCTATTACAGACCACCAGATCAGAATGAGGAAGTTGATGAGGTCTTCCACAGGCAGCTGACAGCAGCCTCACAGATACAGGCCCTGTTCTCATGGGGGATTTTAACTACCCAGATATTTGCTTGAAGACCCACTCAGCCAGCCACCCACAGTCCAGGAGTTTCTCCCAGTGCATTGCTGGCAATTTCCTGATGCAAATGGTGGAAGACCCCACCAGAAGAGAAGCGCTGCTGGATCTTGTACTCACCAAGAAGGAGGGTCTGTTTGAAGAGGTGAAGGTTGAGAGAAGCCTTGTACCATGAGATGGTGGAGTTGAGGATCTCATGTGGTAGGAACAGAATACCTTGCAGAATCACAGCCCTGGATTTCAAGAGGGCCAACTTTGGCCTTTTCAAGCACTGTTAGGGAAAATTCCATGGGACAGGGTACTGGCAGGTAAAGGGGACCAAGACTGTTGTTTAGCATTCAAAGATCACTTCCAGAACCCAAAAAAAGGAGACCATTCCAACAGGTAGAAAATCAAGGAAGGGAGCCAGAGATTTGTGTCATTAAACAGGGAGCTGCTGGGAAAACTCAAGAGGATCAAGAAAGTGTATAGGTCATGGAAGGAGGGGATGGCTAATTGGGATGATTATAAAGCTCTGGTGAGAGAATGTAGGGACAGAACTAGGAAAGCCAAGGCTTCCTTAGAATTAAACATTGCAAGAGAGGTCAAGGGCAACAAAAAGGATTTCTGCAAATACATTGCACATCAAACTAAGTCTAGAGGCAATGTAGGTCCCCTGATGAATGAGGTGGGTGCCCTGAAGACAGAGGACACAGAGAAAGCAGAGATACTGAACACCATCTTTGCCTCTGTCTTTACTTCTGGGGGCTGTCCTGATGATGCTTCAGAGGAAGTTGGAACGAAAAAGGAGTTTGCCCTGGTTGATGAGGACTGGGTTAGGGATAAGTTGAGCAAACTGGATGTGCATAAATCCATGGGGCGGGATGGGATGCACTCGCGAGTGCTAACGGATAGGCCATTCTCCAGTGCTGCAGTTTGAAAATTACCAGAATTTTCAGGTGTGCCAAAGTTGTGCTTTCATGAAGAACAAAAAAAGTTCTGTCGCTTTCAGAAGACATAAAAAGCAGAGAGAGCTTTGCTCTCTCTCTTGGGCTGCGGGCTCTCAGCCGAGCACCACCCCCCAGTGCCTGTTCCCGGGGTGGTGGGGGTGGGGAATGCAGCTCACCCATGGCTTCCAGTGGCTCCCGGAGCCACCGCAGGGAGGAGATGCAGCGGCTCTGCGCGGCTCTCCCCACCCCGGCCCAGACCTGACGCTGCGCAATCCTGGCCACGGATTTACCATCATCACCCCCCACGGAGCAGACCTTCAGCATCGTGGTGAGCTGGGGTACTCCTCTTTCTACCTCCTGGAGCTGAGACAGGAGGAGAGAAGAGAGGAGAGGGTCCTGGAAAACCCTCTCGGCCAAGTGCACAATGTGGGGGAGCAGCCCTGTTGACGCAGCCATGCAGTCGGTCTCCACAATAACCAGGGCTATGCGGCTGCTCGCCACCCTTGTAGGGAGACTGATCAGCAGGAAGAGAGGCTGTTTGTCGTTTCTGCCGCTGAAAAAGACTGGAGGTGCTTAAGTATTGGGGGAGAACTCCTTCATGCTTAGCTGAAGAAAGCAGAAGGACTTGCGAATCCTTAAACCTTGGATCTGAAAGACAGTGACTGGGTTCTTTGTTTGAAAAGCATGTCCCCTGATGTTCAAGGGATGCAGTTTGGGCACGGAGAAGTCAGGCCATCCCCAGAGCGTTGAGCTGAAGAAGCTACAGGGTGAAACATGAATAATATAGAGGGTGGTGGTACTCATCTCTGCTTGATTGGCATGCTCCTGTTCGCCATATCTCTAATGTGAAAGAAGACCTAAGGCCCAAACAATAGTGATCTCCCATTGTATTTGTCTCAGAATGTGTGATGGCATTTGTGACACAGTTTCTAGTTTGTGTGCACTGACTTGCTTGGTCTTTTCTTCTTTTCTGTATACAGTAATAGAGTTAATAAACTTCTTTCCAGTATCCCTAAGCTATCCATTGTCTGGCAAATTTATCCAAGATGTCATCGAGACCTCACTGCAAAGCAGTTTCTTAGTTTCAACCCGCTACATCCATCATCTTTTCTAAGTCATGGAGATCAACAGAGATGCCTAGGGACTAGAGGAGAGCAAATGTCACTCCAGTCTTCAAAAAAACGTAAGAAAGAGGACCCAGGTAACTATAGACCGGTAAGACTCACCTCCATCCCAGGAAAGGTGATGGAACAAATTGTCCTAGATGCTGTCTCCAGGCACATCAAGAACAGGAGGATTATTAGGGACATTCAGCATGGCTTCATCAAAACAAAGTCATGCTGCGCAACCAGATAGCCTTTTATGAAGGCATAGCCAGGTGGATAGATGATGGTAAAGCAGCAGATGTGGTCTATCTTGACTTCAGTAAGGCGTTTGACACAGTCTCACACAGCATCCTCACAGCCAAACTGGGGCAGTGTGGTCTAGATGTTTGGGTAGCAAGGTCAATCGTTAAGTGGCTGCAGGATAGAAGCCAGAGATTAGTGGTCAAAGGCACAGAGTGTAGTTGGAGGCCTGTTATCTAGTGGAGTCCCCCAAGGGTGGGTACTGTGACCAGTACTGTTCAATCTATTCATTAATGACTTGGATGAGGAATTAGGGTGCATTGTCAGCAAGTCTGCTGATGACATAAAGCTAAGAGGAGTGGCTGACACCCCTGCAGACTATGCTGCCATTCAGTGGGACCTGGACAGGCTGAAGAGTGGGAATGAACATACAAGAATATGTGTAGATTCATGCCTCTGGGCAAGAACAACCCTAGATACCAGTATAGGTTGTGGACTGAACAACCAGAGTTGGAGAGCAGAGTAGCAGAAAGGGACCTGGAGGTCATGATGGACAGCAGGATGACCATAAGCCAACAGTGTGACTTTGTGGCCAAGAAATCCAACAGCATCCTGGGGTGGATCAGAATGGGGGTGGTTAGCAGATTGAGAGAAGTTCTTCTCCCCCTCTACTCTGCCCTGGGGAGACCACATCTGAAATATTGTGTCCAGTTCTGGGCCCTTCAGTTCAAAAAGGACATGGAGCTGCTGGAGAGAGTCCGGCGTAGAGCCACGAAGATGATGAAAGGTTAAGGAAGCTGAGTCTCTTGAGCTTGGAGAAATATATGTGAAGGGTGAGTTTCAGAAGAATGGAGCCAGGCTCTTCTCAATGTCATCTAGTGATAGGACAAGGGGCAAAGGTTGTAAGCTGGAACATAGGAGGTTCCACATCAATATGACAAGGAACTTCTTCCCAGTGAGGGTGACACAGCACTGGAACAGGCTGCCCAGGGGTGTTGTGGAGTCTCTTTCTCTGGAGAGGTTTAAATCCACCTGAATGTGTTCCTGTGCAACTTGGTCTAGGTGACCTTGATGTAGCAGAGGGATTGGACTAGATGATCTTTCAAGCTCCCTTCCAATCCCTGATGTTCTATGATTCTGTGATTCTGTGAACTCAATCAGTTATTGCCACAAGGGATTTGCAATCTGCATAAGGCTTTCACAAATCTTTTCTTCTTCACAGGGATAGATGATATTTATGATAAGTTTAGGAGCTGTGGGGGGAAAGGAACCTAAAAATTTATTATACCCTTCCCACTCCACAGTGTCTGGGACATTTTGGATGTCTGGAAATGCTCAGTGCTTCAGACGAAGGCACTCTGAGGGGATATCAGTGCTGCAGCCAACATTTGCTTAACATTCTGTTAATATTTAAACAACAAATCTGTCAACAGATTAATTGGCACTGTCACTTTCCAGCAGTTTTATGGGTACTTCAAACCACCAGCAGTCTATTTCTAAAAGGAAGCATGTAGCATTTAAATATGTATGCACATGAGATAATAGGAATATTAAGCATCCTGAAGAAAAGCTGTAATTGCTATCATGCTGCTCCTGTGCTGAATGCCAATGCTTCCTGCGTTCTCTAGAGAGATGTTGACAGAAGGAGGTCATCAGAAGTATTTAGAAATTGCTCAGGCACTTGTCCCTATGGCAGAGCTGTCCTTGATACCATTGAGCAAGTACAACCTGGAATGAGTCAGACAGGACAGAGGATAATGCATGAAGCCTTCCCTCTCCTGTTGCTGGAATGCACCAAGCTACAATTCACCGCAGTACTCTGCCCTGTGCAAGTTGCCATCACTTGAAGAGGAATGAATTTCAATTTACCATCCTATATTTAGGCATCTCTTAGAATTGGCTGATGGGCTCCTTTGGGTGCCAGTGGAGATGCAGAAGTTGCAGACGTTCTTACATCCCTATGGGATGGATGAAGGAAGGAAAGTCTGAAGATTCTGCTCTCCTTTTTCCACTTACTATGGATGGAACCTAGATAGACTTGAACTGGTGTCTAAAATCTGAACTGACAGAGAGGAGTCTTACCTCAGCTCTTTGGTATCACCGCCCGCTCCCAGCATGTCCCCTTATTTAAATATACAATATCTTCCCCCTATATGCTTTGACAGGAACATCACAGTTAATTACGGGAAAAATTCAGCACAGTGGACATAGATTAATGCACAGGCTTGCTCAGGCATGAGATCAGTGCCCACAGATGTACGAAAACTTGCAAGAGTGATACAGACTGTTGGTCCATAATGCCCTTGCTCTGCTCCAGTAGCCAAGCATGTACCATTTCCAAAAGCTGTGCTGCAGTCTTACTTGCTCTGCACAGAGACCAGATCCACAGACAAGTGGGAAAGAGAGTAAAATGCACAAAGAATAAGAGGCTGCAGCCCCTAATTGGTCCTTCAGGAAATGTATTTACTCTTCTCATTCCCTGGCTAATTTGTTAGCTTGCTCTTAGCAGCATTCTTCGGTAGCATGCTCTGTGGTGAAATAAATTGCAGCAATTTATTCAAGAACTCATAAAATTACTGTTTTGACTTCCACCTTTTGACTATACAATCCATGAATGCAGTTACACTTTCAAAGATAAATGGTTCTCTTTCTGCTCTCCAGACCTGTTTTGGAAGCAACTTGTACATGTGTGTGCTCACATGCATGGCAGTGTAAGAGTTGTAACCGTTGCATGGTGCCACAACAAAGAGGAACAAAGTGAAAGCAAGACACACAGGGGTTTTTTCTGCCAAAACCCCAAGGTTTTATTTTGAAGTCTTTTTCTTTGGCACTGTGAAGTAAATGGGGTTAATCAAGCCCTCTTGTGTTCCATCACCTTTCCTTCTGCAGCCAGAGGATGAGTAAATGAGACTCCATTATGTTTTATGTATAAAAAGATTCCTAGCTCTTAATTTTACTTTTAATTTTAAGCAATCAAGTAATACTTGTGTTCATTCAGCAGCTGTTCTGAGCCTCTTTGCTGAGGCAGGTATCTGCCCATTTGGGAGCCGAGACCATACTTCTGCAACATAAAAAACAGAAAGGAGTGTGATATTTACCACTGAGAAAACTTTTTAAAGTTTACCTAGCTACTCTGCCAAGGCATCACTCTTTATTAATGAGTGTTTTATGGCTCTATCTTAGGTCTGTTTCTTCACTGAGGATTTCTGTAATTAACAATTCATTTAAAACTCAACACGATTATTTGGTTTACACCTGGTGCATTCACAGAAAACTGAATTTTTAAAAAAGTAGATATTTTCTGCTTAGTTTTATTTCTCTTGTTACACTCCTTGTGGTTGTCAGGTGTTTCAAGGGCTAGTAGATTTGGTGAGTGGTTGAACTTCAGAAACAGGCAATATCTGAACTTTCAGAAGAGTCTTTGGTTCACTAGAAGCACTTTAAAGTTCCTTCTGAATGCAGCACACCACTTCTGCAATCAGTTTTTCGATTAACCAGTGCTAATGTCACTTATTAGTAGATATTTGGGATGTCGACACCACTAGAGCTGATAATTTAGTATAAGAAGTCATTACTGACTTTAACAAAGGAACCACTTAGATCTTTGATAAGTGTCTGCTAGAAAGTCTTACATCTGGGCAAGAACAACCCCAGGTACCAGTATAGGCTGGGGACTGACCTGTTGGAGAGTAGTGGAGGGGAAAGGGACCTGGGGGTCCTGGTGGACAACAGGATCACCATGAACCAGCAGTGTGCTCTTGTGGCCAAGAGGGCCAACAGCATCCTGGGGTGGATCAGAATGGGGGTGATTAGCAGATTGAGAGAGGTTCTTCTCCTCCTCTACTCTGCCCTGGTGAGCCCACATCGGGACTATTGTGTCCAGTTCTGGGCCCTTCAGTTCAAGAAGGACACACAGCTGCTGGAGGGAGTCCAACACAAAGCCCCGAAGCTGATGAAGGAAGTAGAACACCTCTCTTATGAAGAAAGGCTGAGGGAGCTGGGTCTCTTTAGCTTGGAGAAGAGGAGACTGAGGCATGACCTCATTGATCTTTATAAATGTGTGAAGAGTATGTGTCAGAAGGATGGAGCCAGGCTCTTCTCAATGTCATCTAGTGATAGAGTAGCGGGCAATGGGTGTAAGCTGGAACATAGGAGGTTCCACATCAGCCTAAGAAGGAACTTCTTCACAGTGAGGGTGTCAGAGCACAGGAACAGGCTGCCCAGGGTGGTTGTGGAGTCTCCTTCACTGGAGATGTTTAAAACCCACCTGGATGTGTTCCTGTGTGACTCAGTCTAGGTGACCCTGGTGTGGCAGAGGGATTGGACTAGATGATCTTTCAAGGTCTCTTCCAATCCCTGATGATCTGTGATTCTGTGTGATTCTGTGATTCAGTTCTACACCATGTGTGAATTGTTTAGGGACAAAAGAAACAAATCACCTCTAAAAGCCCCAATTGGCTGGAAAGTTGGCATCGTCATCCCTTTGCCAAAGAGTGTTTCCAATGGAAGGAAGGAATATTATTGCAGGATTATAAATTTGTCATCCATTAAAACACACTTTCACTACAATTTTTCTTCTCCTTGCATAGGGAGTGAGAGCATCATTGATTTGGGGATTTCTATCTTCAGAGGAAAGATAGCAGTGTCGATGAAGAGGTATAAATACAAAGGATAAACAAGGCTTCTCCATTAAATCAACTTCTGCAGTACATCCATTCTCATTTATTTCCTATCAGTGTTAAAGCTTTAAGTATTAGCAAAACTCAGTCTTGAATTTACAGCCTCAAGGCTCAAATAGTCACAGCTTCTCCTAAGCTGTATCCGAGCATAAAATACAGTTTCACATCATGTATTTAATGACACCACAAGTTCTGTGTATACAGAGAATATTTCAGTTTGCATAATCAATAAAAAGAGAAAGCAAGTATCAGTGTGAACTCTGAAATCTTAAATATAAGGGTTAATTTGCCCAACACAAGCAACAAAGCCAAAAGAGCACTTCCTTAAATGTCAACGACAGCAATGAATTTCTGGAGAACCATTTTAGTTTCAGAATACACTCCATTCAAATTTTTCAGGTTTTAATTAAGAGAAATGAGAGGAAATGTTCTGTTTGCAGGACTTGTGAAGAATGGAGTGAGCCCGTGCCCTTAGCTCTAAACACAGAATGAGACACTGTCGTTTCCTGCGCTCTGCAAGCAGAGTACACAAAGATGATCTCTCCCCTGGTGATCATACAGTTTTCCCTGAGAGATTGTGGAGTCTGCATCCATGAATATATCTGAAATCCAACCAGATCTGGTCCTGTGCATCTGATCTCACCAGGATCTCTTTGAGTAGGTGTTTGTCCTGGGTGATCTCCAGAGGTTCATTCTTTTTTCATTCTGTGATGCTCTCAGTAGCTACCCTAATACAAACAGAAAACAATTGTCAGTTTGAAATAATGTAATGTATTGTTCTTATGAGATCAAACTGCTGTTCATTTCACCATAGGAGATCAGGTGGTCCTGCCTCACCCACCTTGTTGAGGGACTAGACATGTTTCGTTACACCACACTCTTGGAGTTGATGTTTCTATGTGTGGTTGTACAGCTGTTGTGCAATAAAAGCACACACATGCCTGGTGCTTAGAGTTTAGCTGAAATCCACCAACTAACTTAAAATGAACCTAGTGGGATATCTTCAGTGCCAATACCCAAGGAGGCCATGTAGAAGAGAGCATAGAACACGTTTCATGATCTAAAAGCACCTGTCCTGCACTGACATATAAGGTGAAAACCACAAATCAGTTCTAATAGAATAAGACCAAGAAAGCAATCTTAAATAACTTTAAGAAGATTTTTTTAGGAAGGATTAAATCTGCATGTCAGGTATTTTAGGTTTTGGTGTAGTTCTGGAGGGAGCTCCAGAAGCAATTTGGCAGAACTGGAAGGAGACTATTGCTTTACCAGGACAAGCAGCTACTCTATTACAAACAGGTAGGATAAAGCAGGACAAAGAAATAAAGTTAAATAACAAAAGAGTTAACCTTAATTTACCCTAATTAACCTAGAGATAAATTGGCCTCTACCACTATATTCTGCCATCACATTATGGTTCTTATAAGTTATTTTTATTGGCCAATCCATCTTCCCTTCGACTTCCTTTCTTAAGTCCTTATTACTATTCAACAGCTCAATAGCTTTTTTTTTACTGGACATGTTAAATGGTGGCAAAATAAAATGGATCAATACAGCGACTCAATTAATTCCTCATCTTAAATTCTAATAAAATCAATTTGGAGAAGTGGCGTATCGTTAAGCTTACATCATAATGCAGTAATTAGAAACAACTTTCATCTTGCCAGTTCCTTTGAAGATTTTAATGGCAATCAATTAAACACGCCTTGCTTCTCCATTAAAGTCTTTCAAAATGGAAATTGCATGAGAAGTTAAAGATAAGGTGGCTGATTACACAATCTTAACAACCACCTTCTTTCAAATACCCTCCCACCAGAATGTGCAAACTCACTCTTAAGAAGTTTGCATAAGCTCAACCCCCTTCGCGTAGTAACCAGCAGTGAGTTTTCAGTTAATGCGTTTGGTTTAACGGAAGAGCTGTACGACGCTTTGCGATCTACACGCTTCGGTGTGACTCACTCTGAGCAAATCCTGGTTCTTTAGGTTTGCATCCAGACACTTCTAAGAGTTGCTCTACTTTTATATTAAATGTATATCTCTCTACTATCTAAATTAAAACCTCTCTGCAGATCTCAGCAAGAAGTGGATAACTTTTACATGGAATTTCATGAATAGCGATAACAGCAGCTTCGTGGCGATTGCCCATACGTGGTGCAGCACAAAGTGTGGAAGAAGACTGCACCAGGTTCAAATTAGCAGAAAGGTACCTCCAGTGTTTCGTCTCCTGCAAGGGGTCTGTGCCCTGAAGGAATTTGTATTCAACAAGCACACCTAGTCCGTGGCTGAACATCCAGTTCAGCTGCACTAGCTCTGCCTTCTACCTCTCTGAAACAGCAGAAGTTTTTGGATGGTTTGTGTTTCACCTTACTAAACCGCAGTAGCATCTTCCTGATGACAGCAGAATGCCAACACTGCACAAGTTGTTCCTACTTGTAGAATAGTGTTGATGGTTGGACTCAGTGATCCCAAGGGTCTTTTCCAACCTGAAAGATTCTGTGATGTCCAGTCAGGGCTGCATGGACCATGCATCTCCACACCATCCTTCCTGTTTTATCACTCCATGTTGTCTGATCCAGCACTTGGGGTTTTTTTCAGGTTTGCTAAGTTGGTCACATCTTGTGTTCCATACTTATGCAACAAATTGTCATCAGCAGATCAGAGATACTGCCACTGAGATAAATCACAGCATAATATATGTTTTGGATTCATTCCACATCCTGAATACCATGTATTTTTCAAGACTCTACATTGTCTCTTCATGTTATTTTTATTCATTTGTTTCACTACATGTCCTTCCTACAGTCAAAGAAAAGAAAAAAGTAACATTTAAGTAAAAAAACCCCCACCCTTCCCAGCATTGAACAACTTGTTCTTTAGTCCACGTCATCAAAATTTTATAGATAAAACTATTTCTGGATGTGTCAGTAAAAGAGACCTCATTGTGCCTGGATTTGCAGTCAGACTGAGGATCAATGAAAACATGAAATGCTGTAATTATAGTTCGTCGGTATAATTAGAGTTCATAACTTTTTATTTCATTAAAAGTTAGTCTTTTGTTGAGAATGTAAAATCAACTTTTGTGTAACAATTTCTAAAATTCTTTCTGGAACACCTTATGAAATACTGGAACGTGAAAACAATTCTATTTTTAAGTTTACTGAACTTTCTAACATCTTCAAAAGAAAGTGAAGAAAAAGTTAGAAAACTGTTTAAGAGAGAGGGATGTAGCACAGTGATAGAAAGAGGAGCAAAAGACAAAGAGCAAAATCCAAAAATGAACATCAGGAAAAGGTTGTTTTTCAAAAAATAATGCCTGCAGAGGAGGCAGTTTAAAAATTGCTGTTCTAGATTTCCAAATAAAATTGCATTCTTAGCCAAAACCTTGAATTAATCTCATCAAAAGGTCTAACATTAACACGTCCACATCTCAACTGTCAATGGAGGAAAATAATCCACCACAGGGTATAAATGAAATGTTAAAAATCAGTCAGATGGATGGTGCTTGTTCCTCTGCAAGGTGAGAACAGTGCTTCTGACACTGGCAGAAATGCAGGCACCATCTAACTTGGGTGAAATTAATCCCACCTCTGGGTCCTCAGCTCTCTCAAAGTTGCAAGAAAACTTGTTCAGTCAGAAGAGCAGGGTCCAAACACCCAAGAATCCACAGACCCCATCAGAATTCAGGCAAGATACTCCCAAAGGGAGCAGGTGGAAGCTGTGACTGAGGATGAGGTGGTGGATTTGTGGATTACAGTTGGGTCTGTGAAAATCAATGTGGAGATTTTCATGGCTGCACTACGGTGCAACCGGAACAATCCTCAGTTCATTGTTCAGAATCTTGTATCGCAGAACCACAGAACATTAGGGATTGGAAAGGACCTTGAAAGATCATCTAGTCCAGTCCCCCTGCCAGAGCAGGATCACCTAGACCAAAGAGCCTGTCTGCTTGCTTAGCCTGAGCCAAAGTGTGTTAAAGCTCACTCAGCTATCACTGGTCACAGCCCCCTTGAGCAGATGCCTCAGGAGCTCTTTTCCACAGCCAAGAATAAGGCTCCAGATAGGTACAGTAACTGGACATCACCCCAACCAGCACTGGTAATTGTCATGAAAACTGCTTGGATGTGGGACATTTGTATCGGCATTAGTTAACCTGCCCTTCTTTTGGATTTTATCAATACTCCTGTTTTACCCATGGTGGAATAGTCACCTTTTATATCACTTAAGCAGTGGTCTTTGCCCTCAGGTGAACATTGTACTCTTACTACATAAATTCATAGAATTATAGAATCCTTCAGTTTGAAAAAAAACATTGAGGTCATCAAGTCCAACAAACAACCCCACTCTAACATGTTCACTGCTAGACTGTATTTCTAACACCACATCTAAACTATCTTTAAACACAAGGATTGTTCCAGGCATCTGTGGGTTTAAAGGAAGCATCTTGCTCTAGGGTGATCTGACAAAATAATTTTCCAATGGCTGGACTTTTGAACAAGTTTTCTCATGACACAGATAGGGAGGCATTATAAGTAAGATAATGAAATGCAGATCAGAGCTGACTCTTCTGCAAACCAGCTGATAGCTAGAAGATGAAGTCCAGGTAACCACCAACACTGAAGTTGTGAGAATAGCCACTGATGGAAGTAACCAGTTTTATCAGGACTGAGCCTTTTAGCAGAAAATGTTGGACACACTATATGACTCCTGGACATTTCATGGAAAGCTGCACCCTCTAGCTACTGCCTGTGACACAGGTACATTGAATAATGATGCAGAGGCCCCAGTAATTACAATCTATTACAACAGAAGTCTAGGAAAACTCCTACACACCTCTAAAGATAAACAGCACTGCTTTAAAAATTATCATCCCCATGACAAGTCCATTGATGAGTTTGTATTTTCAAGGCAGAGGATAAATAGCTGTTTACTCAAGAAACCTCTGTGGAAAAGATTCAGACTGGGTTAGCAATGGAACTTGGTGGAACGCAATCCGCACCGACGATAGCCTGTACTTGTCAGCTGCGAAGGCCTGGAGGTTTGCAGAAGTTCTGGTGCTGGATGTACAGACCCCTCACAAACACCTCTCTGGTCAAGCAATAAATCAAATTTAAACTCATTCAGAGCACTGAGCTGGGTGTGAATTCCCTTATGACAAAACCTCTTACATCTTTCTTAAAAGGCATTTCCAGGACTTCATCCTGCTAACACTTTTCTCAGCACAGCACACCACCTCAGTCATGTGGAAAGTGTGGAGATAGCCCTGGTTTCTCCCACTCTCCTGTGCAATGAAGCTGTTTAATAAGTGATATCAGCTGATGCTGATATCTATTCCTGCATAGAGTGGCTTCTCCCCTCTGCTCAAGACAAATCTCTCTCTAAGATGCTGGGCACACACCACATCTGTGCACACATCACATTTGTGGTTACTCTCCAGCTCTGACATCAAGGCTCATCAGCAAGTGCAAAGCAAGTTGACATGCTAATGAGTGATTCCTGTCTCACCTGCAGTGAATTAAGAGGCTTGAAGGAACCAAAACACATAGCAGAAAGGCAGCTTTTCTCATGCCAGTCACTTCACATTGAGTTCCATTTCATTTTGTTGACTGCTGTGGTTGTCCACAACCCTCTTCCAGAATTAGTGAATGAACAGATTCACCAGATGCATCTTGCAGTGAGGACCAGAATGGCAATGGCTCAATGGCTGGAGTGGAAACAAGAGTAATGCGGTGCTTCCAACAATGAAGGGAATTTGCTAGTCTGAAGGGTTCACATTGAACATTGTGCTGGTAGCTTATCTGGACAGCATCTAACACTGATGAGAAGGAAGGGCCAGGTAAAGAATAGTGTCCATTTGCAAAAAAAAACTGGAGACATGTTATGTCTCCAATATGCCTCCAAGGTTTCATGCATCTATTCAAGAAGTTTAACCTAAGTGACCTTAATGCTACATGAGTCATTACAGATGCTGGGGGAGAAGACAAGATGAGACTGAATCAAAACATTAAGCCATAAATACCTGAGCAATGCCTACATTTCAAATATCCAGCATGAGTGTTCCCCAAAGTCAGTATCATAGAATCATAGAATCACAGAATCACTATGGATGGAAGGGACCTTGAAAGATCATCTAGTCCAATCCGCCTGCAACAGCAGGATCACCTAAACCAAGTCACACAGGAACCCGTCCAGTCGGGTCTTGAACATCTCCAGTGAAGGGGACTCCACACAACCCCCCTGGGCAGCCTGTTCCAGTGCTCTGTCACCCTCACCGTGAAGAAGTTCCCTCTCAGGTTGATGTGGAACCTTCTATGTTCCAGCTTACAACCATTGCCCCTCGTCCTATCACTACATGACACTGAGAACAGCCCAGTTCCATCCTCCCAACACCCACCCCTCAAATATTTGTAGACATTAATGAGGTCACCCCTCAGTCTCCTCTTCTCTAAGCTAAAGAGACCCAGCTCCCTCAACCTCTCCTCATAAGGGAGGTGCTCCACCTCTTTCATCATCTTTATTGTCCTACACTGGACCCTCTCCAGCAGCATCACATCCCTCTTGAACTGAGGAGCCCAGAACTGGACACAATACTCCAGGTGTGGTCTCACCAGTGCAGAGTAGAGAGGGAGAAGAACCTCTCTTGATCTGCTAACCACCCCTCTTCTAATCCACCCCAGGACGCTGTTGGCCCTCTTGGCCACAAGAGCACATTGCTGGCTCATAGTCATCCTGCTGTCCACCAGGACCCCCAAGTCCCTTTCCCCTACACATGCCAACATCCTTTAAGAGTTTTGTGAGAGGACTCCTGGGCTGTCCTTTTGTTATGCTCTGGAAAGAAATGAGGCACAAAGACTATTCAGGACTCAGAGGAAATACCGGTATTTCTTGGTGTGTACAAAGTACACCAACAGCACTCTGCTAGTCTGTGGGATTCCCAAGCAGGTGTCTGGGATTTCACTAGTAAAGTGCAACACATCTTCTATCATTCATTAGCAGCACGTGGACCTCAAATGTTGAAACGGAAGTATTGAAACTTTCTTTGCAGTAAGCAAACACCAGTGAAGTTTCTGCTCGTGGTGGCAGGTCTCCAGAAGAAATCTATGTATTTCTCCCAAAATTTCTCAGCCTCAGTGAGAGTAGGAAAGAGTATGAATGTCCTTCCTTCTGTCACCTTGTTGACGTATGCTTTCCTGTGGCTAGCACACAGAGCTTTGGGACCAAGACAGGAAGCTGTTACTGACTTCTTTGGAAATGTCATATAAACCCCTCAAAGCATACAGATCAGCAAAACCAGCTTCACAAACCAAAACAGCCACAGGAACTCCACTGTTTCCCAAGACAACAGGAGAAATAAGAGACATTTCACCAGGTGCTCAGAGCCTGTTGCACTGTGCCTCTCACTACCTCTTGTAACTGAAAGCATCTCATCATGTGTTTACTAACAAAGCTACATCTCTCCTTGCCTGGCCCCAAATACCCCTCTCCCTGCTTGATCAGTAGAGCTGGCAGAAATATTTTTGATTTTCTCCATGTGTTCTGATATTGATTTGAATTAAGTGACTGTATTTGAAGAGGAAGTGGATACGAAGGATGAAAATCAGTACCAGATCGAAACCACATTCCTTTTTCTATTCCGAATGGAAATGGAAGGGTCTGAAAGAGTGAAGGAATGAGGAGAACTAAGTTTGTATTTTTCTGTAGTGCAGAAACTAAAGGTCTGTTCAGTTTCCAGAAGGTTTTGAATCTCATCTTTCTAACCATCTTTGCCACAAAAAAGTTCTACTTAAATAAGAGAGAGGTAATAATGCTAAATTGTGCAGAGGTAAATGAGACTGAGTCATGCATGAGGGTCTTAGAAGAAAAAATGGGGCAGTTTTTGTGGTTTGCAGGGAATTAGACTTCCTGTCAATCACTGAAAAGCTGGGCTGAGTTTTTATTCTGAATTTTATTGTTATAGCATCAGGAAATTGCAGTGACTTGAGAGGTTATCCACAAAGCAAAACCACTTTTACAGTTCTCAGACATTTCTGCAGCCTTTTGACAAAATGTAGGGATGGAAAGTGCCGGCCTTTCATGTGCCACGCTTCTCCTACAGTTGTAAATGCCCCCAGTTGGTTAAATGGGTTGCTCTTATTTTTGCCTTCAGGAGTTGTCACAAGTTCTGGCTTTTCTCCACCACGTGCAGTGCCCACTGCAGTTTGGGACTTAATAGCCAGAGATGTGAAGACATTTTGTATGCAGCCAGCAGTTAGTGTCCCAGGAGAGGGAGATGAAGATCTAAAGGATCCTCTGAGAAGTAGAAGTACCACAGCAAGCAGAATAAAACCCCATAAGTGTAGAGAGGCTGTAAAGCAACCAAATACATGTGCAACAGTGAAGAACTATTGAAGGCAACACTGGTAGGAATAGAGATTGGGACTGGATGAGGAGGAAAAGAAGCATGAAGGAGCAGAAAAGCCCTTTTTCTAAGTTCTCATTCTCTCTTGCCCACGTGGTTATTTTCTTTAACGAATGTTTATGTAAACAAAAAAACCCTTTAATGATTTATCTGGGGCAGGAGTGGTTCTGATCTCTGTGCATGCATGAGCACGTGTGCAAACACAAGCATGAGGATTAGTCCTGTAACTCCAGGCTGAGTTGGGGCATCAGAAGGAAGTAACTAGGTGAGGAAACAGCATGAGTAGGTCCTGGCAGCAGATGATCCCGTGATCTTCTTATGGACAGAGCAATTATGCAGGTAAATCTGTTTCTGAGAAGTATTTAAGAAAATCAAGTGCAGATCTGAGCAAAATCTCTGCCTCTCAGATTTCCAGGGAGCTGGATGTCCATTGAGATAGCTTTTCTGTTTTAGTTTACGGACTTCCAGGAATGCAAAACTCACTGGTTTTGTGAGAGCTGGAATACTTGCAGGAGCCCAGAGAGAGAACTGCAGTCTCAGCAAGTACAAAAGCAGGTCAACCTTCCAAATTCAGCTCCGGGACTTGCCTCTGGAGAACAGCTGGGGAGAAGTGACAAGCCTTTTGTACTCTGAGATTTCCTCCGCCAAGCAGGTCTTCACAGCCCAGGAAGGACTGATGTTTTACAGCCAAGACAGGAAAACCCAACACAGGTGTCAGCACGAGGTTGTGTCTCAGAGAGAAAACCAGCTGGTGGCATAGAAGTGTGTCAGACATCTCCCTGTCCAACCCTCATCAAACCTCAGATGGAAGTCAGGGACAGTTTTTCTCTACATGTTATCACTAGTTCCTTTTCTTGTTTCCGTCTCTTGCTTGTGGCTGGGCTCAGACCGGTAAATGTGGGCTCTCCCATGCTTCATGCATCACAAGCATTGCCACAAGCATTGTGTGGTCTTTGAGGACACTAAATCTAAGCAGAAACTGTTGTTTTGCAAGCTGTCTTGTGTGTATTAGTTCTCTGTATTAGTTCTCACAGCTTCCAGATTCCTGTGAACCCTTGTCACAGAATCAAGTGGCAGCTCCTGTGACTTTCACCACGGCAAAGAAAAGGTTTTGCATAAACCAGACTGTTTGTCCCCAAAAACCTGAAAATTGGAAAAATTGTCTGAATAAGTCTGAGATGAAACTATGTTCATTTTTTAAAGCTTAACCAAGTTCGTGGGAAGGAAGAATCACAGAAATGCAAAGTGTTAACAATGCCAGGAATACAAAGAAACTACACACAGGATTAGGGTTACCGCAGCTCCCAAAGCTGTAAGTTACTCACTGATATAAAAGTAAGGAGGTTTAGATTGACACAATTCTCTTCACCTGCAAGAGGCCAGAAGAATGTCCTTTGAGTGATAATTCCATAGCAAATGCAGGATGACCTTACCTCATTGTGGTAATTCCACTTCCTGGTGGAGCCTCCAGGATGACCGTTTTAGCAAGTTATTTAAGACACCAACACAACGAGAACTGCTCTCATTGTGAAGAAAAGGTAAAGACACCAGAAAAATGCTGATGCAAAATACTCTCCCTAGATGCTGCTGATACTTCAGATGCTGTTCCCCTAAGCTGGTCTGTTTTTCTGACAAACTGCAGATGCTTTCTGCCTTTCTCTTAATGCAACGTGTGTTTGTAGTGACAGAGCTTCTGTGGGAAGCTTGTACAGTCGGTTGGTTGTACGGCTCAGCTCGGATCGGAGGTTGTTTTAGATGAATGGAGTCTGTCACTTCTAAAGTAACAGCTGTTACTCACAAAATTGGACATTTTCCAGCTAACTACTGTTATGAACAGAAGAGTAAATAAGGTCCATTTAGCAGAGGCAAGAAACTCAGCGCCGCTGGAGAGCCAGGACTGTCACAGGTGACAGCTGTCCTCTGAGTGGGAAGTAAGGTCAGACAGCAGAAGTGGCCTCCCATCTGCTTCTTCTTCAACAATAATTGTCAACCTTATGCTTTACACCAGTGATTGCCTCAGGTAAATCAAGCCTTGATGTTTCTGTCTTGAGCAAGCTCATGGAAATGAATTTTTGCAAGCTGCTTATCCAAGCAGCCAGGCACTGGAGAAGCTCATCCAGGGAAAGTTGTAAACCCTCATTACAAAAGTTTTCAGAAATAGATTAACCTTTAAATGGAACAAGGGGGTAACTTCAATACTCCTCAGCTGTGATAACTGACCTGCTAACCAATGCAGACACATTGAAACAGTTAATAAATGAATGAGCTAGTCTTGGTCTTCAGATTAAAATTCTGAGAAGCTTATCATAGAATCACAGAATCACTACGGATTGGAAGGGACCTCGAAAGATCATCTAGTCCAATCCCCCCGCAACAGCAGGATCACCTAGACCAAGTCACACAGGAACATATCCAGGTGGGTTTTAAACATCTCCAGAGAAGGAGACTCCACAACCTCCCTGGGCAGCCTGTTCCAGTGCTCCGTCACCCTCACTGTGAAGAAGTTCCTTCTCAGGTTGATGTGGAACCATCTATAGTCCAGCTTACAACCCTTGTCCTATCACTAGATGACATTGAGAAGAGCCTGGCTCCATCCTCCTGACACCCACCCCTCAAATATTTGTAGACATTAATGAGGTCTCCCCTCAGTCTTCTCTTTTCCAAGCTAAAGAGACCCAGCTCCCTCAGCCTCTCCTCGTAAGGGAGGTGCTCCACCTCCTTCANCATAAGGGAGGTGTTCCACCTCCTTCATCATCCTCATTGCCCTACACTGGACCCCCTCCAGCAGCATCACATCCCTCTTGAACTGAGGAGCCCAGAACTGGACACAATACTCCAGGTGTGATCTCACTAGTGCAGAGTAGAGGGGGAGAAGAACCTCCTTGATCTGCTAACCACCCCTCATTCTGATCCATCCCAGGATGATGTTGGCCCTCTTGGCCACAAGAGCACATTGCTGGCTCATGGTCATCCTGCTAGCCACCAGGACCCTCAGATCCCTTTTTCCTACACTGCTCTCCAACAGGTCAGTCCCCAGCTTATACTGGTACCTAGGGCTGTTCTTGCCCAGATGCAAGACTCTACACTAACCCTTGTTATACCTCATTACATATCTCCCTGCCCAGCTCTCCAGCCTGTCCAGATCTCGCTGAATGACAACACAGTCTGCAGGGGTGTCGGCGACACCACCCAGCTTTGTGTCATCAGCAAACTTGCTGACAGTGCATGCCAATCCCTCATCCAAGTCATCAATGAATAGATTGAACAGGACTGCTCCCAGCATCAACCTCTGAGGCACTCCACTAGATACAGGCCTCCAGCTAGACTCTGTCCCATAAAAGACCATGCTGAGACACAGGGATTTGGTGTCATATTAACTGTTGAAAGTGTGAATTATAAGTTTCTACATTACAGACTTCTGCATCTAAGGTGGATTTGCTGAGAAAGTTCAATTCACCTGCACTTGTCCAAGTCATGACACAAGGGAAACAGTAGGCTGTGTGACTCAGCTGAGGCTGGCAGACAGCGTAAGGAATTTCTGGGATGCCAGCACCCTTCCAGCAGACTGGGCACAGTGACAGACTAGACAAAGTGCCCCAGAGCGTTTCGAGTCACAGGAGATACCTGTGTTCAGACACTGGGAATTGCCCTCAAGGCAGCTTAAGAGGCAAGATAAGCAATCACAACTGACATGGAAGTGGCAAACATGGACAGCTACTTTAGGCTGACACAGTCATGTTCCTAGCTTACCTACTAGCTAGCTCCCACTGACTGAGAGACATGGTTTAATGCAAATTCTACTTTATTCACAACAGGCTAACACAATTTGCCCTGATCTAAACCAACACAAAGAACTGGAACAGAATCACAGAATCTCTTTGGCTGGAAGAGATCTTTAAGCTCAACTCCAACCATTACCCCAGCACTGCTGAGTCACTACCAAAGCCCATCTCTACACAGCACATCTGCATGTCCTTTAAATACCTCCAGGCATGGTGATTCCTTCACTGCTCTCGGCTGCCTATTGCAATGTCTAATCACTGTGTCAGTGAACAATTCTTCACTGAAATTGTGAGGGCAGTTCACCTTTGGAGGTGGAAGAATTTTAAGCCTACAGGAGAACTAAATCCAGCTAAGTTTACTACAGGAAAACCTTACTGGTCCAAGTCCTGAAACTAGAATCATCACTGGGAAAACACAAGTGATGTTTACTACCACATCCATGCTAAGGCTTACAGCTGGGATGTGCCTTGAACTCAACAGCCAGGAGTTTAACAGAGTTTGGAGTGTGGGTGAGAGACAGAAACTAGTTTTTGCCTCCTGAAGCTGCTATCAGCTAGAAAGGAAGAAACTATTTCAGTTAGAAGAGATGTAGAATTATCATCTAGTCCAAGCTAGTTAATAAAGCTGACTAACCCAAAATTTTGCATCTGTTTCAGTCCCCATATCATGGACGAGGAACTGTGAGTTTATAGCAGGCCCAAAAGTGGCATTCTCAAATTACTTGAAGGAGTCTCCAAGCCCTCAGTCTCAACTACAGAGGCATCATTAAAGCAAGCCCAACAAAACCTTCCCAGAACTGATTCTTTTTTGTTCTACGTGGGGGTCTTCCTATATCCCCAAATAGCAGCAGCTACCATAGAGCCCATTCTTAGGTAGAAACTTGTCCCATACTGGATTTCCAAACCTTTAAGTAGCTCTATGTCCTGTTAAGGGTTGCAAATAAGAAGACATATTCATGAGCTCAGTTTTAGGAGGACATGCAAGCCTCAAGCAATGTTTAGTTCTGAGTTTTGTTTTTTAAAGTATTGAACGAAAGCCATTGTCAGTGGGGAGAAGGGTGTTCATCCATTTCTTTGAATGTCATGTCTCAGCCAATGCAGAGCCAAAAAAGCCTAGTTATTCTCATACCTACTAAATATAAAAGGTCAAGACAGTCAGGTGTCCTCTACTGAACAACAAAGCATTAGCAAGAGGTCCCTCAGATCAGACATCAGCTCCAAAAAGGTTGATGGCTCACAGGCGCACACCGAGATCTGCATCCCAGAAAGCTGCTTGTGTTTGATCTTCAGGGCATTCCCTGGCAACCCAACCCCTTTCTCTCATTGTATGTGGGTTGATTTGACTGCATCTCAAAGAGGTCAGAACTGATGTGTGAAAGGTACAACTCCAGAGAGTGACACGCTTCTTCCGCCTGCACGCCGACGCCTGAGCTTCGCAGGGCAGAGTCTGCCTTGCTGCACGCGAGAGCAGCACCAGCTGAAACTCAGCTCTGCGTGAAACACAGTGAAATGGATTCCCAGGCCTCTTTGTCCTTCCTCAGTGACTTGAACTAACACGCCAGGTAATTTAGAGGGAAAATGCACTGCAAACGAAGACAGCAAAACAAATTATTTTCCTTTCACTTCAGATTGCTTCAATTCCTCAATTTAAACTGCTTCCCTGACGAGCAACAGGTTGCAACTCTCAGTGTCATCTTACAGCCACATCTGCTGGAGAAGGCTGCAAACTGAAGAACCCTCACTAACACTCTTGCTCTACTACCACTATCTTCACAACTATTTTAATGCTTGTATTTAATGCTTGTATTTTAAAACTTATAAATATCTTAAAGGGACAGAGACCAGGAGGATGAGACTAGATTTTCTCAATGGTGCCCAGCAACAGGACAAGGGGCACGGGAGGTTCCACCTGCACATAAGAAAAACCTTTTTGCTTTGAGAACACCAGAGCCCTGGCCCAGGCTGCCTAGAGGTGTTGTGGTGTCTCCTGCTCTGGAGACATTCAAACACACCTGTAGTGCACCTGTGGGACCTGCTCTGAGAGGGTGTTTGGAACAGATGATCCTTTACAGCCATAACAGTCTGTAATTCCATGATCTGTAATTAAGGACAAGGTCATTAGTTTCTAAGAATGTGTTTGCTTCATGTCCTTCTTTTCCGGTGACCTACCATACTCTACAGAGGTTCTTCTATCAAGCTATTGGCAGTGTCCTATCCAGTAAATGTGTGGATGGCAGTGAGCACTTCAGAGTCATAAGGAAGGCTCCTTCCACTGCAGATGGAAATTCCTATTTTACTGTATTTCCTAGTAAAGTGTTACCTCTGCACCTTACACCTGGGCCACTACTTCTGCTGAGAAATAAAGGAAAAGGTGATATCCCCCTGGAAATGGCCATGGCAGCATGGTAGCTCTGCTGCACAGCAAAGAGACATAGCAAGGGGAAATCTGCCCTTCTTCCTGCCCTTGTTGGAGTGCAGTGTAAGAGAAAGGGACCTGGGGGTCCTGGTGGACACCAGGATCATCATGTGCTAGCAATGTGCCCTTGTGGCCAAGAGGGCCAACAGCATCCTGGGGCAGACCAGAAGGGGCTGGTTAGCAGATCAAGAGAGGTTCCCTTCCAACTTTACTCTGCCCTGGGGAGATTGCATCTGGACTACGGTGTCCAGTTATGGGCTCCTCAGTTCTAGAAGGACACAGAACTGCTGGAAGGAGTCCAGCGTAGAGCCAAGAGGATGATGAAGGAAGTGGAGCACCTGCCTTATGAGGAGAGGCTGAGGGAGCTGGGTCTCTTTAGCTTGGAGAAGAGGAGACTGAGGGGTGACCTCATTAATGTTTATAAATATATGAAGGGTGGGTGGCAGGAGGATGGAGTCAGGCTCTGCTCAATGTCATCTAGTGATAGGACAAGGGGCAATGGTTGTAAGCTGGAACATAGGAGGTTCCACATCAACCTGAGAAAGAACTTCTTCCCAGTGAGGGTGTCAGAGCACTGGAACAGGCTGCCCAGGGTGGTTGTGGAGTCTCCTTCACTGGAGATGTTTAAGATCTGCCTGGATGTGTTCCTGTGTGACTTGGTCTAGGTGATCCTGCTGTGGCAGGGGGATTGGACTAGATGATCTTTTAAGCTCCCTTCCAATCCCTAATGTTCTGTGAGTCTGTGTGATTGTCCTGCTGGTTCCTATGCGGTCATGGTGAGCAGTGAGCCCAAACTAGGGTCCACTCAGTCATTCCTGTTTCATTGTGTGATGCTAAACATCTCTCTGGAAGAGCAAGGGAAGGGAGCAGCGTGAGGGAGGGTTTGGAGAGGGGAAGAATGCTAAGCTGCAGCTGGAGAGGGATGTGGTTGGAATCAAACAATGGCAGAGAAAAACAACAAGAGGGAGCGAAACCCAAAATGCATGTGCTTTCATTATTTAACTAAACAATCCTGAGGACACCGTTGGCTGGTGTTCATCAGGTCAGTGTCCAGCAGGAACCAGACTCTTCCATAAAGAACAGCAGCATCACAGCAATTAGTACCAGTAATGACCCAGCCTCTTCTGCCTCAGGCTCCCTAACAAAACCCACAAATAGCCATAGTCAGGTCTGGGAGATGCTAAGAAAGTGTGAAAACAAGGAGACATAATTTGGGAAGGTAATTGCAAGCTAAATAAATCTACAAAACCAACAACTTGTCTCACCTTCTGCTACTTCAGATCCGGGTTGTTTTTTTTCTCCTAGCTCACACTTCTTTCCGTAATTGCCAGTGCCAACACTTACTCTAAAGAAGATGCTCTTAAAGCTTTGTTAGCTTCATAAAATGCTATTTTGGTTGTAAGGTGTAATGAGTACTTCAGAAATCTCTTGCACCCTGTCAAAGACAGAAATCTTAAGGTGTCTTTTCTTAGGAAACAACATGAGCTTAGTCCAAAACAGGTCTATGATACAAAATGACTTCCAGTAACTTGGACTACCCTTGTTTTAGAAGCTGCTGGCCTAAGGCACCTAAGGGAACAAGGTGATTCATTACAGGTTGGCTTAGGGCATCCCATTTGACAGCCTATAAACTGCTAGGGCATTGCTTGCCCACAGGCTCTCACCCCACTTTTCCTCAAAGAACCACATCTTCAGGCAATGTAAGTGCCAGGATTAACCGGGTACCAGTGACACACTTCTCGTGCCAGAAGGGAGGTGTAGTGCAGACCCAGCTGCCCTTCCAAGCACAGGAACTTGATCGTTAGCACCCTGGTGGTACAGCAAGTTCCTGCAGGCTCATAAGAAATGGTTTGCTCTGATGGTGAACATCACCAGAGCAGCAAATGCTCCTTTTCATGTAGCACTGCTGGTCATGAGTCTTTTTTTCATTCTTGCTTTTCTAAAAACGATCCTTGAATACATCTCTGATATGCTAACACTCAGGCAAGGACGTGTGTTTTGGGAGGGCAGGGGGGACAAGGAGCCAATTCAATTAACAGGGTGACAGTGAATTCTGTCCATGACCTGAGTCATCATTTGTGCCTTTTCCATCTCAATCTCAGAGCTGCTGCGGCAGAGCAGTCACCCGGGCAGGGCACTGGTGAGTCACAAGGCTCTGAAAGATGCACTTTCATGTGCAGAAACAACAGTTAATTTTAATGTACTTCACATTTCATGTCTCCATGCTGCTTTCTGCGCAGCACAGAGAGGGATGTGAGACCCTGCTGGGCATCTGCTGGCTGTGGTGAGATCACACATGCAGGTCCATACTCAGAATGTTTATTCAACAGGGTAGGAGTGAGGAGAGACAGTACATGACATGTAGATGAAATATCAGCCACAGAGGTTGGGGAGGTTGTCACAAGTTCAACAATACATTTAAAAGATTCTTGGCAAGTTCTGACTACAGACTCATGCTTGTGCTGCAGCCAGTCATTTGGCCACACAGAGTGGTCTGCACTGGGAAGGTAAGAAGGACACTGACTGGATTCCTTCCATCTTAACATGAAGAAATTGTGTCTCCTTTGGAAGTAGCCCTTTCCCAGACAGTGTCCAGGTGCCACCTGAGGAGTAGCACAGGCCAGGGACTGGTTCAAAAGAGCAGAACAAATGGCCTAGGTCAGGTGTAACCGTACACAAGTCAACTTGCTGTGTGTTCTCTAGGCCAAAGTGTGGACTTTGACCCTTACTTACCCATAAAATATTGCCATAGAAACTCAGCTCTAGACACAAACGAATTTATTGTAGGATGACTAACACAGTCCAGTGGTATTTCACAGATTAAGAACAAAAAAATACCAGCCCCCAAAAAACAGATTGGCCAGCTCTGACCAAAACCAGATTGCCCCTGCAGACCAAAGCAATGGTTCCTAAATAATTGTAGGTAGTATAAAAGTAAAACTCCAAGCACTTTGGTTCAGTTTCACTTTTATCCCATCACCCTTTCACTGTATAGATCCAAGCATTGCCTTTTTACCCACCTCCTTCTCTTTCAACCTTGTTCCCTGTTGGTCTACCAAATTTCTTTAGTGGTCTCTATTTTTACTTCTTCTTCTGGGCTGCTCAGTCCCATTCCTAGCTTCTGCTTTCAGCACCTTCAACTCCTTGTCCTGATCTTCCATGGACCCATGAGGCTGGCTCCTATCTTGCCCTTCAGTCTGCTGCAAACCATCACTGCCATGTCCTCACCTTGGCATCAGTACCCCAGCCATGCTTCTCCTACAGCTGGGTGTCACTGCTTACGCCCTGAGCAGCAGCTCCTCTCACAGATACCCAGTGTTTGCCTTAGATGCACTTTCTGCTGTACAGTCAAGCACGATAAAAAGTTTAGGATAAGGGCTGTGTGCAGATCGAGGCTTTCGTTTCGGTTAGCTGCTAAGACAGGCTATCATTGTTTTCCAGAGAGGAAAAAAATCTGAATTTCTTTTGGCTGAGTATCTTTTCATTGAAATTTTAATTTTCCAAATCAATTCCAGCCAGACTGAGCTCCTGGCTTCTACAGGGCTTTAAGCCCAGGAGGGAACATACATTTGAGTACATTGCCTCTGCTTCTCTGCAGTGGCTGGAATTAAATTATTGACTTCTTGTGGAAGGCTCTGGGATTTGCAATGCATAATGTCTTCATTTTAAAGAAGTTGTCTACATGAATTAATTAGAACTTAAGGGTGTGGGATTCCAATTTGCAAAGAAAATATTCCTGCCTAGAGAAGAGCTGATGACTCTGACAAGGTCAGTCCTAGACTCCAGCCTTCCATGGAAGAGTGAAGTGCCCGAGGACAGTACAAGAAGAGTAGCAATGGAATGGGAATCAATTATCACAGAATAAGATTGGACTTTTTGGCAAAAACCTTCACTCTTGATTTCTTTATCAAGGCAAAAGTTTATTCTGAACCAGTCGATACGGTCCTATTCTGATCTTCTCTCAGAAGAACTTCTCAGAAGTTTAACAGGAGCTGTCAGTGTGCACTTGCAGCCCAGAAAGCCAATTGTGTCCTGGGCTGCATCAAAAGAAGCAGTGACAGTCATGCAAGGGAGGTGATTTTCTCCTTCTACTTTGCACTTGTGAGACCTCACCTGAAAACCTGTGTCCAGTTCTGAAGTCCCCAACATAGGAAGGACATAGAGCTCCTGGAAGGTGTCCAGAGGAAAGCAACTCTAATGAACAGAGGGCTGGACCACCTACCCTGTAATGACAGGGTGAGCAAGTTGAGGTTGTTCATCCTGGAGAAGGCAATGCTCTGAAGTCACCTTCTAGCAGCTTTCCAATATCTGAAAGGGCTCTACGAGAAAGCTGGGGTAGGGCTTTTTACACAGATTAGTAGCAAGAAGACAAGGGGAAAGGGTTCCAGACTTGAAGAGGGGAGATTGAGATTGGACATTTGGAAACCGTTCTTTCGTTTTGAGGGTGGTGAGATGCTGGAACAGGTTGCCCAAGGAAGATGTGGCTGCCCCATCCCTGAAAGTGTTCAAGGCCAGGTTGGACAGGACCCTGAGCAACCTGAAGGTGTTCCAACATATGCAGTTTGGAACTGGGTGAATTTTAAGGTCCCTTCCAACCCAAACCATTCTATGATTCTCTTATGTGTGAAGATGGGTTTGCATTGCTGCTGTAATGTTTATGAGACAATGTCCTTCATAAAAGATGAAGTTATCTCTCATAAAAGAGAGGTTACCATGAAGCCTGGTGAGTCAGGAAAATTCTATCCAGCCAAGAGATTTTCAAGCTAGGGAGCAGGAGTAGTTTAAAGTGAAACAAGTCCATTGGCACATCCTTCCCCAGCCATGTCTGTTTTGCTGGCTTCTTGGCCTGTATTCAGCCACATACATCTGCCTAACACCATGCAGAGAGCAGTTCTACTAACTACAGCTCAGTGGGATGACTCACACACCAGTTTCTGCAAGGCTGGGATGTGCATTAGCAGGAATGTTAGCGTTTCAGATGTCTGTGTTCACCTGATGGATTCGACACAGTTTACATTTCTGACTTGTGTTCAACTTTTGATCAAGTTTCCAAAACTGAAGAAAACACGTATCAATAGAAGAGCCTGGTGCTCTGCAGGACATAAAGGTAAGTTGTGAGGACACAAAATCAAGCCCATAAACATGACTTCAAAGCAAGCAGTAAATAAGGAATACATTTTCCCTCCATGAATAAGCAAACAGATGGGAAGCAATGCAGAGGCTTCAAAAGGGAAAATCACGACGTTGTGCTCCAAAGAAAAATCCTCAAGATCCATTCAGATATGTCTCCCTGGCTCATCCAACAGTGGCAGTCCAACAAGCTGGGTGGTATCCTGCCTTGCTAGATGGAGCTTTGTTTTTATTCCTTTGCACTCATTCTGTTTCATTTGGAGGAGGCAAAGGAGCCCCATGTGAACTCTGCACAGCTCCTTTCCATATCGAAATCATAGAGCTGAATGTGCTCTAAAATGAGCTGCTATAAATTGCTAGTTTGCAGAATCTGAGGATCTGTCTCTCCCTTGGACCTTCACTGCTCCCTTCCACTCGAAGTTGGGGCTTCAGCCCATTTCTGATGGACACTGTCATCCTGGGAGGTGTGAGCAGCTATGTCTGCAGCTTCCTGACTGGTTCAGCTGACAGATACCTGAGTACGACTGAAGTAGAAGCCATGTACGCTGTAGCCTCTGAAGCAAATGCTACCGGTGGTGTCCTCTTCAAAGCAGGAGACACAAAATAAAAGGACATGCTGTGGCAAAAACTGGTGACATGCTGAAAAAAACCTGGTTTGATCTCATCCATTTATATTTTTTAACACATATGTTCGCAGGTAATTTCAAGGTGATCTTGAAATCTTCAACAGGTCTATAGGTTCAATGAATCATAGAACCATCATTTAAGTTGGAAAAGACCCTTGAGATTATCAAGTCCAACCAATTAACTGCACTCTACCAAGTACACCACTAGACCATGTGTTTAAGTATCACTTCTAAATGTTCTTTAAACACAATACATCTTCCCCAGACATCTCAAGCTTTCTCAACAACTAAGTAAATTGAGGTTTTTTTCCAGAACAAGCTGCATTCCAGCTCAGGCATAAAAGTCTTAAATGCTGGTGAAACAGGAATGTGTGGCCTGCATCCCATGAGAACAAAATCCTGCTCACACCACTCTACTTTTCATGTTGATCATGAGCATGGCCTCATATTTTAGCCTTTCTCACTCTTGATATCTTGACTGGCTCAGCACTTGTCTGGGCAGCTATGAATTTGAACTTCCAGGCAAACATCACTCTCAGCTCTCAGACTCATTTTCTGAGACCATCCACTGAAAAACATCTATTTCCAGTAGTTTTTGAAGGAATATTAAGAACACAACTATTACACATGTTGAGGGCTGAATGTTTAGCTTCCCCTTGCCAATGATGGGGGTTCTTGTAGCCTTCTCAAACTTCTAAGAATGCATTTCTCTGAGGGGCACATGTCAAAGTGCATGCTCAATAGAAAACACTTCTTTGGGAGGTCTGCTCACATTCCATACAATAGCAGGCAGGGATAAGATTATCTCACACCTAGGAGTGTTTATGATACATTTAAGGCAAAATTACTATTGATTCTGATGCACAAGCAAAAGAGTAAATAGAAAAGAGATTACTTCACTGCTTTGAAAATTCCAGGAAGAAAACTAAATAAATACAATCCAACTAGTTTGTGTTTTGTCACATGAAGTCAGTAAGGAATAATTTCTTCTTTCTGAGCGTATAAGAGCCCATCAAACACCATGAATAGTTTTGTTTTGTTTTTAACAAGAAGGAAAAAATAGATGCATACTGACACCCACTGACAGTCACTCTCCGGGAAGATGTGACTGGCAGCTTTCTCTAGCTGCAGACAGTAGATGGAAAGAAACCCTTGTGAAACAGGCAGTTTAAAAGAAAATGAACCTGAGCAGCCTGAAGGCAGGATTCTTTTCTCTGTCTGCCCAGCTGAGGAGGGAGAGTGACCAAGCAGTGTCAGGTGGTGGGCACCTGACATGCAGCCAAGATCAACCCACTGCAATGATGTTTTGAAGTTCAGTGAAATTGTGTGGCTACGTTTTTTTCCTATGGGCAATGCAAAAATGTGAATCCACTGTGTCAGTTAGTGGGCCTCAGACTTACCCTGGGTCACATCATCTGCTGGTTGCAGGACTGTCATTGGTCTTCTGAGACACACAATGAATGGGCAGTGCCCACTATCACTCTGCTCCAGACACCCTCCTCCATCTGCAGCTGCAAGGAGAGACAATACCCCTGCAACTCCCTAATTCAGATGTCTTTGTTGCCCAAAGTGTCCAGAAAGACTTAGCTACCTGTAGCTGTTTTTCTCCTGAGGCCATGTAGTCCCTATCATAGCCCTAACTTACACTTATTTAGGACTGATAGTCAGGTTGTTTCCCATAAATGCTCCGCATTGTTCCTCCCCTGTCTGGCAGCTTCAGCAGAGCACTGAGGAAGCAGCCTGGATGAATGTGTCTGCTGCGCATCTCGTAAATTCTTGAAAGAAAAGGTTATGCAAATATTTTATTTCCACAGCAGCAGGCTTCAACCTCAGGGCAACCTCTGTGTCTGTGTTGTCTCAGCTCTAAAGGCTTTCAAGCATGCTTAGAGCCAGCATGTGAGATTAATAGCCATGTAAAGGGGTTAGGGTTTGTGCTGAAATACTGTTGAAAGGCATCGCTGTAATTATTCTAATTCAATGGAAGAGACCTGCCAGACAGCTCCAGTTTGGCCAGCAGTCCAGCTCCTTTGGATTAATAGTTCAGGTTGTTTCTGCAGCAGTCTGACATCCAGCTCCTCCAAGGCACTGGGGTACCCCATTCCTGAGAAAAGATGGATAAGGGGAGCAACTATATTCATGTAATCAGACTCCTTGGCTCATCCTAGTTGGCAATTTCTCCTGAAAATTCATTGCTCATCTCATCCCTGGGCTTTTCTGGGGAATTTTTCCAGAGCTGGGCGGGCTGCAATGTGACTGCCAGCAAAGGGTCTGAAATGAACCATAGAATCATAGAATGGCTTCGTTTGGAAGTGACCTCAGAAATCATCTAGTTCCAAACCCCTGCCGTAGAGGGGCTGGAAATGGAATGTAGTAATGAAGGACATAACTGCATGAGTAATGTATTTCACAATAGACAGGTATTAAACACCAAGGAGAACAAAAGTGTTGAGCAAGACCCGGTATAACTTGAGAACAGCCATTTTGCTCAGAGCCAGCACGCGGTGATAGTTTTCTGGCATCAGGGTCATCCTCTGACAGACCCTCCTTTACATTCAATGGCTTTTGATGGATTCATTTTTCTCTCTTTTAGTTTAGCCACTGCATGTTTACCTCCACCCCCACCCACCCCTGACTTCTGCCATTCTCACTGACCCTTTGGCACTCTCACTGACCTGTGGCAAGAAATTCAAACTGTTCATGAAAAACCTGCATGAAGACATTAAAGGAAAACACCTTTTAATATGCAAGCACTGAGTTCTCTCCCTCTGTCCCTTTATTCACCTGATTTACTGTAGAATTCTTTGTTACTCAACTTGACAAAGACTTTTACCCGCTGCGTCACTCACCATGGGGGATACACTCTTACGGACCAAGGAACGCAGAGCCAGGCTCTCCCAGCCATTTAACTCAAGTAGTTTTCCTCTTCAGCTCTGGTTTATCTGTTTTCCATTTAGGTGACAGTTTTCTATTCCTCTTAATTAAAACAAGCACTTGGAGAGGCAAATGCCACCCTGCATGTGTTATCTCCGGCACTTGACTGACTAAATAACAACATGTTGCTTCGGCAAAGGGCAGCTCCTTCATCTTTCCCAGCTACCTATAACTTCTGTTATGATGTGCATCCCCTGCTGATCCTTACGCTTTCTGCATCGCTATACATGCCGGAATCTGTACGAGCACACCAGATACAGGCTACATGGGCTAAGCGTTTTGCTTGTGATGGTGTGGAAGTTTTCTGTTTAGGAATGATGTCTGAAGAAGTTTGGGGCAAGAATAGGTCATGATTGTCACGCAAAGCTTTCTTCTGTGACACAGTATTTGTTGTCCTCCTTGCTGTCCATCCCTGCACCTTCTGCAGGGCTTCCTCCTTTAAGAAGTGTGCACATAGTTGCCAGAATCATAACATAGTTCAAGTCAGTCTTGTCCAAAACCCTCCTCAAAAAGGGCTTTGAGGTTAGATCTTATTGCTTGGGGCATTGTCCCATAACATTTTGTTAGTATCTCCAAGTGTGATAAGTTGAACTTTGTTCATCAAGATAAAGGAAGAAGTAAGAATAGACTGAGAAGAATGGATCAAGCTACTTTAACAGAAAAATGTTGGTTATGTTTTGAATGCTTATTAGAGCTAAGTGTGAAGCCTTACCCAAAGATCTTGAAGTAAATGAAACTTTAGCTTTAAGCTATCAAGCATTGGAATACTTTGATGAACAAAATTGTAAAGAGAAAAAGGAGGGATTGTGATAAGTTGAACTTTGTTCATCAAGATAAAGGAAGAAATAAGAATAGACTGGGAAGAATGGAATTCTAAGCTGTAAGATCCTGTTTTGCTGTGTAATCAGGAAGTTCCCAGGTCTGCAAGAAAATAAGGCTACTTGTGACAAGACCACCCAACAACAGGCTGCAAAGACCAGATAACTTCTCCAGTACCACTAACCTGGAAGATAAGAAGTATAAAAGAGACTGGCTTTTGGGAGAAAAGCGGACCAGTTGGTGGAGCGAAGACTCCCCTGGTCGCCCAGCGCTGCACTTTGCCTGATATTGCTTGCTGTATTAATAAATTTATAATTACTAATCCATAATTGGCTTATTGGATTGAATTCACATATAACACAAGGATGGGAACTCTACAGCCTTTCTGGGCAATCTATTTCAGTAGTGGAATTAGCAGTGACTGCAAGGAAATGTGTCAATAGACATTCAACCTAGTCTTCTCTAACCATTCAATTAACACATTCTGGAATGAGTTTTGGAAGTGCAACTGCCAGTCTGGATTGACTAGCATCGTATCTCTGTCCTTTGTGTCTCATTATCAATATCTCAAATTAGCTTTTCTCAACAGTTTTGGCTCCAGGGGCAGTGACTGCTTTCAAATTGGTTGCCCATGCCCACTTCTTCTTCAGATACAATTGCAGAATATTTATTGAGGCTTCAAGAGCAACAATCTGGAGATCACTTCCTTCAGCCTTTCTACACATTGATGCAAAATTTGTATTGGTCTCATAGAAAATAAAAGTAATCTGAAAACACTTCCCACAGTTCTTTCTATCTAGATTGAAAGGAGAACGTTTTGATACCTTCTTACTTTTTTTTTAAACCCTTCTTTGTCAAGACTTGAAAAATATCCTGTTTTCAGGTTTCCAGATGGCCCAAGCTCTATGATTATTTATTGTGTGGACACGAGGAGGCTGGTTGGCAGGAAACAAAGGTCCACAAATTTTCAAAGGAATTCATACCACTTGTTGAAAAACTAATTAAGTATCATACAGGCTAGATGCATGCTACAGTGATTGCAAATGCTTTGTGTCTCAAGTGCTATCTTAGCACAGACATCAACTTTATAATTTTAATTTCCTTACACTCACCCTCTCTTCAGTTCCACCCAAGCGATTTATTTGGGCTTTTCAAGTGGTATAAATTAGCATAAATTGAAATGTCAATATCATGAGGCAAGAGAAAATTAAAAAAAAACACCCTAACACAAAAATCCCAACAAAAACAACAACAAAAACCTTTCAAAAACAAATCACTGTTGGGAAAATTATATGTCTTTTTTCAGTTTCCTGAAGAGTCCTTGTTTTTAAGTAAGGAAGTATTAGTGCTTCAAATGCCGTGACCTCAGGCGGTTAGTTAGTCTCATAAAGCAGAAGGAAGTGCAGCTCATGGCACAGAAGAATAACTGGTTTGTCATTCTCACTCTCCCATTCTTATAACGTGGGATTTGATAAATCTCATTATTTGTATGGCTGGGACATATGACAGCACATGGCACAGAGAGTTGCTGGGTGATGGATCTCCTGACTGCAGATGATGGGCTATGCCCAACTCAGCAATCTCACATTAACATCTGAGCAACTGCTGTGCAATAGCTGTGCAACTTCCCTGCCCATGTTTACAACTGAGTCAATCACAAGATCAACTAAGATAAAGACATCAGCGCAATTTAGTGGCCCTGAAGTCCGTTTGCTATTGTCCAAGTCTCACTGGGCAGAAGCAGAACAGAGGACATCCTTATGAGCAAGTCATTGCTTTGAGTACAGAGAAGAAACAGTGGAAAAACTCAGGTGAAAAATATGATCCCTGACAGAGTAAACTTTCCACCTAAAGTGGTGGGATTGGACAGACGGTAGTGACATGCTCAATGACACAGTTTCACAGGACAGTTTTAAATAGCCAAGTGTCAGTAAGCCAGTGCAGTTTCTACCTCACCTTGTCCCTTCTCTGGTTTTCAGGAAATCCTCCATTTATCATAAAAATCTGTTATATGAAATCAAATCTAAGAGCAACCACCTGAGAATTCATAAACCCACAGTTTAGAAGCAAAGGTGCTTTTTCTGTAACCACATCCGTAAGGGAAGAGGATGAATGCCTCTCTTCACTGTTCAGTGAAGATCCAACAAGCCTTTGTCCAGAAGTGCTAACCTAGAACCAAACCTCACAGCGTACAGTTATGGCTAGAAGCAGCCAGGAAAGTGTAATCCTTTTTCATTTCAGTGTACAACCATTTCAAATCAGCTGCAGCACTTGGTGCATGCTTTTTGCAGCCATTGATCTTTCACTCAACTGCAACTGTCTCTCTCCAACCTTACGATCTTCCTGCCCAAAATTCATTATGCCCACCTCCGATCACCCTTTATCAAGTACTTAGATCATGAACCCACATGCCCTTGCATGCAGGGGCTGCAAATGCTAATCTTTGACTGTACACAACCTGGTTTTTCTCTCTTGCCACCATTCCATGCCAAAGGGAGGAGCAGATTACAAAGGTATCAGGAATCAAACGTTTCACACCGGAGAGCTCTGTTATTTCCATACTGCCGGTGCGTTACCATTCCTTGAGGCTCATTACTCCCTTCACCTTCAAGAAAATCAGAGACCTTGAAGGGATCAATAAGTACATTATTACTCTTGTTCAATTACATTCCTTCCTGATTCCAAGCCTTCTGAGGAAGACATTCATTGGATTCAGCTTTCACAAGCTGGTTGCTGCACAGCCAGGCAGCTCAGCTCTAAGGTGGTGCGAGCTGACCCCTCCTTGTACAAGGCATACTGCCTGCAAGGATAATCAGAACACGTTGTTATCTGAAAGGCTGCAATGAATATATTAGGGACGAGGCACAAAGACAGTAAAACTGCTGAGTATTCCTTCTGACAACCTATGAGCTCTCCAGTCACTCAACTGCAAAACTGCAGCAATGAAATCTCTCTTGCCCTAAACACTGCAGCTTTGTTCAGTGCAAAGGTGTGTCTCTGTAGTTCTTCTTAGAAAGGGAAAGGATTCCCAGTTCCCAAAAACACTGGATTGGACTAGATGATCTTTCAAGATCCCTTTCAATCCCTAATGATCTGTGAATCTTTGCATGCATGCCTTTGTTTTTATGCCGCAACACAGAGGGACCAATCTGGAGCCAGCTGTGTTAGATTCTGGATCTATGAGTAAAACCTCTCAAAATAGGAAACTCATTCATTTTCCAAACTTGCTACACAAAAGACAAAGCCATGTCTCCAGGCTACACCGGGATTCTCATCACAGTTAAATTAGCACCGATTCGTTTGCTTTCCACTCTTGCCCAGTTTGCAGCTGATACTAGAACCCTCAGCAATCCTTTCAGTCATTAGTGCAGGCACAAGAGGCAAGAGGTGACAAGACTTAAATTCACGATCTGCAACCCTCTGCCCTGCCAGAGGCTTTCTGCTGGAGGAGTATTTGTAATCACAGAAAGATCTAGGTATTAGTTTTGTTTAGAAAGTCCAGAAAGTTTGAAATGGAAATGAGATGCTTATTTTAATGGAGAGCAATTTGCTGTTAGAGCTTATTGTGTTGGGGCAAAGGAAGAACCTCCACGGCTTGAGCTCCTTAATCAAACTGAGATACCCATCTAAAAAGAGTGGGGATAAATCATTAGGCAGCAATCTGCATGAGAATATAAAACCATGCATGCAGAATATCTATCGAAGACATCTTTCTCCACAGCCTGAGGCTTTGTACCTGTTTATTCTTTTGGTGGATCTGATGTTGGAGCATTAATCCATCACACAGCTGGAGCTTCACAATAAGCTGATTTTCACAAGCTTTTGCTTAAAATGAACAAAAATTGTTTTATGGTGTCAGCACCAGTCTGGGTTTAAACAAGACTTCTGCAAGCAGGTGTGCGGTTTTCCTTTACGGCATAACTCAAACATCAGTAGGATACAGTCAAACTTCAGCACATACAGCAACAAAGGCTGCCAGTGGCATGTAGTCCCCTCCAGTCCATCCTTCTAGGCTTTTCCCATTCTGTATTTGCCTCACTGTCAGGAGACAAGAGCTTCAATTCAGCATCTCTGGGAGAGAAGGCCTAAGAATTTGTTTATTGGAAGACGAAGGGAAAAGTTACACATCAAGCAAAGAGACCTTTGTGGGGGTTTTCTAAAGCATGAATTGGAGTAAAACTGACATCAACATTCAAGGAGTTACTTTCCCTTTCTCTTCCCATTCAGAAGTATTTATCCGGGAAATGATCTTCGGAATACCACACAGAACTGGAATCAGTTGTGACTTCCTACGTTCATACTGGAGTGTGCAGCCCAGGTACTCCAGGCTATGTCAAGGACCAACACAATCGAAATGTCCTTGTTCTCTCCTGCTTTGTTCCGGAAGTATCCCTAGGTTTTTGCCACCAGAAACATCAAATTTGTGAGAAGATGCTGAGAAAGGTTTGCATCAAGGCCCGCCTGGATGCGTTCCTCTGTGATCTGTGTTAGATAGTTTTGTCCTGCTCTGGCAGGGGGGTTGGACTCGATGATCTCTTGGGTCCCTTCCAACCCCTGACATCTTATGATCTAGACTGAATTCTCTTAGCCTGTTTCTATTACGTGTCTGCATGAACTGCTTGACTCAGTGAATTCAGGAGACCACTACTGGCCTAAGAAGGCACAATGTGATGTCACAGGACACCCAAATTTGCAAAAAGCAGGCCAGTTGCATTGCATAATAAAACCTCAGTATTTCTTCCTGATCTTGTGGCTGCCGTATTGCCCAGCCATCATCACTGGAGCAGAGGACTGCAAGATGCTGGTAGGTAGTCACCCATCTGACAAGCCTCTTGCAGGGTGCTGGCAGGCAATGCACAAATAGAGCAGAGTCATGAGCTCTTTGCTGAACAGGAGAAAAAACCTACAGCAAAACCTTCCTTGGGATGTTGCAAATAAAACAGATCAGCGCTTCCAGTAGCAGGTGTGTTTTTCTCAGCATTTTCTCCACCACTTCTCCTTACGAGTTCAATATTTCTCGGTTCCCAGAGACTCATCATTGACTGTCAGAGGGTTGTTTCAAGCTTCAGAAAAAATCCTGACACTAGTTTTGGCTAACCTAAATTTTCTTTCAGACATCTCTTCCCTAGGTGCTCAGTTTAGTATCTGTCATTTTTTTTCTGGAGGATCTTATGTTTTACAAATAACTGAAATTATCTTTCAGCAGAGAGTGAACAAGAAGAAAGCTTCTTTTGGAGGCAGGAGAATCGCAGCCTTTAGCTAACAGAGTTAAAATTTACAGATGGTGCTTTGAAGGAAGGACTTGGAACAGGGCCTATCTACCCTCTGCAGAACAAAGACCCATTGCAGCACAGGAGCAACACTCCATCCATTTCCTTTAGGAAAATAGCAGAGCGAACGGTTCCCAGACAACCCAGCTGGACAACCATTCCCAAGTCATGAGATTCAGGTGTGATTGACTGGATTAAAGAAGCAAAGGGGCGCAGACACGTACAACTCCTGCAAATCAGTGCCTTGATAGACCCTTCCCATTCCAAAACACTGCTCTAAAAAAGGCCTCTCTGGGGCAGATTCATTTGATAGGGAGCGATTTATGGTAGCACTTTCCCACAGCACATACTCACTTCACTACAAAGCACTTCCAGTTCTGAGCAGTAATAAAAAGTAAATTACATTTATTAAATCCCTTGATCCCACCTTTAAGGACTGCCAGTAACAGCATTTTCATAAAAGGAAATGTGTCTCTCAGCTCCAAATCTTTCTATTTCTGTTGGAATTTAAAGGGGGGGATCATTTCTTAAGCAAATACTTCTGCCAGTGGCTGGCATTCATGTTGGGCATCGTAAATGCTCAGTAAAAGGTTGAACACTCCAGGCTGTATTTCAAACTCCTCAAACACTAGATACTAGATGAGTATCATATGAGTGAGATTTCAACTTATCAGCTGTTCATGACCATTGCTCTGGAGACTGTGAACTTTCAAATTGCCTTGTGTTTCGGGGGGATTTTTTGATGGGTTTCTATGAGAGTTGATGTTGGAGGAAGTAAAGTTCCTCTTGGAAACAGGAGAGCTCGAGATGCCAGTCACACGCAGCACAAACCCTGCATGCTGACTTCACAGTACTTCTTGGAGACTTGTCTACAGCTTTGGGAGGACTGAAGGACGTCTGTACAGGCTAAGATCAGAGCTCCTGAGGTCCTACCCCAAGGTACTGCGAGCACAGGGTAGATAAAGAGGAGTATAGAGAAACTGATTCCTCTGTGATACAGCCTCGCATCATTTGCTTTGGTGACTACAGTGGTTTTACAAAGTTCCCTACCTGAAGACAAGACCAAATTCACTGTTGACAGCCTCATAAGTTTAACAACTGAAAATCCAAGGAACTAGTGTGCTTGCTGTACGAGTGCCTCTAGCATACTAGTCCCATGGGAAGTAGTGGATGTCAGTGGAAGGATACGACGCAAGGGGTTTTGCTCCCCATTGTTCTCTGTTCTGTATAAAAAGGTCATCAGTCCCTCACTTCATTAATCATTTTCTATGGCACCTAGATGTATTTTATGAGTAGCCAAAAAACAAGCCCACGGCTTGAGCAACGTGGAACATTGTGGATCCTCTCCTCTTGGAGGTGGGAGCAAGACCCGGTTGTCTCCGCACTGCAATTCCTCTTCTCCTCCAAGGGTAGCAATGATGGTAAATTGCATTTTCACAGTGACATGCTCACCACCCAAAGAAGCAGCTTTCAGGAACTCTGCTCAATGCTAATTATCAAGTCCCAGCGCAATCTCAGGCCCATTTGGATTGAGAGCATCCCGCCTTCCTACTAAAAAATTCTTCTAAGACCAACTCCTATCAGTGTTTTCTGCCCATTCTTGGTATCACAAATGCTGGTTCTGCTTCTAGACTCTCATAATCATCTTTAAAGTCCTTAGAAAAATTAACTTGACCTCCTCAGCCAGCCCATTTTTCTACTGCAGAACTGCAAGAGCTGTAGCTAACAGAGATGTACAAGCTGAGGCTTTGGCAGGATGATGGATAGTTATTGACTCTAGAATTCCCTGTAAGTAGTTGTATGATGCAATTCATGTCCAGCAATGGCAGCACATTTACCAACAGTGATGGAGAGAGTGTTGCACTCCAAATGTATCTGGGAAAAATGCTGTCGTCACAGATAAATTATTTCAGGTCATCAAAAGGAGGCAAAGGAAGGGGAGGCAGCCTGTGCACAACAGTCCTTCATCCTCTGTGTGTTGCCACACATCAAGGTGATGAATGAAAGGGTTATTAACATCATATATAAAAATAGAAGATCTGCCTCCAGTTCATAAATTGTACCTATTTTTAGATTAAATTGCTATCTAGGGCACAGTCATTCCCAAATACAGAAAAGTGCAAGCTTTTTGGACACTCAAGCAACCTCTCTGGGCAAGCTGTTCCACGGTTTGACCACTCTCACATTAAATTTTGAGGTCCTCTCCAATCTTTAATGTTCTGTGATTCTTTGAAAACTAAAATACATAAATAAAATTAAATATTTTCATATGATCAAATGAAATTTTCTGGATTTTATTTCCTGCATGTTGTCTCATGACACTGGACACCACAGAGGAGCATCTGGCTTTGTTTTCTACACCTCCCCACATCGGGTATTTATACACATAAGTACTATCACAGAATCATTCAGGTTGGAAAAGCACTTCGGAACCATCGAGTCCAACCATCCACACTACTCTACAAAGCTCAATCCTAAGCCATATCCCCCAAAACCACAGCTAAGCATCTTTTAAACATGTCCAGCCATGGTGACATAACCTGAGCAGCCCATTCCAGTGCCTGCCCACCATCTCTGTGAAGATTTTTTCATGATGTCTACTCTAAACGTGCCTTGTTGAAGCATGAAGCCCTTCCCTCTAGTTCTGTCACTAATTACCTGTGAGAAGAGACCAGCACCAACATCTCTACAACAACCTTTCAGACGACTGTAGAGAGCAATGAGGTCTCCCCTTAGCCACATCTTCCTCATACTAAACAGCCCCAAATCTTTCAATCTTTCCTCACAAGATTTATTCTCCAGGACCTTTGTTGCCCTCCTCTGCACTCGCTCCAGCACCTCAATGTCTCCCTTGTTCTGAGGTGCCCAAACAGGACACAGTACTCAAGGTGCAGCCTCATCAGTGCTGAGTACAGGGGAACAATCACTTCCTTACTCCTGCCGGACACAACATTTCTAATGCAGGCCAGGATACCTTTGGCCTTCTTGGCCACCTGGGCACACAGCTGTCTCATATTCAGTTGCCTGTCATTTAGAATCACAGGATCACAAAAAATTAGGGACTGGAAGGGACCTCGAAAGATCATCTAGTCCTATCCCCTTGCCACAGGAAGATCACCTAGACCAAGTCACAGAGGAACATGTCCAGGCGGGTTTAAACGTCTCCAAAGAACGAGACTACACAACCCGCCCTGGGCAGCCTGTTCCAGTGTTCTTGTCACCCTCACGGGGAAGAAGTTCCTTCTCATATTTATGTGGAACCTCCTATGTTACAGCCTACAACCATTGCCCCTTCTTCTATCATTAGATGTCATTGAGAAGAGCCTGGCTCCATCCTTCTGACACCCACCCTTCACATTTTTATCAACATTAATGAGGTCACCCCTCAGTCTCCTCTTCTCCAAGCTCAAAACACCCAGCTTCCTCAGCCTTTCCTCATAAGGCAGGTGTTCCACTTCCTTCATCATCTTCATGGCTCTGTGTGGACTCTATCCTGCAGTTCTGTGTCCCTCTTGAGTTGAGGGGCCCAGAACTGGGTGCAATACTTCAGAAGTGGTTTCACCATTACAGAGTAGAGCTGGAGGAGAACCTCTCTCAATCTGCTCACCGACTGTCTTCTACTCCACCCCAGGATGCTGTTGGCCCTCTTTGCCACAAGAGCACACTGCTGGTTCATAGTCATCCTGCTGTCCACCAGGACAAACAGGTCCCTTCCTGCTCTACAACAGGTTAGTCCCCATCCTGTAGTGAAGGAGCCACGCTGACTGTCCCTAATGACCCTCCTGTCCTTGATGTGCCTAGAGACATCCTCAAGCATAAATAGTTCCATCAGCTTTCCTGGGATGGAGGTGAGGCTGACCAGTCTATAGATACCTGGGTCCTTGTTCTTAACCTTTTTGAAGATTAGAGTGACACTTGCTGTCCTCAAATCCCTAGGCACCTCTCCTGAACCCCATGATTTACAAAAGACGATGGAAAGTGGCCTAGCAATGACTTCAGCTGTCTCGCTTAGCACTCGTAGGTGTTTCCCATCCAGACCCATGGATTTATGCACATCCAGTTTGGTCAACTGATCCCCAACCCAGTCCTTATCAACCAGGGAAAACTCCTCTCTTGTCTTGACTTCCTCTAGGGCCTCAGCGGTCTGGGGCTTCATATCAGGACAGCCCCCAGAAATATAGACAGAGGCAAAGAAGGTGTTGAATTGGAAGTGGGCTATAAGGAACACTGAGTCTGATGAGAAACCCAGGCTTGTAGAGGCTGAAGCCAACATGGAAAAGATGAAAAAGAGGAGACTGAAGGAGACATGAGGTATGAATTCTGCACTGTCTCCAATAACACTGACAGGATTCAGACAAAAGCACTGGTGAAATCAGTGTTTCACCACTGGTGAAGCTGGTGATCAGTATGACTGTAAATTAAATTAAAAAGTCTATAAAATAATCGAGGTTAACCCTAATGGCAGCAGATATGAGCTTGCTGCTGCATGATAGCTTTACAGCAAAAAAAGCTGCTTTTCTCATAAAAAAACCAGACATGCTTTTACCTCCTGACCTGGCCATCTTTCCTTCAGCAATGAGAATAACAGTCCACAGTCAATAGCCCAATATTTGGTTCTGTGATTCCCTCTGGACAGCGTGGAGGTAACTTTGCAAAGTGGTGGGTTGGAATCTCATACTGTTGAAACACCCGCTCCACCTCCAGGACTGTTCTATAGTGTTCAGATGGCTGAAATGTGAAATGCTACATATTTTGCCCTTTTTTATGTTATTTAATTAATATCCATATTATCTTCAGGTAGACTCATATCATTGGAATAAGGGTTTTTTCTCATTTGCCACTCAACACTCACACTAATGTCTTGGATGTCTTCCAAACTTCCCTTTCTTTGAGTTGAGAAGAAAAGCCTCTGCCGTTTCAAAATCACAGAATCATAGAAACAGGGGGTTCGTTTTTCCTTTGTAAATCCCTACTACTTTTTTTCTTCCTTCCTGCAAGTGCAACATTTCCAAAAAGAATTTGAAATAATCTGAAGTATGATATCTTAAATAAGGTGGGCAAGGTCTCTTTCTGGGAATCCAAGCTGAAGTCCTTGTGACTGAAGGTTTTCTCACACAATCTATTGTGGGTGAAGAGTCCTTCTTTGTGCGTCAGTAGTTGCTGTGGATGTAGGAAAAGCTTTGTGTTTGACACAGCTGAAAACAAGTTCTTGAAGGAAAATTGACTCTCCAGGCATTGGTGCCTGAGTTTTAATGCCAGAATTTGTTTCGTAACTTTTCTGTGTGCACCATCTTTGGAGTTCTGCTTCAGAGAAATATTGAGAGAAGGCTGTAGTTTTGTGTCCATTTCCCTGAAGACAAGTTAGAGCAAAAACAGAGCATCAGGTCAGCATTTTTCTGACCATCTTCCTACTTGCAGAGCCATTGTCAAGTCTTGAATAATCACAAGTAATTTTGAAGAGGTGACCTGATAGAAGAACATCCTGCATTATTCCTAGGGTTTTAATTACAGGCAGAGCTAAGAAACCCTGAGATCATTTGTGCCCGTTCTTCAGCTCAATGAAAACATTGACTAACACAACAATATTTGTCTTCTTTTGGATCCCTGGCTCAAAATGATAGCAAAATGCATCAACCCTCATTGTGAGGGTACGAGATATCTGTTAGTGCAATTACACATGGCAGCCACGTCAATTATTCATCTCAGCATTGATGGTGGAGAGGTGAGATCATAAATCTAATCTGCCTGGGTCACAACTGCAACAAAGCCAGAATATAAGCCACGAAGACTTGTGGGAAAGAGATAATATTTTAACTATCTCTATTTTGGAAACGTTCATCAATTGTGAAATGTCGTGCGAGTTAAGAAAACATTTTATCTACAAAAACTGCTGGAGTGTTGTTTCTCTGCAGAGAGGAAATTCTTGCCTGTTGCTATTTTTTGTTTCTTCAGAAAAAATTCTGTCTCCAGAGACTGTACCAGGATTCAAACCCTCTTGAACCGTTGCTACTAGTCATAAGCTTGAATAGTTTGTTTTGTTTGTTAAGGAATCCACTTGTTGTTTTGTCCCAGTTAGTTAACTTAACTTTGCTTTCTGCATGGATCCTCCAATCCCAGCAGAAAGTAAAATACCAGCTCTCATTTACTACAGGAAAAGCACCACAACTGGAAGCTGGATTTTGCTGAGGTTTTAGCAAGAGGTTTCCTTGCTTTTGCAAAACTAGAAGGAAGCCACTGACTTACTTATACCCCTGCCTTTCAATGCTTTGCAGAAACATCAGTTTATGAGTGCTTCAAGAACATTCACCTTCATCATGATAAGATAAGGGCTACTTTACAGAACAGTCTGTGCTTAACATAACGAGCCACTAATTTTATTGGAGGGCTCCAAGCAGCACTGAGCTATCGATTGTTATCAATAATGATAGCACCTACGTATTACTACTGCTGAAATGACAGTCCTTCCCTCCCTCCCTACAGAAGGGGATGACAGAAGAAGTTCAAATCCGTGTGTCAAGTGAACAATATCAGCCAACAGCAGAAACTCCCTGCTTTACAAAATGCATTCCTTCATTGAACAAATTCTGGCAGCGCTGAATCCTAAACACACAAATAAATTACAACAAAATGAAAAAGACAAAATAAAAGATATTCAGTGCTGGAAACATCACATCAGGGTTGCAGCTCTATTGACATGACGTGTCAGGAAAGACAAGGCTCCACCATGGCTGATAAATCAGAGAATGCTTCTGGCATCTCATCATCTTTGCTGCAGAGTGATGGGAGGATGATTCCCCAAGAGGCAGGATACACACGTAGGAAGCTGAGGTGGGAATGCAGTCATGACTCCCTTCCCAAAGTCCAATTCTGTTGCCATGCTTCAGGTGTGTCATTTCAAGAGCAAGTTGGGAACATTTGTCTTCTACCTGTAAATGACATTTCACGGAAGCATCCTCAAAGCCAAACTGAGGCAGTGTGGTCTAGATGATCGGGTAGTGAGGTGGATGGTGAACTGGCTGCAGGATGGAAGCCAGAGAGTTGTGGTCAATGGGACAGAGTCTAGTTGGAGGACTGTCTAGTGGAGACCCCCAAGGTTTGTGCTGGAACCAGTACTATTCAATCCATTCATTAATGACTTGGATGAGGGATTAGAGAGCACTGTCAGCAAGTTTGCTGATGACACAAAGCTGGGAGGAGTGGCCGACACCCCAGCAGGCTGTGCTGCCATTCAGTGAGACCTGGACAGGCTGGAGAGTGGGGCAGGGAGAAATTTAATGAACTACAACAAGAACATAGTCTTGCATCTGGGCAAGAGCAACCCCAGGTACCAGTATAGGTTGGAGACTGACCTGTTGTAGAGCAGTGTAGGAAAGAGGGAGCTGGGGGTCCTGGTGGACAGCAGGATAACCATGAGCCAGCAGTGGGCTCTTGTGGCCAAGAGGGCCAACAGCATCCTGAGGTGGAACAGAAGTGGAGTGATTAGCAGATGGAGAGAGGTTCTCCTCCCCCTCTAATCTGCCCTGGGAGACTGCATCTGGAATATTGCATCCATTTTTGGGTCCCTCAGCTCAAGAGGGACACAGAACTGCTGGAGAGAGTCCAGCACAGAGCCATGAAGATGATGAAGGAAGTGGAACATCTGCCTTATGAGGAAAGGCTGAGGGAGCTGGATCTTTTGAGTTTGGAGGAGACTGAGGGTTGAGCTGATTAATGTTGATAAAAATGTGAAGGGTGAGTGTCAGAAAGACGGACCAGGCTCTTCTCAGTGTCATCTAATGATAGAACAAGAGTCAATGGGTGTAAACTGTAACATAGGAGGTTCCACATAAATATGAGAAGGAACTTCTTCACAGTGAGGGTGACAGAGCACTGGAACAGGCTGCCCAGCCGGGTTGTGGAGTCTTCTTGTCTGGAAACATTTAAAACCCACCTGGACGTATTGCTGTGCAACTTGGTCTAGGTGATCCTGCAGAGAGATTTGACTAGATGATCTTTCGAGGTCCCTTCCAATCCCTAATGTTCTGTGATTCTGTGAGACAGACACTGCAATGAAAAATGTTGATTTTGGTGAAGTAACTGACAGGAAAATTGGAGAAACAAGGGTTGTTTTGACTTTCTCATTTCACTCTGATGTTGAAATGCTTTGTTTCAGTAAAGCAGAGAGGTTTCATTTTGTCTCTTACTCTATTGTATGTCACCATAATTTTACACTAGGATCCTTCTGATGCTGTGTTTATATATTTTGTCTAATAGAGTAAGTTCCTTGGGACACCTGGAAATAAGCTGAGATGAAAGGAAATGAGTGTATTTCATAGTTCCTTTGAGCAGTATTGATTACCTTACTACATATTTGTACAATCACTGATGGGTTTGATGGCTTTTTTTTTTTCATTCCTCTGTAGTTTCATTTTGCCACAAAAGCAATTTTCAAAATGGCAGCTTCTGCCACAGAAAAGAACATCTATTTATCATCAAAACTGATGGTATCTAACCATATGCATCTGCTGGAGCAATTCATTAGCCCCCTGCATGGACATGGCAGTGTATCTCCACCAGTCTTACCCCCAAGAGAATGATCTCATGTTTGGTCCACACAAATCCCAGTAACTAGAATTAAAGAAGATCTGTACAGTCAGTGTAGTGGGAATGCTGAAGGTTGCCTTTGCTGTCTGATTCCTGGAAGCCCAGAGAGGCAGACCACGTCTCCACTTGTAGGTCTAATGACTACCATACTAAGCTCAAAGGCAGGTCTATGTCCCTTGTTAAACCCCTGAGCCTAGAATTGTCATTTTCTACCACTATCCCAGTGCAATAAACCCCCTCCTGCTCTGTGCTCTGGGAAATCACCCAAGTGGTGCTTTCTAATGCTCTGGGGTCTGCTTTGAGGATGCTTTGGGATCCATCCTGATCTTCCCTGTACTGTCAGGTTTATAACCATTACTCCCCACATAACTCTTAATATTCTTCACCCACATTGTTGGAGACAGACCTGTTGGAGAGCAGTGTAGGAGAAAGGGATCTGGGGGTCCTGGCAGTCAGCAAGATGTTATGAGCCAGCAGTGTGCTCTTGTGCCCAAGAGGGCCAACAGCGTCCTGAGGTGGATCAGAAGGGGGATGGTTAACAGATCAAGAGAGGTTCTTCTTCCCCTCTACTCTGCATTGGTGAGATCACATCTGTATTATTGTGTCCAGTTCTGGGCTCCTCAGTTCAAGAGGGATGTGGAGCTGCGGAAGGGAGTCCAGCATAGAGCAAAGAGGATGATGAAGGGAGTGGAGCACCTCCCTTATGAGGAGAGGCTGAGGGAGCTGGGTCTCTTGAGCTTAGAGGAGACTGAGGGGTGACCTCATTAATGTCTATAAATATTTGAAGGGTGGTTGTCAGGAGGATGGAGCCAGGCTATTCTCAGTGTCATCTAGTGATGCACAAGGGGCAGTGGGTATAAGCTGTAACATAGGAAGTTCCACATAAATATGAGAAGGAACTTCTTCCCAGTGAGGAGCACTGGAACAGGCTGCCCAGGGATGTTGTGGAGTCTCCTTCACTGGAGACGTCTAAAACCGGCCTGGATGTGTTCCTGTGTGACTTGGTCTAGGTCCTGCTCTGGCAGGGGGGGTTAGACTAGATGATCTTTTGAGGTCCCTTCCAATCCCTAATGATTCTATGGTTCACAACATGCATGAAAATGCTGCTGTTTTATTCAGAACAGGTTGTCTCTGGTCATCCTTCTGCCAAATAAAACACCAGTAGCCTAACAATGCTGTTGCATAACTTCAGTTTTAATGCTCTTGAGAGGGCTTTTACTGTTCCAGATTTTGACTAACATATTTGTATCTCTGGGTGCTTTCCTTGTTCCCACTTTTATTTCCACCTCTGTACTGCTGTTATTACCAGGTTGCCACAGTAACTGCATTCCTCAACACTCCTTATTTTTCTTCACCAATTGTTATATGGACTCTACTTCTTTCCAGTGTTGCAAAGATTTCAGACTTCTTTGTTGAAACTTTTACCCTTATCTTTTCCCCTTTATCAGCAGTTTGGAAGCTTTTGGCTGCATGACATGGGAGAAGAAAGCAAAGACGTATCTCCTTCTCCAAGGTCCCATATTCATGTTCCTCACTGAAAATATTGCTGCTTTCTGAGGCAGCTGCTTTGCACATCATTCTCTGCAGCAGGGCATCAACATTTCCACAATTCTGACCATCCTTTGAAGAGCAAGGTGCTCACTCTTCAGCCTGGTGCAACTCACTCCACAGGTCTGATCTGAGTGGAAGAGACAGCAAACTGCCCACCTGAGCCCGCAGGAACATCCCCACGCACAGCACTGGACAACCCCAAATCGCACCCCGCATCAGCGCACCCTTCCAGATACCGTTAACTCCTGCAAGCTCTGCAAGGGGATCTCCCGGCCGCTCTCTCTTCCAATCTCTATGTGTTGCTGCCCTCTCCTGCTCAGTTAGGAAACCTCTCAAACCTTTCCAATCGTGGACTGCAGAGCCCATATTTTGAAGCTCCTGACTGTCCCCACGAGTGCTTTCCTCCCCGACCAGCAGCAGCAGCAAGGTTCGTGACCTCAACCATCTAAAGCAGCAAAGGGCCGTTCTGCCTTCCCTTCTCACAACCCCAGGTGCCCAGGAAGAACCTGGATGCCAACGTGTCTGTCTCAGAAGTGTATTCTTACCAAAGTGGGGTTTAGTCTCCTTTTGAGGTGTGACAGGAGTGATTTCATTTACTGATCTGTTGATTAATGACCTTGGTGTGCTGCAAAACAAGAAGATTTTAGTGCTGAAATAGAAGCCCAGCAACAAGGGCGTGAACCGCTGCACCGTTCCCAAGGGGTCAGGAATGGAGCCACTGCCTCCCATTAAAAAGCATCAGAGGTAAGGGGACATTTGAGCTCAGGTTAGTGAATGTGCTCACTTTGTCCCTGAAGAGAAGACATATGAGTTGTTCTAACTCCTTGCAACCAGGCACTAGGACATCCTGTGATGGCCCAACTGAATAATTTCTCTTCTTTCAGTGCTCTTGGCTGGACCTACTGTCGTACACATTATTGAACCCATTACTTGGTTTACACATCAAACTCTTTTCCCCACCTGAACACAGACTAGTAAAATTTTGTGCATCTCAATATGGGATTTATATCCCAATTTCCTTGTGTGATTTGCAACTGTCATTATTCTGCATATTACATTGCATGAGTGCATATTACAGCACAAGTGCAGAAAACCTCTGAAAAACTATGATTTGGCAAAGAACATCAGCATGGGTTTAAGTCATGAAGCCCAGTAAAAATATACACCACTGGTGGCAAAAGATTTTATTATTTTTAATTTAATTTAAATTACATTATTTTATTAAATAGCATTATTTTAAATTCTACCTTGAGTAAGAACTCCACTACATTCTCTGCCTCTCACTCTGAAAATGGAGCAACCAAACTAGTAACTGGTGACTAGTTAAGAAGGTCTAACAAAGGTTTCTATTCTACATGGAATACAATTCCTAGCTGATCACAGCTATTGGGTGATGCATGTTTCACAGAAGCAAAGAGAAGAGACCTAGATACCACACAAACATGGTCATGGGCATGAACATGAAGATTACACAAAGTGATGGTGATAAAAGGCGGGAAGAAGATGACGTTGACAAGTCAACTAATGCAATACTTACTGGCTTTTGATGGAAGAGTTGACTGAGCAAGAAAGGACATCAGCCAACACAGGATGAAAAGGAACACATGGCAAGAGTTTGCTGAAAGTTCTCTTCAGAGTATAAGTGAAGGAATATACAGCAGAAGGAGGCATATATCCAATTCAGAGATGGTAAACCAGTTAGCCACATGATCAGTGCTTAGGGACATGCTGCAGGTGAGCTGGACCAGTTGGTATAATGGAGAGGGCATTATAGATCCTGCCACCAGACTGCTACCAGAGAAAGACTGACTTATCCAAATGACCAAATTACTCCATATCGTTCCAAAGAATGCCATTCCTTATGATGATGTCAATATGTGGAGTTTCTAGTGTCAAGGAACTCCATAGGGGAAAACAGAACCCACACAATAAAACCGCCTGAAAAAAACCACCCCAATAACATGAGAATCCATGAATGGTTGGGAAAATTACTGACAAAACTTGGTTTTGTTTTAAATTCAGATACTAACATTTACACTGAAATGTTGAGCCACAGGAGAATGGAATCGACTGAACTTGTAAAAGCAAAATGGGCCACATTATTAGACAGCAGTCTTAAAATAAGTTTTGATGTTCGCTTAATGATATCCCTTTGGCTGAGTTAGGAAAACAGAACCCTGCCTTGTTATTAACACTTCACATTGTTACGAAGGTTTTTGATTGGATTCAGTAGATGGTCTTAATGGGATCTGTCAAACAATAGGATAATCCTGATTTAAATGAAAAAGCTATCTCTCCCAAAGGCATGGGGTTTTTTTTATAAATGACTCTTTCATTTAGACACAAGCCTAGCAAGGCTTTGAGTCATGTGTTCAAAATATAATGGGTACATGATTAACACACTGTTAACATGGGAAAGGTGTAATGTACTTTAGAAAAATGTCTTTATTCCCAAGAACAAAACGAGGACTGGACAGCAGGATTAATATTTACTGCCAGCTCCACAGCAGGCACATCCACACACAGTACAAATTATTACTTAAACTCCAGTGCTCTCCAGTAAGGTGGGGTCCAGGGAATTTAGAACATTAGATCATGAAGAGTTGCATAAAATTGTGACTCTATTGTAGGAAATTTCCTTGATAAGCTTATCAAAATTATTACCAGAAAGAGTCATTTCTTCCAACACAGTTAGAACTTGAGCATAAAATCAATCAAATCAGTGAAAGCAGAAAGGAGCATTTGTCAAAGCAGTATTACCAGCAAGGAGGTGTAATACAGCAAAAGTGAAGAAAACTGCACTTGCACTGCTCAGAAAAGCTATAATGTGGCAGAGAACTTCAGCATGGGCCTAAATTATAGGGAGTATTATGTATGATGGAAATCAAGCAGCAAGATTATTATTCCCCAGAATGGTGTAACTTAATTTCCTTCATTTGGCAATTAACATATAGTGGGGAAAATATCTTAGAAATCCGGGAATTAATATCTCCAAAGCAGTGGAAGCATGAGCCTGGCTGGTAGAGGAACTTTGGTTATGATATCCAAACCTTGCAAAGCTTGTGCAACGATGTCTTTCAGGGGAGAGAGAACCTCAATTGTACTTTTTCTCAGAGGACAGTCTCTGCAGCAGCCATCCCCAGCATACTGACCACACATTTGAGGCTAGTTCCTCAGGGAAAGCTCGGGGCCACAAACACCTGCAGCCAGTTTGAAGTGCTCCCAGGGACAGAGGAAAGAACTTGAGCATAAAATCAGGGCTATCATCTGAGCAGTGAAAGTGCAGTTCATGGTAGGTTCCCTGGGATTGTCCTTGCTTCTTCCCCAGCCAAATCAACCCATTCAGAGTCGTGAATCATAGAATCATAGAATCATTACGGATCGGAAGGGACCTCGAAAGATCATCTAGTCCAATCCGCCTGCAACAGCAGGATCACCTAAACCAAGTCACACAGGAACCCGTCCAGTCGGGTCTTGAACATCTCCAGAGAAGGATGCCTCTGTACAATGGATGTAAGCTGAAGGATGACAGGCAATGTGGCTATACACTGGGAATTGCAACTGGACTTGTAAATGTGGGGAGGAGGACAGAGAGGATGTTCTGTGAAAGTGATGTCCTTTCAGCCAAAAGATAAGAGGAGAAAGAAGGCTTGGTTTGTATGAAGAATCACTTTGTCACGTCTTTTCATGTCAACTCTGAAACACTCAAGATAGTTACGCAGAGATCTCTGGACTTAGGTCTTACTGACTATGTCACCTCCAAGGTGACTGATCATCCTCAGATGCCTAAACACGGCTTCAATCACAGGCTATTTTGCAATAAACCAGATAATCTTGTCCAAGACTACTCCCAGCTAGCCACAGGCAGCTTTTTCTCTAAACTTAGTCCAACCATCTGCCCTACAACCCCAAACCTCTGAACCATCTCCTGAAACACTATGTCTGCCCGTTTTTTGAACACCTCCATGGACAGTGCCTCCACTCCCTCCCTGGGCAGCCTGTTCCAAGGCCTCACCACTCTAGCTGTGAAGAACTTTTTCCTAATATCCAATCTAAACCTCCCCGGTGCAATATCTTGATCGTGTTATTTCCACTGAACAGAATGCCACTTGAGAAGAAGCACCCAGTTCCCAGTTACAGCACAGCATGGCAGCCCCTTTCTTCAGTGTGCTGAGGTCCTATCTCACCTGCAGAAATGATGGTCAAACACAGCAAAGCTGATTTCTGTAGGGACAAAATTTCTCCAGGAATGGTTACAGCTGAGCTCTGCTCCAGTTTGTCCCAGTAGAACTCTGTGGAGCTTTGACAGGGTAAATCTGGGCCCAGTCCTCAAGAGTTCACGAACCTTTCCATAAAACTGGCTCCTATTCCAAAAAATCCTGGGCTGCCATCCAAGAAAAACTCCAGCTCCAAGAACATCATGGCCTTGCCATCGCTCTTCTGCATCCATCCACCCAGCTCATGCCAAAATGCTCGATGCTCTTTTCATGTTTAATTGCACCCACAGAAGTCGTAAATGGATCTTACTACCAGGAAAACAAATGAAAACAGAGAGTCCAGGTGTCTGCTAAAACCAGCCAGAAGGATCCTTTCTTCCTGCTAGTAGCTGGTATAAGATGTGGGTATTAGTTGACTTGAAATTACAGCTGCATTCCCATGGAATTACACCCTACACTCACATCTGTTGCTGCACTGAGTATTGAGGAAGAGGGAAGGAGAAGCTGTTATGCTTTTCCTCCTGTTTTGCAAGCAAAAGGGCATCTGGCTTCTCTATTTGTTAGCTTGCTTTGGTGACTTTCAGACACGTGGCATGAACCCAGGGAGCTGCAAACAGAAAAAGAGATTTTCTGGTGTGTGCCCTTGCAGACAAAAGCTGCGCTCAGGCTTTGTTAGCATGGGCAGAGCCAGCCTTCACTTGCTCCCCATGCAGTCCAGAACAGGCTCTTGTGTTATGTCTCTGGACCTGAAGCTGAAGTGCCAGGACACTCTGTGGTATCTGACCCCATAGTCACTGTAGAAGATGAGCTGAGAGGATGGACAAGCCAGCCTCTCCAGGTGGCTGAAAGAAAATGCCACCCTGATGTCACCCTGTTGTGTCCTATCATGTTTGTGGACTACTGCTGGAGGCAGTCCAGCTCTCCATTAATGTGTGAAATACCACATTTTTCAACTGACATCCATACAGGACTGCTGAAGGTAGGAGCAGGAAGCTTTCTACCCTATAATAACAGTGTTCACCCAAAGTCTGTAGTCTCCTTCCAGCTGTGACTCTTTCAGGAAGAGCTGAGACGTACTCAGGGGACTCAGACACCCACCAGGCAACAGTAAAGGGCAGAGTGCTCTGTGCTGGGGTTTGAACTTCTTTCAAAGACCACGCACAGCAAGTAGCTCAGAGGTTTGCAAAGCACTGGCACATCAAAGAAAGAGCCATGTGGGTTTTTTCAAGTGTAGTCAGACAGGGTTAGACAGGGCTAGACAAGCTTGCTGCTCTCGTTTGCACTGCATTGCTGGCTATTGCACGCTCAACGAACAGCGAAACCCTGCCCCTGGTGCATGTGCTAAGTGGGTAGGACAGCACTGGGACAGCTTAGCACAGCATCACTATATAGCCTGAACCACTGACACAGATTTTCATGTCAGTCAAGAAGAGACAGGGGAAATGTCTGTTTCTGCTACTGCCACCTCCAAGAATTTCCAGTCATCCGTGCAGAGAAGTTTGTTATCAGCACTTCCTTCATAAAGGAAGTAAAAGTCCTTCTGCTGGTTTGGCAGACAGTGACAGCCCTCTGAAGGGCAGGTTCAGGTCTTTGTGCCAACCCCCATTCCTTCTATAGATCTGAGAAAGTTGCTTTACCTCTCTGTATTCTTCATATCTGCCCCTATAAAACAAAGTTAACGCTGCCAACGTGAAGGCTGTTGTAAATGGAAAGGTCTTCACTTATCTCTGGTACCACACATAAGGAACTAAGCTTAAGGAGTAGACAGGCTTTATTTTCAGCTCCACTCTTTAACAGAACAAGCTGCTATTTGCAAGTAATTGAGGGGAAAACTGTAGTGTCTGTGGGGTGAAAGAGGGGAATTCTTCTCATTTATGTCTCATTCTTTCTGAGATAAATATTCTTTTTCTTATCAAATCACTGTGAATGATATCCCAACTGTGCAACACCAATCTGTCCTCGGCATGGACAGATAGTCTATGTACTTAGCAATGGCTAAGGATGAATGATTAATGAGACCTTCCTTAATTGTGATGCCTTTTAGCTACCACTATCACCTAATGCTTAAACTAATGGGTAGCTAAAGCCTGGAGGCTTCACCTGTTTGTTTCCTTCCAGCTTCCCATCTAGTCCTACTTCAAAACAGATTTAGCCAGTGATGGAACTGAAAGATGTTTTAAGCCTGTTTATAACCCTGATACAAAGGTCTAGAAGGCTGCACAAACTGTAAGAAGAATAGATCTGATCATTAACATGATCTGGCCAAGGTTACTTTGGAGGCCTGTTAGACTGGCTGTAGCCCAGACACAAAACAGACACATCAAGATTACAGAAAGCCAAGCTCAGATGACTTCCTACACAAGTACTTTACCTGTGCTTCATCTGCTCATGCTGCATGACCAGGCACTTGGACCTAACAAGCTCCTCAACCTACGTCAGACCATTTGTATTTCAGCACTCCTGTAGGCAATGTGGTTGAGTTTGGACCCACGGGCACAGCTACAGCAGCAGCCAGACACAGGACCTCTGCATGGCCTTCAGCCTCTCCATCAACCCCGTGCAAACACCATGGGCTATGTCACCTGCCCCTAGAAGCCCATAAAACCTAAGTCCGTCCTCTGGTGAACAGTGCCAGGTGAGCCTGGTGACTGCTTCACTCTAACACATATCCCTTTGAACTATCACTCCACAGTCACTCCTAAGTCCTGTACTATTTTTACCTGGCCCAGAGATTTTTGGATGTCATCAAACATCTCAGATAGCACTGGGCATCTCTGTTTGGTCAATGAATCCCACCTGTCCATTATCACTTCCACTAGCAAAAAAATACCTTAAAGTTTTTCCAAATAGGAACCACACCTAGTGTCACTGTAAACGATCCCACGAGGTGCAATGCAGCTGGTACACAAATCCACCCTTATGGGGTCAGTTATTGCCTTTTTCCCCTGAGCAAAACTCCTACCTGCCATTTTAAGCTAGCAAGCCTGCATTAAATAAGAGCATCTCACTTAACTCATTTTACATTTGTATGGCCTCTCATGTGTGTTTGCTTTCTTGCCAATAAGCCATCCAGAGAAGCAGAACAACTTTAATGATCAGGAAAAACAAAAGCTAGTCAATAATAACCTCAGCGGTAATTTCACAATGAGAAATTGGCTCACACCCTTACTTGTGCCTAGGAGTTCTCATTGTTCTTGTAATGAATCCTCAGGCACAGAGAGTGGATGTGATTTGTAATTTAAATAGAGTTTGCATAACCCTCCAGGAATGAATCTTCCTGAACTGATTAAGCAGGGTTCTAACACTGAATTCTGAAGAGTGCCGTGTGTTCTGAATAATGTCATAGGTGTGTAACTGAATGATGGAGACAAGCAGCACCGCCCTTCACAGGGCAGAAATGGGACACTCTAGACCCGTGGACTTCCCACAGCTACATGCTAACACAGAGTGGATAGAGGATCTGTGCTCTTGGGCCAAATGTGTCAGGAGTGACCATGGGGTCATCATGGCAGCAAGCTGCTGATCTACAAAGGACTGAAGGAATGACAATGGCATTGATGTTTGGTGGGATGTGGTCTATTAGATTTTTGTGAGCAAAATATATGCTTAAAATCTGAGGAGCAATGTTTTCAAACATTGTTCAAACATCTTAAACAAGGGGCAAGGGTTATGAACTAGAGCGGGGTAGATTTAGATTGAATGTTAGAGAAAAGTTCTTTACAGTGAGGAAACACTGGAACAGGTTTCCCAGAGAAGTGGTAGAAATGCCTCCTTCACTGGAGGCACTCATGGTGCAATCTGATCAAGTTAAAGGTGTCCCCAATCACTGCAAGACGTTGGACTACATGACCTTTGAAGTTCCCTTCCAGCCCAACACATTCTATGATTCTATGAAAACATTGCCTTTCTGTTCCTGTGGCAGCACTCAGTGATCAGACATGGCAGAAAGCAGAGCAAGACAGGGATGGAGGGTGGTGGGGAAGGGTTTGGGATTCTCAAGGGTGAGCAGGTCTCTTGCATATGGCTGAAGTAATTGCTCTCACTTCCTTGCTTCATAGGTACCATTGCTCAGTGTACCAGGCATGGTCTCAACACAGTGGGAGAGAAGTTAGAGCATAAAAACTCCGTTCCTCTTTCATCTCAGAAAGTAAGAACCTGTGGTTTGCAGATTCAGCATCAAGTGGGCATCTGCAACCTGAAAACCAGGCCATCTCCAGACCCACCTGTGTGTTGTGCTGGAGGTTATAGTGAACTTGAAGGAGTTGATGTCACCCTGTTGTGTCCTATCATGTTTGTGGACTACTGCTGGAGGCAGTCCAGCTCTCCATTAATGTGTGAAATACCACATTTTTCAACTGACATCCATACAGAAGGACTGCTGAAGGTAGGAGCAGGAAGCTTTCTACCCTATAATAACAGTGTTCACTGATAAACATGAAAAAAATCAGCTTGAAATCCAAGGCCCAGTACTGTTGAAGTTGTTCTGAGTTCACATGCATCATGTCCCTCTGTTTTGCCATGCTGCTGTCCCACAGCCGTTTCCACAGAAGTAGAAGAGTGTTGTGGAAAGCTGGAGTTGAACCTTGGACTTCTAAGCCTCCAGTTCTGTCTTTCTCTGATGAAAGATTAGTGCTTGACTACACAACAGCACCTTACGATGTTATTTCCAGTCCTGTCATCTCCATCACTGCCAGGAAAAGCCTTATGTTTGTTGTGTTAAGGGGGGCAGCGCATTTGGCAGGGAGTAAACTCCTTCACTGTACAGGTCCAAATCCTGAGCAATATCCAATTTCACACTATGAGTCCGATGACTAGGTCGGATTCACTCGATAGTGCCACACTACGAGTCCGTCTAACTCGGATTCACTCGATAGCGTGTTCTGTTCTCGTCTAGCCACAATCTATGGACTCGCGCGGTGTCCAGTGAGGAGCAGCAAGGCTAGTTCACATGAACAAGAGTAATTTATTAGAGCAACAGATTTACAGGTTCTTTATGGATTGTCGGTGATGACCACTGTATGCAAAATGTGTGTACACAAATGTTAGAATTACCAAAGCACTAAGATAGAAAGCAGCTCTATACTAACGCGTTAGATCATAAAAGTAACTCTATAGAGGTTTATAAAGTTCTCGAGAAGATTTGTATCTCACCCAAAGGCGTCCCTATGTGGGGGGGAAGGAGGTCTCAGCCCGTCGACTGATTCCAAGGAGTCAGAGGTCCACGAACATTCCCCGACTTGTTCAGGATGGTATCTTCCCTCTCAATTCCCCTTTTGCGGGGCTATTTTATATTATTTCTTGTCTTCAAGGTGGAGCTTGAGTGACTTTGGTCATAAATGCTTTTGTTTCTGATTGGTATAAAATTCTCTCGCTTTGCTTTTAAAGACATAGACTTAAAAAATTAAGACGCATGCTCAGTAAGGGGGGCTCACGCCTCAAAGGCGGGTAAGTTTTGGGATGGAGGTGTGTTTTGGTATTATAATGACATTATAATAAGCAAAGTTCACACAAGGATAGCAATTCGTCAAGAAGATGACAGAAAAATGGCTCAGGGTAGCAAGAATATGGCTTATCATCTTCCAAGTACCACCGGCTCCCATCTCTGAACGTCTTATCACAGGGCTTGGCCACAGCTCCTCACAAGGGTTGACCGCAATACCTCCATATTGCTTCACCCCGCGTGGTTTCCATGGTGGCAGGTCAAGTTGCCTGGGGAACCATCAGAGGAAGGGATTCCTTGCGTTCCACCTGTACTCCACCCTAGAGGAGTAGAACTTTCCTTAATGTGCGAATAGTGCTCCATTTCTAATATGTTTAATTTTTTAAGTTATCCCACAATGTTTCTTGCTCCTACTTTAACCACTTTCAGAGCATTCTGAAGGAGCACATTCTCTACTAACACTGAGCAACACAGGCCATGCTGCCTTCTAGGGTCTTCTTTCTACTTACTCCCTCCCAGCTACACTTGGAGTCGAATAGGACCAACACAAGGTCTCTGACAGTGTCATTCTGCATGCTCTTAGTCCTCCTCTGCTCCATTATAGCATAGCTCAGTTTAGTTTTCTAATGAGCCACCACACAGCTTCAGCACCTCTAAAGGTATCATAGAATCATTAGGGATTGGAAGGGACCTCGAAAGATCATCTAGTAGATCTGTTCTTCTGCTTCAAAGACATCTTTAAGGTACTTCTCTCCCACCAGGATGACTAGAGCATGTATATGGTGTGACAGAGGAACCCCTAAAGCTGACAGCTTACTATGGTACACTGGCACAGTCTATATTAGAGCATCCCATCACCACACTATCACTACAGTCCTTCCTGTGTGATATTAGTGCATCATACAGTCCTGCTGGAAATCTGGGACGACACTAGAAATCACAGGATTCACAAAACATACGTGGTTCTGCGTACCATCTCCTTAGAGAAGACCAGTGGCCCATCCAAAAGAAATTCAGACTAAGGAGAGAGCTGTGAAGTCAGAAAAGGTACAGTAGTCCTTACCCACTCAAATCATAGAATCATAGAATCATCAGGGATTGGAAGGGACCTCAATAGATCATCTAGTCCAATCCCCCTGCCAGAGCAGGCTCACCTCACTGGAGAAGCCATGGAATCAGAATCACTTAGGGTTGGAAGGAACCATCATCCAGTTCCAACTCCCCCAGCACAGACAGGGACACCCCACCCTAGACCAGGCTGGCTGGAGCCCTATCCAGCCTGCTCATACTGCCTGCAGTCCCCAGGACTGTGCAAAGCAGTGGGGTGGAGGTCACCCATCAACACCCCTGGGGTGATTCCCTATGTCTCCACACTGGAAGGGTAGTCTGTACCTCCAGGATCAGAGGTCCAGTTCCCATAGCCAGATATCTCAAACCTCTCAGCCCAGTGGTCAGACTTTCCCAAGCTCTGTTGACTACATCAGCCTACGGAGAGATGGAGACGCTTGCATTATAGTCAGAACAACTTCACACTTTGTGGGATTAATCTGGAGGTCTCCACCTCTTCATCTCCTAAACAGTATGCCAGAATTTTCCCTTACACAGCAAAAATAACAACACTGGTTGCCTTCTGCACAATCTGTTACGCATTGCCTGAACAGCCGTGACTAGCAGCACTTTGGTGACAAATTCCTCCACAGGTTCTTTGAAGAAAAATCATGTGTCTTTCCCTTCAGGATGATTAATGGTTTGTAGATTTGTATTGGATCATAGATGTATGACTGGGGATAGAAATCGGTATCAAAGACAGTTTGTTTTCATTGCAAAGGTTTATTTGGCAAGTAAAACTTACTTGTCTAATTAAAGGAGGAAACACTCCCTTTTACTGGACAGTAAACGGGCAATAGCGAGTTAATAAAACAGAAAACTATCTATCATGGAGGAAAGAGATGCTTTTTTCAAACTTTACGACTTCATCTCACAGAACATCATGGGTCTGCATTGCCAGGTGACTAGAACTTGCCCAGGGATGGTGGATGGTGGCAGTCTGCACACTTCATATGCCTCTCCTTGTGAATATATCCAACAAACCCTGCAACCACAGAGCACTCTCAGCAAATCAACCCCCATTTGCTACTTATCAAATCCATCTTGCAGCTGCTGTAGCTTTTGCCATCTCATAAGCAGTCTGAGCCACAATCAACAACACCCAGTAAAGGAGCCTGTGGCTGCTAGGTTAACAGTGGAACTTACTGGTTAAGAAAACAGGCTCTGGGAAACAGATGAAAAGAGGAATCAACCTGGCAGGCACTAACACATATACACAGTGTTGTGAAACTGGAGGAGTAGAAATCTTCCTGGAGGAGAGAGAGCTGTACAGGACCAGCCTGAGAGTCTCTACACACTAGAGGTACTCATCAACAGACCATTGAATCATAAAATTGTTTAGAGTGAAGAGCCCTTCAAGTTTGTTAAGTCCAAACATTAAACCAACTGGCCCAAGCCCACTGCTAAACTATGGCCTTAAGAAGCTCTAGACCTACACACCTTTAAAATACATCCAGGGGCAGCCTGTTCCAAGGCCTGATGACCCTTTCCATGAAGAAGTTTATCCTAATGTCCAACCTAAACCTCCCTTGGTGCAACTTGAAGTCATTTCCTCTTGTCCTATCACTTGTTACTTGTGAGAAGAGACCAATCCCCACCTGTCTACAACCTCCTTTCATGTAGCTGTAGACAGCAATAAGGTCTCCCCTCAGTCGCCTTTTCTTCAGACTAACCAGCCCCAACTTCCTCATCTGCTCCTCACAAGGTTTGTTCTCCAGAGCCTTTGCCAAACTTGTTGCCCTTCTGTGGATCCCCTCCAGCTCCTCACTATCGTATTGTACTGAGGGTGTCCCCTAAGGACACATCAACCTGTACTCTGTGGGTGTAAGTGATCATACATGCCATGGATCAGCAGATCTTCCTCCAGGAGCAGGTTCCCAGCTGAGGATGTAAATCCCAGGCACTGCATGGGCAAAACTCTGCCCTTCACTGCAGGTCCTTAGGTTCAGCCACAAATGACAGTGAGGGCAAGGGTGGGTAGATCCGAGATGCAGTTTCACACGACCTTCTTCCCTGAACCAAAACTGCTGACGTACACCCGGCCCCATTTCTGGGCACAAATCCAGGGTCTGCCTGTGAAAATTTGTCCCCCTTCCAAAACATCTCAGCTGGAAATGCTGAATCCCTGAACCTGCTCTGAAAATAACCCTAGACCATGATTCACCTACATGCAAACACAGCCCTGGTTTGCCTGCTGCACAGATCTCCAGCAGCAACATGAAACCACCCACCACCTCACCTCTGAAACAGGTATATGGGGACAAAGAGCAGCTTGAAGACTCCCCAGGGCAATCCATAAATAAGCCTGGAAGTTAAGCACTGGTATCTTCAGCCAAAAACCTGACTGCCCTGCACATACCACCCTGTACATATCAACGCTTCCACCACTCTGCTATCTCCATCTTTCTGCTTCCTCCTTCTCTTGGTGCAGAACAGGCCAGACCTCAGCTCTGCTGGTTACAGCAGAAAGAATGGAGAAAGGAGGTGTTGGGTTTTTTTACCTTTTATATTTCTTTAGTTGCTTGTGTTAGTCTCATTTTCCACCTACAATAAATAAAGAAAAGATTCCTTTGGGAAGTGTCCTTATCTTTAACAAGATACTGAACCTCCATATCAAGAGGCTGACTCATTTCTTAGTAACAACTTTAAAAAATGCCCCAGGGAATCTGATCTATATCCAGTGGCTGGTGAGAAACCTGTTGATAAAGACTGGGAAATACTGGAGGATGGATCAGACAGGTTGCATCTGAGGAGTACCTCTGTGCTCAAATAGGTGTTACAATGGGAAAAAGCGGAGAAGGTGACGCAGCTCAACAGAAATACAGACTGGCTCCTTCTGCAGGAAGGAAGCAGCTGCTGTAGTCCTTGTTCTCCAAAAAGAAGAACAAAGAAGAGCTTAAATCCATAAACCAGCAAGGCAACAAGATTAAAATAAGCTGTAAATATGAAGCATTCAAAGTAGGAGTGTAATTAGGACAGTGAGGGAGAAAAACCCCACCAAACGCTGAATTGCAGAAAAACACCACAAAATGACATTTCAAACAGCAATTGAGCCTCTCTCTACTTAAAGGTTGGAAGGAAATGAGCTTAAAGAAACCTCATAAGCAGATAACTGCATTATACCAATTCATTCCTGTCTCCAACACAGATCCTTTAATGGGGCCTTTGTGCACTGGAGAGGCGTGGAGAACTGGCTGCCATCCCTCGGGTAACAGCTCAAATCCTCTTCTTAATGAGAAGTTTAATCCAAGATCAGCTCAAAGGCCCACAGGCCAAGAAATGGACTATAGCACCATCTGAGCAGTATTGTGCCCCAATTCCACCAGCCCTGGTGGCCACCGGTTGGCATGTGGTTGAACTACTCTATGAGGACAGTGACCCTTGTAGTCTGTGTCATGGGGAGACTCACATGTTCTAAGACAGAGATGATAGCTCCTGCCACCACCAACCACCAGCTCTTGCCCAGCTCTTCAGACTGAGAAGTGTGGTTGCTTTGCAAGATGCCTGCTCAGAGCTGCTGTCCTGCTTCAGCACCTCTTTCTGCTTTTTCACACCCCACATCATTGACCTCTAGCTGTACCTTGCAGGAATCATTCCAGCTCTCGGGAAAGGTCTAAACAGGTTTACAAATGTAAAGGGAGGCACAGCTGAAATGTGAGAAACACTCCTTGTGAACATATTCCCATGGCTTTAGACAAGCACCAGCCTTCTTTGGCTCTGTTTTCCTGTCAAATTTCTTTGCAGATGTTCATGGGTACAGGGGCATGGATTTAGCATTCTCTGTTTACATATCCCTGAAGAAGTGGTGGCCCAGATGGGGGCATTCGCTGGCCCCACAGCATGGCACAAAGGTGTTCAAGCAGCACCAGTCTCATTACAGAGCTAAGGAAGAGCTATGATAGGAGCTTCAGCATGGACAAGGAGAACAAAGATATCTTAGTCTTATCTCTGATAGCTTATCTCTACAGCAAGTCTTGGAAACCTGGGAAGACAGAGATGGAGGAGTACCCAGCAACAGCAGTCCCCAGTACTTGAGCAGTAAAATGGTTGTGTTTACTGAGGGCTCAGATTGGGGACAGATGAAAGATCTCACACGACAACCGTGACCTGTAACATGTTCCCAGCCAAGCTGTAGTAGGTCAGATACCAAAGTACCTAGGAAGGAAAAGAAAAATAACCCCAGCTCCAGCCACAAACCTCAGTGGGATGACAAGGGAAAGGGGAAGAGATAGTTTTCAAGGCAGGAGAAGCACCACCCATTGAGAAGCCAAAGATGTGGCTACTGTCCAGTGAGAGGACTCTGCATCCTCCTTGTCTTCCCTCGAGTCTAATCATTGTTAAGAGGACCCCGTCACAACCGCCATAGAGGCCAAAGCAGAAGATTCAGGTCTGAGATCACCCTTTGGGATGCTCTGTGAAGACATCACTGTCTGAGGGATTTTTGAAGCAGAGAGAAGAGAGGGGTGATTTGAAAAGAAAATAAATCTATTGGCTCCCTGCTTGGCCTCGGTGTTTGTCAAGGAGGCAGATGTCTGATTTGAGAGTTTCGGCAGATACTTACACGCTAGAGATACAAAACCCACCGAAAGGAGAGAGCAGATAGACAGTTATCTACTCTGATCCTAAGTACATTTGCCTGGGGGGGTGTTGTGTGAATAATAACTGCGCCACAGCCTGTTAATTAACAGAAAAACTAATTTTCTAGAAAATCTTTCACACTTTTGGAAATAATTAGCAGCTCTATTTAAGGCTGCTTGTTTTGTAAACAAGCCTAGGCCAGTGGAAATTTTGCAGCTGGGTGTATGAACCCTAGGACTTATACGTTTTATTAATGATCAGCAGTGTCACATTTATCAGCCAAACAAGAAGTAGACTGATGGAAACTGGGATCTGCACTAGGCTGTGCTGACTGCTCGCACTGCGGTGACTGGCACTCAGAGGCATCCCAGTCAGCTCCAGACGCTGGAACAGACTGAGTCAGGCACTAAAACTCAGATACCCTGCTGGAAAACACACCAGAGACGTTGGCATTTATGAGCAACAACAACGGCAGCAGCAATAACCTCCGCTTTGGCGTCTCACCTTTGGCTTTCTGCTGCACTTCCAGCTTGCATTGCTCAGCTGGAATATCTGATCATGAGAATGAGAGCACTAGAGAGTCCTAGGAGCTGGATCAATCAGAAAACTCTCAGCTACTGCAGAACTAACAATCAGACGACACAACAGTGTTATCTCGCATCTTTGCGAAGCAGGCATTTATGCCTTCCTTCTACTGACCTAGGCAAATCGACCCCACATATCTCCTCTGCAGCGGGGCTTTATGGGACAGTAAAAGCACCCAGATAAGGAGTAGTATGTTATTTTTTTACTACCACAAATAACAAGAACTTGCCTTGCAAAATATTGGGGCTGTTTAAAAACCATCAGGGAAGAACTAAGTAGTTTCATGGCTGATTTCAGTCTGCAAGCTTTGAGGGAACAGGGGTTTGCATCCCAAAGACCTCCTGCACACGAAGCACTTTCAGCCCCCTTTTATTTTTGTGTGTGCATTCGGACAATTTTAGTTACATCCTTTTCTCAGTTTCCTCGGGTTTGCCTTGAAAAGGCGGAATAAGCAGCAGCAGCAGGAAAGCCAAAAATACCCTTGATTTTCATTTTCCAAAAATGGCTGGTGTGGAGGCGAATAAAAACTGTCCTGTTTGGTGGGCTAAGGCAAATGCTTCATTCTGGAAAAAAAAGAAATTTGAAATTGCCATTTCCAATCCAAACAAACCATCCTAGTACTAGGAAATAGGTGACGTGATATGCGAAGTCAGGCGTGTTTCAGTGCAAAGGGAGAAGCGGTGGGGATGGTCAAGGCTGCAGTCATGGTCCTGTCACCATCTCTGCCTCAGTTTCCCTGTGTAAAACATCCACAATAGCAACTCTCCCCCTAGAGGAGGCTCAGAGGGATAATTTACTGCTGTTTGCAAAGTGCCAGCAAGCACTAATTACTGTCATTATGCAGGAGAGGAACAGTCGGGGTTTGCTTTAGTCCTAATGGTGCTTCTTTTCCTGGGCTCAACCAGCCCCTGCGTCAGTGAGCCACTGATGGGCTTGTAAATGGCTCCCCAAGGCGCTGCAGCAGTTTCTGAAAATATAAACACTAACAGCAAATTAATTTATCTCTCCAACAGCCTCCGGGAAAGTGAAGGCTCCAGACTCTGCTTGTGCTGGGAAAAAGAAAAAAAATGTCCTTCCCATTATTCTGGGCTAATAGAGTGTCTGAGCTGAGCTTCACATCTCCATCCACCCTTTGATCTTCTCTGCAAGTCTGATCATACCAGCGAAAACAGGGCCACCATGGCAGCTCTGGTGCAAAGCCATGCCCTGCAAGCAGGGAACTGGGCATGGATTCATCACTGCTCCAGACTGGTGGAGGTAGGCTGGGGGAAAGCTCATGGTTTTTGAAGAAAGGAAAGGGAAGGAAGGACTTAACCTTCAAGAACCAAGATGCACAGCACTAGAGAACAGGGTTTAGTGAGCATGTTGTCACTGGGTTGAACTGGATGATCTTGTAGGTTTCTTCCAATTTTAATGATTCTGGCCAAAAATCCAGCCCTGGCTATAAAACAGGAGTGGTTTAGTGAAGTATCAGAGATATGGACATTAATAAATTCATTTGTGGAGAAAGGACTTCTGGTGGCAGACAGGCCTTTGCAGAATAGAGAGGTGTTACAGAATGGAGTTACTGTTTTAAGTAAGGAGAAGCTACTGGGTCACTCGAACTGTGCCAGTTCAACCAGGAATTTCAGTGAGCTCCAGAAACAGGCTGTTGTTTGCAATCTGCAAAGGTCTATCCTCTGCAGCACCTTTCCAGGAGGATATGCCAGAGGCAGAGAGAGAACACTTCAGTGGCATGGCACCACCAGGGCCTGCAGACCAGTATCATAGAATCATACAATCATTAAGGGTGGAAGAGATATACAAGATCAAGTCCAACTGTCAACTCAACCCCACCATGCCCACTAAAACCTGGTCCCTTGTGCCACATCTACGTGTTTTTTTGAACACCTCTTGGGATAGCAACTCCACCCCCTCCCTGGACAGCTTGTTCCAATCCCTGACCACTCTGCCAATGAAGAAATTTTTCATGATGTCCAATCTAAACCCCCTCTGGCACAACTTGAGGCCATTTTCCCTTGTTCTATTACAAGTATCACAGTAAGAAGGCTTTCTTCAGATTTGAACGATAAATAGCCAAGATCAGGCTAAGCTGCATGCCCCAATTAGATAACTGGAGACAAATAGTCTTTCTGGCTAGTGTCTATCTGTGAAGACCTATCAAAGCAAAGATATGGGAATAGTTCTTGACCTGGAAACTTTCCAAGGTGGCAGCAGTGAAGACAAGGAGCTGTTTGGGCAGTCCCAGGGAGAAACAGGGAGAAGGAGAACTCTTTCACAGCCCTCCCCTTTCTTGCAACAGTATGGCCATATGCATACATCCTCGCACTAGGCAAGGAAAAAAGCCAAACATGAATGTTAGTGCTCAAAAAAGTGGGTCTTAAATCTTGACATTTCTCTTACAATACTTTGAAAATGCTCTTGCAAAAAAAACCTGACCTTTCCAAGGGTGAAGCCATTTCCAGGCCAAAATTTTAGGTAAAGGCTTCCAAGTCCTCTCTCCTTAAGCCAAAATGTTATAGAGATGGGAGAGCTACTTAAACTCACCATCTCTAATGAACAAGTACATCTGTTGCTGTAGAAAAATGAGCTCTGTTGCCCTAATTACTGCTACAGATATGGGGAGGGGGCTGGTGGCCATTGGGGTTGTAGAATAGGTAAGAAGGCAGCTGCTTCAGCATATCTAAGGGGTTCCAATGCCACTGAGGAAGCCTGGTAGGACAGTCTGAGGCAGGTTCCATCAGAATGATGCAGAGAAGACCAGCTGCATGCTGAGCAGAACTATGGCATCACAGCTCCATGGCACGAAGATGGGAGTGAGATGCTGTGAGACATCTCTTGCTGCCTAGAAGAATATGTCGACAGAGCCAGTTAGATCTGATCCTCCTGATCATTCCAAAGCCCTTACAAGTCAGTAGGATTAAGCTTAGAAAACCAGCCTGTGTTACCCCAGTAAGACATTAGATGTCACCCATGCACTGCGTGTACTGCCTGTCCTTCTCGCGCGGTCCTGGCGAGGGAAAGTCATGTCCATTGCCCACCCACACACTGGGGACTGTTGGTTCGGGTGATCTCAGGAGGTCACATCGTCCAGACACCTGAAGATGTCCTCAGTGCCAGGAGGAATGCCAGCAGCACGGGATCTGATACCTCAGCCTGGAAGAGGTGAGATAGGAGAAACGGATCCACCTACCCACAACACTGTTGGGACAGGGTTAGGTAGGTATTGGTCTAAAACCCAGCTGGCCCAGGACACTCCAGCTGGCCCAAGCTGCAGATGTTTAGCTCTGCACAGTTAGTCCATGACCTGTGCCAGCCTGGACAGGAGGGGACTGCAAGGTTTGGAGAAGGGTCCGCATTGGGATGTATTCCTGATTCTGCAAGAAAAGCTGAGTTGAAGGTAGTTTAGACATCCTGTGCCACACATCCATGGCCAAGGAATAGGTCCTCAGAGGGGACCATCATCAGAGATGGCACAACAGTTCCTGGACCAGCCCCATTTTGAAAAGAAGACCTGGATTGGACTAGATGATCTTTCGAGGTCCCTTCCGATCGTAATGATTCTATGATTCTATGATTCTATAAGACCTCCTTCACATGGCCTCAGCTCCAAGGGCTGCTTTTGCCCTTCTACTCCTTGCAAAAGGAAGATGCAAAGCCCTTGAAGAGGGGCCACCAGGCTGCAAAGCTAGGATGGATCCAGATGACCAGCCCCACACAGGGAACCACTGGGGTGCTGTTTGCTGCTAGCCTAGCCTTACACTAAATGGGGCAGGATCAATCTCAAGGTGGACCACAGCCTGAAAGAGGAATCTTGGTATCCTCCAGTCTCACAAATGAGTGAACAAGGCTGACCTCATTAAAGCCCAGGGAAATCACCTTCCACATTCCCGGATGCTGTGTTTCCTCTCTTGCAAGGGCGTGTGGTGGTGGCAGGCAGGGGGGAGGCACTTTGGGGAACGTGTTTACAGAGCTCCTGCCAAACCACAGGAAGTCCCAGCTCCTGGGGATGAAGAATGGGAGGAGGAGGAAGAGGCAGATGAGGCCAAGGCTCTGTCAAATCCTCTCCACTACCACCAGCAAACAAAAGCCAGAGTTTAGCATTGATGTTGCGATGGGCCATGTAAGCTACAAGAGGCTGGAGCCTTCTCCCCTGGCTTTTTTATGTCAAGAGTTTAGCTGTTCTGTGAAGTCTATCACCAAAGGGAGAGAAAAACACCAGGGAAATATGCAGTTCTTCTGCACACAGCTAGTGGTAAGCACATCATGGTTGGACATCAGAGCTTCTGGCTGCAACAACTGAGCATAGACTCTTGCAACTGAGATCCACCAACTCACAGTGTAGAAAGTTGATCTTCGTCTTTAAATTGTTCTGCCCTGATTTCTGAATACCATTTATTTGTTGGATTCCTGTTTACAGATCCAAGGGCTGTCATCTTGTTCCGTTTTCCCAGGTGTCTAAAGGACTGGCAGCAGAGTAGACCAAGTATCTGAAGAATCTGCTGCAATCACCGCAATTCCCAGCCCAAGATGCCACTTGCCCAGTGAGGTTATCAAAAGCTTAGGCAACAGCTTGAAGAAGCTCCTCCCTGATCGGGTATCAGACAATCCTATGTCATATCCTAGAATGACAAAGAACTTTTGAGAAGAGAATGGGTATCATGGAGTTTTCACCTGCTGACACTACCTGAGCTGGATTTGGACAGCAGGTCCATGGCACAGTGCATTTCACAGCCCACTTCATCAAGGACAAGAGCCTTACAGCAGCCAACAACATTACTTTATCTCAGAGTACAAGGTCTTTGCAGCCCTGGGTGGCTTTGCTGCATCCTTGGTGAAGACCACGCACTCTGAAGTTTCTAAAGAGAAGTCCTACTGACCATTCATTGAAGAGCCCAGTAGGGTTGCTCTCTGTCCTCATCATTTCACTTGTCTAGCGTGGACAGACTCTTCACACCCTCGTTTGTCTGTTCACAGCTGTAGGAGCACAGACAGCTAGAAAAACAACCCACCTAGCAAAGGATTGCCTCATGCAGCTCAAGCCTTTTGGAACTACCAATTAATTCATAACAGTCTGAATTTAAGACCTAAAGAAAAATGTAAGTTCATTTACTGGGCATGTGACTCCAGAATGATAGTATAGCTTTGTTTTAATAGCCATTAAACAGCCCGATTCCATAAAAGAGCAGAGTTCCCAAAAGGTTTCAGCTGACAATTAATATCATACTGAACTTGGGCCGGATCAGAAGTTATTGTAGCCTATATAATTGGTTCTTCTCTTCATTCCCATCTGGTAAGTGCTTCATCAAATTGTAGAGGTCCATACTGAGTTAAGAGTTGCTGGAATACGCTGCAGTGAAAATCTTTCTGCAAGCTCTAACAGCCTCCAGTGTTCATTATCATGGATTAAGCGTATACGATTCCACTCCCCAAAGAATGTCCTTCTTCTATTAACTGAAGTCTATTTGAACTCGAGAGAGTTCAACATACATTTTTAATAGAAGGTCAACAGATGGTATTGACATTTCTCTTTGGTTTACAGCAGCCTTTTACATCATGAAACCCATTGCGATGATCCAAGGAGACTATGCTTCTCCTCTTCAAGCTAAAAATCACAGATATTTAAACGTTTCCTCCTAGGCCAGATTTCCCAGGTTTTTCTAGCACACTACTCTGGACTTAGATCCAGTACTTCTGAGTACTGAACCTGGAGTTTCAGGCTAGGCTATTTGCTTGTTTACATGTCCCAGTATGCTTTTTGCTCTCTCCAGAAGAGGGTGGATTTCCTGACTCACATTCCCTGGTAACCCATTGCCCGAACCGGTTGTTCCCCATTCTGTATTTGTGCAGCTGGATGTTCCTGCCTTATTCCACCCCATGCATCTCCTGACTGAATCTCATCCTTCTTTTCCTCCACCAAGCTGAGGACACCCGTCATCCCCATTTCATCCTCAGTGTTATTCTCAATCCTTCCTGACTCTGGATGCCCTACAGATTGCCCNATGAGGAGAGGTTGAGGGAGCTGGGTCTCTTTAGCTTGGAGAAGAGGAGACTGAGGGGTGACCTCATTAATGTCTACAAATATTTGAGGGGTGGGTGTCAGGAGGATGGCACTGGGCTGTTCTCGGTGTCATGTAGTGATAGGACAAGGGGCAATGGTTGTAAGCTGGAACATAGGAGGTTCCACATCAACCTGAGAAGGAACTTCTTCACGGTGAGGGTGACAGAGCAGTGGAACAGGCTGCCCAGGGGGGTTGTGGAGTCTCCTTCACTGGAGATGTTCAAGACCCGACTGGACGGGTTCCTGTGTGACTTGGTTTAGGTGATCCTGCTGTTGCAGGCGGATTGTACTAGATGATCTTTCGAGGTCCCTTCCGATCCGTAATGATTCTATGATTCTAATAATCCTCCTCTATATTCCTTCACCCACCCTGCAGACCCCTGCTTACCATTGCCTTCCCATCCTGAAAGCCACATCAACAAGCATCTGAATCACACGCTTTAACAATTTTAGCAGCAGATCAGTAAGGAAAACCTATCTGGAGCTGAGGTACATGGCAGCTCCTGCATCTCCCCTTTCCAGAAAGATCCTTGCAAACAGAATTTGATTGATCTGAAAATTTCTTCTTGAGCAGTCACTAACAACTGCTACCCATCTCCTCGTGTTTGTAAAATGCCCATTTGATTGTCTATCCATTGTGCGTTCTTCTTAAGAACAGAAGTTCCTTTCCATATTTCCCCTGTTGGCTCTTATTACTGAACAAGTACTCTGCCTCTTCATCCTTGGTCTTCAGCATTAAGCAGCCTTGGCAAAAAAATCCCTCTCCAAAACATAAACATCTGCTAAACATCCCCACTGGTTCAGTGTGTATGAGGGTGTCACTCCTGAAGTAGCCTATCAGACCCTAAGATGACACTTAACTTCAAGCACACAAACAACACATGGCCAGCCTCACTACAGGTCCACATCACTTTGGCTCTGGCTCCTAACATTGTTGAGCCTAAAGGTCTCAATTTGTGGATTAAAAAATAACCTGTGATGCTTATCTATTCAGGGAGCACCTGTGAAATGGATTCATGGAAGACTAAAGTCTTCCAAGTCTCAAAAGGAAAACACGTGAGCCAAGTCCCACTCTCACGCTCAGGACTGTCAGTCAATCCACAGTGACTTGGGGGTCTCAGCTGTGATGTTTTGTGACCAGAGACACGGAAGCATCCTCCTAGTTTGTTCCTTGATAATATTCTCTTGGAAAGATCTCATGAGAGCGAGGAACAAGGCTGAACCTCAATGCATTACAGTGGGCACTGTCTGGTCTCCCAGGATCGCCCAGTCCCAGTGGTTAGCACTTGGTCATCTTGCTGGAATGATGTACAAAAAGTTCTTGAGGTGATTAATGAAGGTTGGCTGAGGACCGCCCCAAGTCTCCTTTGTAACCCAAATAAACATTCATCTTTGCTCACAGGAGGGAAAAAGCAGTGGAAACAGGTTGCTCTAACTGTGTCTAAAAACAACTTTTGTTCATCTTGCTGGAGAAATAAGAACCAGGCTTTCCACATGCAAGCTCATAGCTCTGTCCTCTGGAAGGGCAACCATTCTTACAAAGCTGGGCTGGGGAGTGGGGGGAAAATACAACAGCAATGAAGAACAAGCTGAGGGAGCCTCTGTCTCCCTTCAGCAGCAACCCATAGCGTTTGCTGGCGTGAGCTGCTCTGTACCCCTCGATGTGACTGAGACCTGTGCTGAGACGGCCTCGGGGGAAGATCAAACACACTTGACTGGAGCACCTAACATTAAATCTGAGTCCTCGGGGTTCTTATACAACCAAAGAACAGGTAGAGCGTCACTCCTGGAGCTTCTTCAGGAATCTGGAAGGCAGTAAACATGAATCCCAGTCCTTCTGTTATTTTGGAGGTTTTTTTCTCTACCACTTTGGGGCAAGTTGCTCGCAGTTACAACAGGGAGGAATCAGAGCTTGCACTTCCTAGTGCTCAGCTGAGACCTGCTTCAGGCTGCTCAGCTCTCCTAAGTGAGATAAGATTCATACCAAAGTCAGTCCCTCAGTGCCAGAGCATGGAAACCATCCAATGCAAACAAGAAGACAAAAACTGCAGCTAACACCAGCCCTGTCAGTCAGCCTTCCCTCTGAAAAGAAAAGCAAAGCAACTCCCGGAGGTCTTTCCCCCTCCAAGCATGGGTTTGCAATTATAAATTATCCCAAGATTATCTCAGTCCCCAGCGCTGCTGAGTTCATCTCCTCGCTGTTTGCCGAGGGATTAATTGCTGCTGCATCGGCTGCACTGCTCAATAAAAGCTGGGGATGCAGCAAACTCCTAATTGCCACCATCACTCAGCGGCAGCGAGGGATGAGAAATTTAAAGCAAAATACATGAGGAACAACATTTTGTCTCACTGTAGCCTGCAATTAAACCAGCACAGACTGATGCTGGGCAGGGGACAGAGACAAATGGGACCACATACAGAGGGTCTGAGCAAGGACTGAGATTGGGGTTGCACTGGGTGACACAGTAATGCTCAGAGCTGACCATCCTGGCATCACCAGGCACCATTTGAGGACCAGATGCTGCTGCTTGCTCTTATCACATCCTAGCATGATGTTTCACAGTGCCTGAGTGCAGCATGCATATTATTCCCAGATATGCTCTGCTCCCACGCAGTTAAGAGGCTTCATCTCGATGCACAGCTGATGGAGCATCAGCAAGACAGGAGAGGATGCACTAGTGCCAACTTCTAGGACTCTGCGTCCAAAAAAGCTGTTCCAGGAAGTGTCCCCCAATGCAAACCCTTTCCCTGATGGACCACACATCTCACACGGGGAAATGTAGAGATATCTGAGGTGAGAAGATACCTGGAGGTCTGGTGTTATTGCCTGAGTGCAGAACACTGGACTTTGAGCTTGCTTTCCAGCTCAGTGTCTCTGGTTGTCTCCTGAGTACCCTGTCTGAGTATGAAGAATAGAGGAGCTTCATCTCCACCAGAGACATCTCAGGCTTGCTGAAGTCACCTGCAGCCTGACTATCCTCATATATGGTAGGAACAGGCAGAAAACACACTGAATATGGGCTGGACTAGAGTAAAGACGAGAACCATGGGACTGCAGGAAGGTTCTGGACACCAGCATTGCTGTCACTCTGGTGCTGCGAGACTTCCGAACACATGGAAATGTGGTGAGAGGCCCCCGAGTCCGAGGTTCCGACGAAACACCAGAAGCTCAATGGCCCTGAGTGGGACCAGGCTGGAAATCTGTCAAGCTTTCTTCTGGGATTTCCTCTCTCCCTTCTGGTTCTGTTTGGGCTGGAAACACCATGAGAATAACTTTCCTCCTTGCATTTCAGCAGTTTTGCTTCCGGGCCTGGGCTAAACAAGGAAGTGCAGAGGCGTGGGAACTGAGGGGAGACACAAACACACGAGAGCAGTCTGAACTGCTCCAAACCCCTACGTGCCTCCATCGAGGCCATTCTCCTGCCAGCATAACTCCTCTGCCTGGGCTGCTACCTTGAGGTAGTTATGGTTATCTCAGCTTTCTCTGTGGGCCAGACACTGCTGTCCCACAGAGAGCAAGGCAATCACAGCACTAGCCACTCAAATTTTACCACCACAAGACTGTATTTAGCACCATATTCACACTAGGATCTTGAGTAGAGCACTCAGAGCTCAAGCCTCTAGAGAGCCTCAGTCTTTTTGCTGCCTACCACAAGATGTAGTAAAAGGGTTTGACTTCTTGATGCACTCAGCATCTCAGCACTCTGAGAACAGAGTGACTTTCAGTCAACTGAATTTAAACTGATAGCGTGGAGTACCACAAATCATCAGCACTCCAGGTGAGGTGGACCCGTTTTTCCAGGATCCAAGTTTCTTCACTGCTGCGTGCACTGACAGAAGAAGGTATGCCCACATGAGCACTTATGGTATGTAGAGATGAATAATGCTCCTCCCAACCCATGTGTATTTCAGGATAAAGTTCAGGCATCACCACAGGCTAAGGTACCACCTAACACATGTTCAGATCAAACATTCAAAGCTACAAAGAATGAGGAAATGGAATAGAGTTTTTCCCATTCCCAACCAGCTCTTTCCCATAAGTCTCTACCAGATTGGCATGGAAATATCTTTGGGATTATGAGGATCTAGTCAGTAGTTCAAAGGTTAATTGGAGCAACACCAGGGTTATGAGCAGAAGGGAGGAAACAATTTCTAGCAGCAAGGTCATGGAGCTACTGAGCACATCCCTGTGGAGCATCCATCACTATTTAATTATTGCTGTACTAATAGCTGGTGTGATTTAAAGTATTCCAGGTCTCTTAGGCTTTGTGCAAGAAGCAAGTTTTTTATATTTTTAAGGACCTCAAAACTGGAGATGGTGTAGCTACCTCCTAGCCCTGCAAGCCCCAAGATGCACTCAAGAGCCATCCTGTGACTGTGGTCCCTGCCAGCTCTCTCCAATCTGCTCTGCCCAAGGCACTTTTCCCTGTCATAGTCTGGCACATCTATTTCAGAGCTCAAATGCAGACGATTGCCACATTTTCACAGGCAGCAGATTCCCACCGGGGACACAGGGTCCTAGAGCACTGTGGCGTCAATGACACATTGTTGAGGTTCACAGAAGGAGGACCCAACTGCTTTTGCAGCCTGTAATTTCTAGGGATAATATAACTAGGGAATTCTAGGGAAAACTTTAAAGAAACTTCTAGTGATGCAGTGTGAGAATAAAATCTCCACCACTGCAGCTCACAGGGAGGCAGCGCTGCTCATTGCACAATAAGCACATGGACACAGATGCAAGGTGTCAGGAAACAAGCAGGAGAGTGTCTATTCCTTCCCAGCAAAACACCTCTCTCTTTCATTAATTTGTGTTAGGAACCCACTTATGATCTCCTGTGTTGGGGAAGTTGTCCAACTTTCAGCCTTATTTTCCATGATTCCAGGGTTTTTTCAAGTTAACTTGTGTCTCGTCCTTTTCATCTTTGAAAACTACTCATGTGCACATACTCATTCCCACCACACTGACCTCCCTGCTCTTATCCCAGGCCCTCTTCCTCAGCCAGTATGAGCCCTCAGCTTGTTCTTTGCCTCTCATCACCGCAGTCTTGAGGTCTTTAGAACTTGCCTGCAATTTTACCCAACAGCATTTTTATTTAATCAAAGAGGTCTTATCTTGGAAGAGAGAAAATACAGCAACCTGGAAACACAAGGTATGTTTCCTCTCCTGGAAGACAAGCATGTGCTCAGTGGCCAGATAGATGTTGTCTTGAATTGTCCTGACACTGAGGGCAAAGAAGTGAATCAACAGGACAGTGCTTCCCCTCTACATAATCAGGAAAATGAGGCAGGGGTGAAGGTAGGTCGTGGGATCAGAGCCACATTACTCAGTGTGGTCCTCTCGTCACTGCATTGTGTGATCAACACCCTGAGTCACAGAAGTAGGATTCATCTCACTTAAATTTAGACATCTAAAATGTAGAATCTTATGTCTGGCCATGCGGCTTCAGCCTATGATTCATTTGACCACTCTCAGGTACTACTGTAGATTGAATCATACTCTGGTTCTTCCTATCTCTCTGCGTCAGCAATAAAGGGCGCTGACTGGTTCATCTGAAGTCAGACATCTCAGTTTTACATGCCAAAATAAGAGCAAAGGAATCCCACTCTGGCTATTGTCATTTCTCTCTAATTGAAGGACTTAAAACTTTCAAAGCAGAGGGACAATGACAGCTGCATTTGTGGTGGGGCTTTTCATGCCAACATTCAGAGACTGTTTCTCCCCTGCCAGCTTGCTCAGCTTAATTCATGGGAATGTCTAGAAATGGGAACCCCTGGAGCACAGCAAAAACAAGCCAGGCTCTGGCATTTCTGTGAGCAACCAGTTCTTCATTATTTGGCTAATGCTAGCATTGTGCAGCAACCCATCTGAATCGAAGGGTCTGCAGAGGTTTCTTTGCCACAAAGACCCACATACAAACCTCTGCATGGAAGGTTTGGAACCCTCTGTAGTGTTCCAGGTACAAGAGCACAAAGCTAAAGTGCAACTATTTTCAAGGAGCTTGAGAAGTTTATAAAATGAAATTAATCTGCTCTTAAACATCATTTGGTCCAGGAAGGATGGGAGTCAGAAAAGTGAGTTAACTCTGGTCAACTAGGAGGTGGCCATGGTGCAAACCCTCCCACGCTGTGGAAAGGAGAGGAGCATGCTGGCAGTAGGAGTGATGGGAAGAACCACAGGAGTGGGGTTTACTGCATGGAAAGAACAAAACCACACTGGGAGAAGGCTACAGAGTCGCACCACAGAGAGGGTCTCTGAGCCATAAGGATGCAGGCACAATTACTCCTAAGCCCCTGGAGGCTGGATACCTATCCCTTCATTAGCGATAGGTCAAGTACAACCAGAAATTAGGACTTCATTTCAGCTCTCCATCCCCAGAAGTATTGCTAGCAGAGGGCTCAAAGGCAAAGCAGGGCCAGGAGGGAAGGAAATGTCTTGGGCTGTACCCACGGGCTGCTCTCAGACCCCATGGGGCTATGGCAGGGCCAGGAGCAGAACACTGGGAAGGAAGTCTTACGGCAAGGTCGGACAGCAGCTGTCTCCAGGAATGAATCCAGGAGCAGCATCCTCCTGGGATGGGCCAGGAGGATCTTGTGTTGACTGACTGCCCTTCCTGAGTTTGGGAGGAAATTAATGTCCCACCGTGGGCTACAGTTTATTTTTACATTGCAAGTTACCCTGAAGGGGAAAAAAAAATCATTAAAAAATTCTATTCCCTAAAAGGAATCACAAATTTCACAGCGACCTAAGGAGATTAGTCAAATCCCTGTGACCGTCAGCAGTTTCACTTAGGTCAGAGCCTGGCATAACTCAATCTCTGTGAGAAGGGAGGTTAGGAGCAACCCAGACTGCCCAGCTCTGCAGGCGAGCTAGGCTCTGCAAGAGGGCCCTTCTGCAATATCTGGGGGGGGAAATATCCCCTCTGCAAGTCCTGCAGCAGAGAGAGAAACAGCCCAAGTGGTCCAGAGTGCAGACAGCACAAGGGAGCGTTATCTCTTGCAGATACGACAGCGAGACCTTCCAAGCTGGGAAGTAGAAGGAAGACCAGTTTCCCAGGCTAGGAAACATCAAAGGCTGTGTGAAACCTTCCGAAAATGCTCACCCTGAATTTCTCATGCATGGGTAGGCATATGGGATAACTCTCCATAGGGTCAGGGAAATGCAGAGAGTGAAGTAGTTGGGCTCTGATTAGCCTCTTGCTGTGGGGAAGAAAATGAAGAGAATTTAGTTCAAAACCTAAAAATAAATAGGCCAACAGTAGGTTTGGATTTGCACAGAAGTTGGACTGAGTTAGGTAAGCTAGGGCTCCTTTTGGATGAAATCGTTTCCATCCCCCAGCAAACTTGTCTGTGTTAACAGGCTCACAAAGACATCAACCTTTCAAGCTGTGCATCAGATTCATTCAGGGGACCAGGTTTGTGGAGGATCTGTGGTACTCATTGAGCTCAGAAGTTTTGGAGAAGGAAATAGAGAACAACCTTCTGGATTACTCTAAGGAGAAATATGGCTTTCAGCTCACAGCTCAGAGATTTAGAAAGATTTGCCTCCCTCAGTGAGAACGAGGAGCCTCTTGACAGAAACCCTTCAGAACATCTCCTGCTCTGTTGCATAAATCCTCAGTATTGTTTTACTATGAAGCCAAGCAAGATGGGAAAGTCCATGGTGTCTGCCCTCCAGAGAGGCAGGAGAGTGTTGCAATTGTTTCCTCTTTCCCCAATAAAGTTGCTGGTGCCATTTTTAGATGAAACTAACACTTTTTTGCAGTTCTTAGCTCTCCTCACAGGGAACCACAGAATCACAAAACATTAGGGATTGGAAGGAACCTTGGAAGATCATCTAGTCCAATCCCACTTCCAGAGCAGGATCACCTAGACCAAGTCACACAGGAACAGAGGTTTTAAACATCTCCAGAGAAGGAGACGCTTGTTCTCTCTTTGTGGCTTCTCTGCCGTTTGAACTCTTCCCATGGTACCTACCCTGAGGCTTTCAAAATTATAAGTCACAAACTGGGAAACCCTTACATTGATTTAGAAGCTAACAGATTAAAAATAAAACAGCAAAAGATGCTTCTGGTCTCTGAGCTGTTAAGGTCAAGAGTGGAAGAGTCCTGTTAATGGTGTTTCCAGGTACCATCACACCTGCTTTTCTATCTGCTGTTTCTATCTGCTGCTCTTTCTTGTGTTAAGAGCTCTTGGAGGCAGAAAGCATCTTTCTGTCCCATGGATGTGCAGCATCTAGCACAAGGCAGTCTTCAGGTAGTATGTGGCCTCCTGGGCACAGGCAGAATGAACATAAATCACTATGATCAACTGCTTCACCTACAAACTAGATCATGTAAGCAAAAACATTTGAGGAGAAAGCAAGAGCACAAATGGAATAAGGGACGGCAGACAGCACATTCACCCACCACAGCTGCCAGCATCTCCAGCCTTTGGTATTTGCTCCTGACTTGGTGAGAGCTTTCTTGTGGGGGAAAAGGAACACTAAGGATGATTCCCATGTTTTCTGATGCTCACACAAAGGACAGTAAGATCCAGTCTTAAATAGCTGTAATTGTGAGAGCCCCTGAAAGCCCCCTGCAATTCCTTTAATATCAAAACAACCAGAAGCTTGAGTTGGACTTTGCACTCAGTGGGTGCAGGCTGGGCAGAAGGTAATACGGCCCTTTGCTCCTCATGGTTTCACCAATCTGGCATCAGCTCTCATGAATTTTTCCCACCCTCTGACAAGCTGCAAACACAGTCTCCCTAACTGGAAATGCACATTTCATATTCATATTTTCCAGACCACTTTGCGAAAGCAAAAAGCAGGATGAATTGTTTTCAGCACAGCTTCGGTAAAAACTCATTGTTCTTACCTGACCCCTCCATGTCTGTATCCTGACAGATTCCTCCAGCAATCTTCCACTCCTCTTGACTTTGCCTTTTTGTGGTGTTTGTTTCTTTGCCCTTCTTAAACAAACCATCGGCAGTTACTATAGTAACACGTCTCATTCTTTCTCTCTCCTCCCTGAAAGTCTATTTCTATTTAACAGCCTCTTAAAAAGGCTGTATTTATACTTTTCTTTTGTTATCGTGCCCCTGCTCCCTTGCAGTCAGACAAGGGCAGGCACTGAGCAGTGCAGGCGCTAGCCTGTGTTACTAATGATGGTCATCCATAAACACGAGAGCAAGCCGTGGGGATCAAAGCTGTGACCTTCATCAGGAGATGCTCTGATTCCTAGACAAGCAAAAGGGAAACCTGAGAGCACACAGCGGGGACCACTGCTGGAAAGGGCCATCCCCACCTTGCTGCAGGGTTGTGAGTCCCCTGAAAGAGCCGGCATGTGAAAAACAGCCTGGCTATCGCTGCAGGCAGCTTCCACCTTTCCTCTTTTCACAGTCTCGATTACCAGTCTGCATCACTGGTAAATGGATAAAGAGAAAAACATGAGCCATATTCCTCCTTGCTGCCCATTCTGTGAAAAAGCTCCCTTCCTCTCCTTCCTCCCTACGGTTTTTTTTTGTTTTAACTCTCAGGGGTATTAGCAAGCACCAAGGTTTATTTTCTTCAGGTTCCTTATGTCATTTAAACATACAGATTTCCCTTTATCATAACCCTTAGCTGAAGCAGTAGGTGTCTGAAATTTTACGATGGCAGCTTTTCCTCTATTGTTTTCCAGGCATTTCTGCTCCTAAAAAACAATGGCTGTGAAACAGTCCAAGTACAATTTGGTTCCTTTCTCCATTGAGAGGTTTCGCTTGCACAGTCAGGCTGGTGCCAGAAACCATACGGTTTTTGGTCATCTTTAGAGTGTTCCAGGAAACATATTGTCAACAGATCTCAATTTTTCAGTAGGAAAAGCAATGAGAAGAAAGACTACCCAGCCCTCTCCTTCTTTCCTTCACATGAAGACAGCTTTCAGGACTTCTGTATTGATGCAGAATTAACCCAACAGTTGTATATCCATTTTCTTCTCCCTTGTGATTTCTATGCCCTGGCCAGTAGAAGAAGTTGTGATGCCCTCAAATGGACACTCCAGAAAGGGTTAAGGTATCTAAGACTACAGCCTCAATAAGCAGCTAGCAAAAGTGTCCTGTCCCCAGGGTAGGATCAGTGTATGAGAATTTGCTCAGATCATGTAATGTTTGTAACTTGATTTCCTGCCGGAAAGCTTTGGTGGGTGGAGTTTCTGCTGAACCAGACAGAACTAGAACTATTTCCTTCTCCAGATTGCTTGTGCATGTCCAGTCAAGCTCAACTGAATTAATAGCAACTGGCTTGTTTCTCCCCCACGCCCCTTCCCATTCACCTCTTGCTGTGGAGATAGGGGAAGTATGTGATAATCTCATTGCCAGGGCAAGTGCCTCAAGGAGATGGGATGATCCCGCAACCTTGGGCAAGTCTCATTATTTCTGTGCAACTCTGGTCCATCTCTTGTTACATTCTAGAGAAAGGATGTGTTAATGACCAGCCTTCTGCCCTACTAATTTCCTACATGACCTTGGGAAAGTCACTAAAACTTTGCCTGCTTCCACTTTCTGTGAAATGCAAAGGAGACTAGCAGAAGGCTTGATCACCCTGCTACCTTCAGCAGTATTAAATCAGGGCCCTTGAGGACTGAAAGGGAGGGATCTCTCCAGTTTAAACTTAAAAACCAGTCACTACTGTTTCCTGGACCAGTGCAGACCTGCAAGGGAGAAAGAATCCCACTACCTTCTACACTCCCATCTGCAAACTGATTCGTTCATCCCCTACCTCTGCCACTCAGGAACCGTGAGTTTCATTCAGACTTATCACTGAACAAACAAAATTCCTTGGAAAGGGCAGATACTACTCCAGGCACTTGACTTTTTACCAACGTTCTAGTTTTCACCAAAGTGGTCTAAGCTAAACCCCAGCAAGATGCTCTTATCTATACTAAGAGCATCCACATGGGGATGAGTGAACGCCTGGCCAAGTGAAATCCTACAGATCTCAGAAGAGAAAAGATCAAAGCTAGGACCAGAGATCTACTCCATATAAAGCGTCAGGACTCTGCGGGCTTTGCATGGTGCCAGGTCAAGTTATTTAAGACTCAGCCCATAATCCAGAATTTCATTATCAAGGTTAAGATGATGAGCAAGCTCCTTTCCCTCAGTCAATTCTCATCATCACCTTTGGAAAATCCAAGGTAAACAGCAAAGTCACCCCAATGAAAAGAAAAGAAGTGCTGTTGGTCTTTTATCTCATAGGACAAGGAAGAAATTTCTTTGAGACACAGAGATTTCTGAGTTCTGTGCTTCTCCCCTTTCCCAACTTCTGTCTGCACATCAGCTTGTCAGTCGCAGTGCTTGTCTTTGATGGATGCTTGGGGCACACCCTCACACCCTTTCCCACTACGTTGATAGTATCGTGTCCTTAGGATGTGTCTACACACCCAGGTAGGGCTGGTTACGCACAGTAGTCTTTTCCTTAACCCTGGCTACGTCTGGAGGCCTGGGTGTGAGATAGGAAGTCAGCTCTGTTCCTTATCATACAAGAAAGATTATGCAAGTGTGTTCTTTAATGAGGAAAATGAAGATACTTTGAGCAGGTATGTGGGGTTGGCTGCAGAGAATTTCTGGCAGTGAACAGGGTTCTTGCAGCATGTACTAGCCCAGGTTTCCAATGCCAAAAGAAGTGGGGCAACCAGCCGCCCTTCACCAACCTCCTTAACTTAATGAACAATTCACCTCCTTTCTTAGAAAAAAAGGATAAAATTTGAAGACCAGAGCATCACTGGAAGATCTGGGACCTAAAACTTAAATATTTATCTATTACTGTTCCTTCATCTCCTTTCTGATTGCTGGCTGGCAGGTGTCGGAATGCAGTGTGTCTGGGTTAATGTTTTTAATTGCAATCATTTCACAGACCACCTTCAGGCACACTAGGGACCACCAGTAGCGCAGGGACCGCATGCGAAGAAGCCTTGCCCTAAGAGACCCATCCTGCCTTCCCTGATGTGGTTAAAATGCCATTCCACATCATGGTGCCTGCATGGAATTAACCACATTCTCAGCCCAGATGAAAACCCTGGACTACACCATGTGCCAGAGAAAGCAGGACTGAGCTTCAGCTGCAGACGAGTGCTTCTGCAAGAAGCCAGTGAGCCATTCAGAGCTTCACTCATCTCTCATACATGCAAATGTGACTTCTTTGTCCCTGGGCCCAGCTCATTCTGCTCAGAAGTCTTTGCTGGCGATTAATACCTGGGGAATCCGTGAAGTAGGCAAACAGGGTTTTGATGAGTGTGGGAAAATGAAAGGCATTACCACATGTGAGTGAACTTCAGTTTCACTCATGTGCTGAATTAGTCAGTGCCTTCAAGTGAATTCCAAGTGCTGGTCCAGCTATTAAATGACTCTTCTCAAAGAGGTAAGTGCTCCACTTTGAGCCTCTTCTGGAGAAAAAGCTAACATGCGAAATAAAATAAAAATGGAATTGGGACTATTGTATAAGGGTTTTTTGTTTTGTTTTTTAATACTTTCTTATCTCTCCCAGTCAACACACAGCAGCTTCTGGGACATCTGCAAGCTTGAGAAACCCAGGTTGCTTGCAGGTCAGATGGACATGATGTCTGTGTGAGTAAAGTGATTGGAAACCTCATCTAGATGTTGAAATCCCATAGGAACATGATGTGCTAACTGCTTTGCCAAAGGAAGAGGTGTAGAGAGTCGGGACACAAACTCCACTGGTTGAGAAACTTGGTGGAGCACTTGTTCAGTTGGGAAGGAGACCTCGGTGCTAAAACATTAACACTGACATACCAAGATTCCAGGTGTCCCTTTTTTATTCCTACCTCTGCAACCTTTCCAACCCACAACTATCACTGTTCTGCTGCTCGTCTCTCTAACACAGCAGCCATGAGAAGTGTCTGTAGGTGGCAAGAAAAGAGAGACCTTTTTTCTGTCAGTTGAGTGTTGCTGGTGTCCTGCCTTAAAGAGAGCTGCATTTGGGCTGCAGGACTGTGGAAAAAAACCACTTTCAGAAACTCCAACAAAGCAGGTGTATGAATTGCATTTCCATCCTCTCTGCAACCACAGAGGCTGTGTGGACTTGAGGGAAGTGTCCTGGCTGTAATACAAGCACTTTGACAAGTGAACGTTAAAACATGTCCACGAATGCTAAGGCAGCAGAACCCCCTGGGATTAGTATCTGCGCAGAGGATACAATCCTTGCACATCGCTTTTCACAGGAGATTGTTGATATTTGTGCTGAAAATCCATTCAAATTCAGGAAATTACAGCTAACATGAAGCCTATTTGATCCTCTTAAGGCAGTGACCTGATTGTAGAAGCATTTATCTCTGCCTGTTTTTCTAAAATACAGAGAAGTGAGGTAGGGCTGGGCTAAAGATGGATTCAGGCTTGCCAGAAGACCTGAAGGTGTTCCTCTGTTGCGTTGCATATCAATGTTTAATGCCTCCAGTTTACAATGGACAAAATATCTCCCACTGCAGAGCAGCTGACTGGTATAAATGTACACCCTCAGCTGAGAAGCAGTGCTCCCAGGCACAGTAAGCCTTCAGCCTTCAGCTTCAGAGGGATTGGACTAGATGATCTTTCAAGGTCCCTTCCCATCCCTAAAGTTCTGTGATTCTGTGATTCACCCATGCAAGAGGGATCAAGCTGGGCTTGACGGCACTTCTTGGTGGAGCCTCATGCTGTTACCCCTTTTTCTGTTGCCAGAGCTGTCACGCTGACGCTGTGTTGGAGAGCCAGAATTTGCCATGTGACATTTGAAAGGGTAAGTAAAGAGCAGAGTGCCAGCCACCACTCTCAGGTTCTCAACCAAATAAAATCAGATTACTGGCATTTGCTGCCCTGGCAGGAAAGGTGGGAAAACAAAATGTATTCCCTCAGAGCCAAATGCGGTTCCCCATCACACCTGGGAATCCCCAAGGAAGGAAAAGGGGTCATGCTGTTTGGACAAGACAGGATTTGACCAAAAATACCCTACCAAGCCAAGCAGCTGCAAAGTTGTTTTCCTTCTAGTGCTGGATTTTTTGTTTGTTTGCTTCGGTTTTCAGGTTTTTAGCTTTTAAATAAAAGCTTTCACTGGCAGGTTTCTCAGCTGGTCCTACCATCATGAGCAAGTGCAGGAGGACTTTTGCCCTCCACTGCTTTCGCTAAGCCTTGCCAGCTGGAGCCTAGCACCACTGAAAATTTCATTACAAACCTCGATGTGAATAACAGACCATTTTCTCACTTAGAAATAGTACCAAGGAGTCAAACAGCAAAACCTAAATGTCAATAGTGGGGGAAGTAACACGTTTCTTTCGCTTTTCAGTAAACACCTATTGCTGGGTGTGAATTTGCTGGGCTCTGACTAAGGATAAGCTAATGCTATTCCTCTGCCTTGAGAGGAGAAGGGATAGGAGAGAGCTAGTTGTGCCCAGGGATAATATCCCTTTTATCCAGCTGCCTTGCAGAAAGTGATCATGTCTATTCTCCTTTGAAACCGGTCATCAAAGGATCTGCTTTCTGTATTTACACTACAGCTGTCTTAGATCCATCACATTATAAAACACTTGCTAAAATTGGCTTGTTTCTGCTACTGGATTTTTTTATATGATGTGCTAAGGCTAAGGTCCTTGCCTTTAGTACTCCTCTTTTGTCACTGTTGGAAGCACTCACTATGTCAAATCAGCCTTTCTCGGGTTCTGCTGGAGGACTTCACAGAATCACAGAAATGGTGTGGTTAGAAGGCACCTCTGGAGATCATCTAGTCCAACCCCTATGCTAGAGCAGGATCCTTGAGAAGATCTCGCGGGAGCATGTTCCAGCAGATCTTCAGCATCTCCAGAGAAGGAGACTCCACTTTCTGGGCAGTCTTTCTGGACTTACTGTATGTCATGACAGGTTGGACCAAAGAGGCCTCGTGGCTCTTTAGACAACGTATATCCTCAAGCATAAAGCACTATCAGATGGTTCTGTATTAGAAGGCACAATTTTAGTGCTTTTCAGGAAAGCAGCAAAAACATCCTTTAAATACAAAAATATCTGAGGATTTCCCAATATTTAGCCACTGTCCCTTCATCCCTACATATCTATGTGGCACCCCTGAGGAATCACTTCATCTGTCTCTGCCAAAAAGCCCTGTCCTGCTATGCCTTCAATGTATGTGAAGCCCTTGGCTGCCTCACAGTGACTTTTACATCCTCTGTAGAGCCTCAGGAATGAGAAGCCTCTGCCCTGCACACAGCCTGGACACTAAGGACCCCTGTGAGCCCATGCTGGGCCTCTGCTTCCTTTGGGAGGTGGTGACATTGCTGTGCCACGCTCACGATTCTTGCCAGCTGCACCTGCCTCCAGGCCTTCCTCCTCACCTTCCTTATCTTCCTCTCTGTCTTCCTCAAATTCCTCATTGTGGTCATAATTGTCTTCTTTTCTTCCTCTTTTTTTCTTCTTCTTTTCTCCTCTTTTTTCCCTCCTTTTTCTCCTTCTTCTCCTTTCTTCTTTGCTTATTTTTTTCTTCTTCTCATCCTTCTCCTTGTTTTTATGTTTCTCCTTTTTCTTTTCTTTTTTATTTCTTTTTCTCCTTCTTCCTTTTTCTTTCCTTTTTTATTTTTCTTGTTCTTCTTTCCCCTTAGCCCTCACCTCAAACCCCGCCCTACAGGGCTGCCCACCCACTAGCCTCTCACAAGTCCTGTCCGGACACGCCCCCTTCCTTAACCCCGCCCACGACGTAGCCCCACCCTACACAACCCCGCCTCCTCCTGTACCCCCGCCCCTTCCTCAGCCCCGCCGTCTCCTTTCTCCCCTTCTCATTGGCTCCCCGGCACCACGTGTCTCAGCGCGGGGGTGGAGCCGCAGCGAGCAGTTGCGGATTGCGGCGCGGGGGCTAGTGCGCGCGCGGGGTCGGCGACGGCGACGGCGGCGTCGGCGGCTGCATGTGCGGGACGGAGCGGGGTCAGGCGGGACGGAGCGGGGCAGAGCGGCTGGAGCCGTCGAGCAGGTCAGTGTGCGGGACGGGGAGAGGGGGCGGGAGGGGAAGAGGCGGTGGCGGCGGCACGTGGGGCCGCCCGCGCAACAATGCGGGGGTGGCAGAATAGGATGGGGGTGCAGCCCCGCGTGCTGCCATCTGCGGAGGCCGGTGCGGGGCGATCGCGGCGTGCGGGGGAGGCCGCTACGCGCTGCCGCGCCCCGCTGGGGGTGGGCGCTGCGCGATCCCGCGGCCCCGGAAGCGGCGGGGGCTGAGCGCGGGGCGGGGGGGGCCCGGTGCGGGGACCCATGAGGGTGCGGGGGGTGGTGANTTTCTCCTCTTTTTTCCCTCCTTTTTCTCCTTCTTCTCCTTTCTTCTTTGCTTATTTTTTTCTTCTTCTCATCCTTCTCCTTGTTTTTATGTTTCTCCTTTTTCTTTTCTTTTTTATTTCTTTTTCTCCTTCTTCCTTTTTCTTTCCTTTTTTATTTTCGTTCTTCTTCTTTCCCCTTAGCCCTCACCTCAAACCCCGCCCTACAGGGCCGCCCCCCCACTAGCCTCTCACAAGCCCTGTCCGGACACGCCCCCTTCCTTAACCCCGCCCACGACGTAGCCCCACCCTACACAACCCCGCCTCCTCCTGTAACCCCGCCCCTTCCCCAGCCCCGCCGTCTCCTTTCTCCCCTTCTCATTGGCCCCCCGGCACCACGTGTCTCAGCGCGGGGGTGGAGCCGCAGCGAGCAGTTGCGGATTGCGGCGCGGGGGCTAGTGCGCGCGCGGGGTCGGCGACGGCGACGGCGGCGTCGGCGGCTGCATGTGCGGGACGGAGCGGGGTCAGGCGGNGGGGCTGAGCGCGGGGCGGGGGGGACCCGGTGCGGGCACCCATGAGGTTGCGGGGGTTGGTGAGCACGATGCGGTATCGTGGAGCAGCGGACGAGGTGGCGGTTCGTACACGATGCCGCCCCATGCTGCAGTCCCCGTGCGGAGGTCGTGTACGGTGCTGCACACTGCGGATCCCCACCCTGTTTGGGCAAGTCAGATACCCCATGAGGGGAGGACTCCCACCTCATCTGTATCGGGGTCATTGGCCCTGTCGGGGTTTGTCACTCACCCCATCGGGGCAAGTCAACCACCCCGTGAAGGGTGGTCACCTACTCCATCACCAAGACTGATCCCCGTCCCCATCATCAGGGGAGATTCCCCATCCCACCGTGGGAGGTCCCCCACGCCCTCAGGGAGCTTCCTTGTCCCATTAGGGGATGTACATGTTGCTCACCCCACCCGGGCAGCCTCTAGTACCCTGACAGCCCCATGGCTGCTCCAGCCAGATGTGATGCCTAGTGTAGGTCAGAGGGTATGAAGACTTCCAGGGTCTAAGGTGTCTCTCCACCCTCTAAGGGCTTTGTGTTACAGAGGTCCCAAGGAGAAGCACATCCTTCATGCTCTACAATCTTGCCATCCCAGTGGACATTTCACACCTTCGCAAGAAGACGGTGTCAAACGTGGGGCTGCACCCACTGCATCAGCACTTTTGAGGAGTGATGGCTTCTCCTCGGTCATATTTGAGCAGGTTTCCATTAGCCTCACAAGTCTTTACCTGGTCCAGTCAGGGCTGGCAGATCTTTAGAGGCTTTGAGAGGCTGGCGAGCCCCATCAGACAGGCGAGTCGCATAGCAGGAGGACACCCCATTCAGTGGGTGGGTAAAGTGGAACTGGGATTACTAATCCAAGCCATTAGCTGAAATCTGGCAAGTTTGTGCTGTGCCAGTTTCAGTTAATTCAGCTACAGCTTCATCTTTGTGCTCCAAGGAGCTGCAACCTGAATGAGGAGACCAAGCGTCTGGAGCTGCTGGATTGGTTTGACGTGCATCCTTCTCGTTAAAGGCGGATCAACAGGAAGACTGACCCCTAATGAAGTGTTTATTGGTAGCAGTGGAAAAAAAGTGGATGTGTGACGTTGATGACTGGCTGCTCTCCCTACCTGTTATCAGCTGGATTTAAAATCCACTGTTATGATAGTTGCTGGGTTGTTTTCTCGTATTGTTGCTAGAAGGTGGGATTTAAAGCTGGGGGTTTCATACATCCCCCAATATTTATACACATGCAGGAACTCGAGCATGTTGTCAGTAGGCTCCAGAGTTAACCATGATGGTGCTGGCAGGTGGGGGCTGGTGCAGCACAGTCCACAACTTTGGCGCTGTCTGCAGTTGTGAGCAGCCACTAAATTTGACTCTTGGGCAAGTGAAGGAGATTTTTAACCTTTAAGACAAGCTCTGACCTGAAACTTGTTCCTTTGGGAAAGCGATCCTTCTGTTAACTTTTTGCAAGGCTGAAAATAGTCCCGTTACCAGAGCCCCACGAGCTTTTGCCCCATTGGCTCCACTCACCAAGAGGGCTGCTTGCAGGAGCAGAAAGCTTTTGCTACAGCTATTTCAGTTTCTATTTTGATGCCTGCCTTGATAGCTTAAAATTCACGCACCAGCTTCCAATCAAGGCGGTCCCCGATGAGAAGCATCCGCTGGGATCGGCCTCTTAAGTGCATTTCTTTGATTTGACAGTAGAAATGTCAAAAAAATCCCAACCCAACCCAGCATTTAGGCTTGTTTCCAGCTTAATCATCCCCTGCAAACGATGGAAGTCAGTGGCTTGAAATGCACCAGCACTTGATATTAAAATAGCAAACAGTAAACATTGGCTCCTATCAATAACTTTAATTATGGTTTGGGTTTTGTCTTAAATTAAGTCCTATGTTGCCATAAGGAAAGAAAAGTTCAGGATCCGGACATTCTGGGTGGGGTGGTAGCATCTGGGGATGAGGCATAATGCACTTTTATAGGATAAATTTAATATAAAAGAGGATTTTAGCAGCGTGGTGTGCTGTTGTGTGAGGAAAACTGACAGCTTTTGGGTTGAGACCGCCTGCTTTTGGGGCATGTGTTGGTGGATGGCGTTTCACAGGACGGCTTCAGACAAGGAGAGCAAGTTTTACCGCTCTGGATCTGAGCTTGACTGGGGTTTTGAAGCCCAGACCAAAGCGCAGAGGAGGCTTTGTGTGTCACCGGTAGCCAAACCAAAAGCAAAAATAAACACCCACCAAAGCTTTTTTAATTTGTCTCTTGAGACACTGACAGGAAAGTGCCAGGCCAGGGGCTGGTGTGAAGCCCCATGTTCACTGTGTTCCCTAGCTGGAAAATACAGACTGCAGCACATGGCGGGACCCTTGTGCATTTAGGATCTTCCCATTTTCTCCCCCCACTGATTTGACCAAAAACGAAGGGAGGGCAGCAGCACCCATCGTTCTGCAGAACGCTCGGCTTTTGCCAGGTTGCAAATGCGAGACGCCACCGGATTCCTGTGGCAAGGAGCCCTTAAAATTTCAACAGCTCTACCTATAAATACCGTCACCATGAAAGGCAGTTCCAACTTTAAAAAGGGGAAAAAAGGAGAAGAAACCAACGGCCTCTTTTTTTAGTCCCACTGTATCTGTCTGAGTCTAGTGCCCTGCAGTGTGTCTCTGGGCAGGCAGTGAAGGAATGGCGATGCAGTTCCATCTCGTAGTCCCTCTCACTAATTTATGTGAAGAATGGGTGCAAACAGAGAAAAAAATTAAAATGTATAATTTTTGCTGCCCTGCAGATTTTAAGGGGTGGGACAGTGAAGATTTTTGCAGAGGGACCTTTCCTGATTGCTCGGTGCCATCGGACGATGCAGGATGGCAGAGGAAGGAGCCTGGAGCATCCTTTGGGTGTGAAGCAATGTCCTGGCTAAAAATCAAAGCCAAAAGAATAAATTGAAAATAATTAAATAAAGAAAGGAGGAAGAAAAAAAGAAGCAGCCTGCTGCCACCTAACCCTGGAGGTGTCTGGGCTCAACCCGACTGCTCTCTGATGCAACCACGGCTGCCCGGGGAGCTTGGGGGCTGGTTTTGGGCATGCCCAGGGTTGCCCAGGGACAGGTTGGCCCCAGTAGCAGGTACGGCATGTTCTGGGTGCTCCTCCATACCAGTGGGACCCCCCACCAGCTCCACATGCTGCAGTGGGGTGTTGGCCACCATGCACATCGCACTGGCGAAGTCACAGCTGCCTGTGGGGCTGGGGTTTAGCTGGAAAACCCAAAAGGGAAGGGGTTTTTGCAACTTAGAATGCTTTTCTTCACGCGTGGCAGCAGTCCCCTGGTAATTCGTGGCTGGAGCACAGAGCCCACAGTCACCTTGTGGGGTGTAAAGCTTGCTGGTCATTTTCAGATGGGGCACAGGGGTGGAAAAGGGGTGCGAATGCGTTGGGGAGGTGTCGAGGCGGCAAACTGCTGCGTGTGCAGTTGGTGAAGTGCTGAGCACGGGAGCTGCAGACAGGCTGCTCACGTGACCGTCTGAATTTCAGATGATTGCTGGACCACTTTGCCAACAGCCTCTCGCGGCTCATCAGCTGCAATATCGCCTCTTTATTTTTTTCCTCGATTTTTTTTTTCTCCTTTCCCCTTCTCTCCCCCTTCCACGCTGCCTGATTTTTTTTTTTGCCGAGCTGAAGCGCAAGGAGCAAACAGCACAGGGGGTGGCTGCAGCTGCGCAGGGTCTGTATCCAAATGGTTTCCTGGAAGGCAAGTTTGTTTTTATTTTGGCTTTTACTGTTTGTCTTCTTTTTATTCAATCTTAAAAAACATTTTCACTGTGGGGCTCTCTTGTATCGGGGCAGTTGGGGTCGCAGGTTTAGTTTCTCATGACATCCAGCAATGATGGGGGTGAGGGGGGAAGGAGGGGCTGGCCTCCCCAAGGATGTATCGTAGCCGATCAATGAGAAATGTGTTCCCTGTCTGCGATAGTTGTCGGAGATTTCCTCTTTTACGTCACTGCAGTTAATAAGACATTTAACTGGGGAGCTGAGGGCAATGTGGCGTCTTATCTTGTTGCAAGGAAAAAGAGGGAGGGTGATGGGTTCCCGCACAGACTTGTGCTGGGGGAGATGATATCGATGTAAGATTTCAGGCTGGGGAGAACAGCTGGGTTTGGACTCAACCCATTGCCTTTCACCCTTGATGAACCTGACCTGGATGTAGCTCAGGTTTTTTTAATTTCATTCTGACAGTGATAATTTTTCCTTCTGATACCGAGAGGAACAACTCGATGCTCTTTATCTGCTGCATTGCCAGGGTCAAGGGTGCACCCCATGATTTTTCTAAACGCAGAGTTTTTTTTAAAGCAGACTGTACCTGTGTGGCTGGACTTAAACTATTTATTTTTATTTCCCCTTTTTTTTGGCTCTCTGAGACCATTTGATGGCTTTTTTGGGGTGACACTGGAATGACAGCATAGGTGTGGTACCTTCATAGCCAGAGCCCTCTCCAGGAGGGAGAGCTGTTGACTGTGGTTTGAGTCCTGTGAGTGTCACCAGTTGATTGTAGAGTTAATAAAGTGTTCTCATTGTACACACCTTGACCAGAAAGGCCATGATGTGCAAGGCTGCCTTGTCAAGAGCTGCGGAGTTGGTCAATAAACAGTGTGAGTGGCACCCTGGGGAGTTTTGTGCTGAAATGTCCTTCAGCTCTTCCCTTCTTGCCAAGTTGTTTTTTTCCCTGCCCCCCACCCCCCTACCTCCTTCTCCAACCTGCTGCTCAAACCCTCTTCTTTCTTTCTTTCTGCTGTGTTTTTCCACAAGCGTCTTTCAAGCATGGCAGCAGGGCAAAGAAAACCATCCCGGGGCCACAGGCACTGTGGGGTGATGGCTATCAGCCCTACCTCTGCCTGTGGCTTTGGGGGCCGCCATTGCTCCAGGTGACTTGGTGGCTTCTGGCTGGCTGCATGGTGCAGGTTGGCTCACATCTGGCAGCGGCTGGTCATGAGACTGCCTCTTTCCACCACCAGACCTGTCCTACCTGCCAGCACCTCTTCTAAGGCTACCACCTCATCGCTAGGGTTTGAGATAGGTAGCCCGGCCAGAATAACCAAAACATCCTCATGTAGGTGTGGAGTGGAGAGGGTCTATAACTGTCTCAGGGGTATAGGGTGGGCAGGGGAGAAGAGTGGTTTTGCACTAGGAATATCCACAGCTCCAGTGCTGGCATCTTCCGATCTTTAAGACCTGTTGCTTAGAGTCTTGCCAGTGCTCAGCCAGACTTCCACTGGTGATTTTGCTCAATAATTCTTTCTTATCCTTCAGAACAAAATGTTTCTTAAAAACCAGTGTTCCACCAACACGATGGAGTGTTGGCTTGTTTTTTCAGATGGTCACAGCTTCCCAGCTCTGTCTTCTCCAGGGAAGAAGCAGCGTGGTTGATTGGGTTGGTTGGGTTGGTTGGATGCAGCGTTCAACCAACGTGGGAACAGGTTCTTAAATAGTCCCACCACATCCAACAGCAGCAAGTTCATGCCCTTGTTGCTGGATGCTGGAGTTAATTTTTCTGACATGCACAGGGGTCCTCTCTGTGCTGCTCCTGCGACTTGGGGAAATTGGGGTGGTGTCGGCTCGGCAACATACGACCGCCCGGGGCCTCCTTCCATGCGAACAGGGTCAGCAGCTGGGAAATTGCAGAGCAAAGTGCCTCCCTGGTAATTCCCAGCTGCTGTTAAAGCGGCTTTAAAATAAATTCCCTCCAAGAGCAATTCCAACTATTTGAGAGTTTGAACTTTTTCTGGAGAAGGGTTTGAGAGCCACTGGCCTCCCCGCTGGGGAGAAGCCCTATTTTTTCATGTCTGTATTATATTTATTTACTAGCTGATGCTGCAGTGTGTGAGGAATGGATGCAAAGCTTGAACTTAACTGGGTAGGTGAGTTGCTAAGCAGCATCTTGGACTGCAGGTGATGCCCAGGCAGGGTGCTCCTCACCCTGCCATCATACCTTCCGCCAGTGCTTACCTCCCAGCAGGGGGTTCGGCCCGATTGGGTGCCCCTCTCTGCACATTCCTCGTCCGGCTCTGCTTGGTAACACGGGCACAACAGAAAACAAACTTTGCTGCGAGTTTTGCTCTCCCAAGCCCCTGAAGCTGGCTTTATTTAAAAAAAAAAAGTCGACTTTGGAGCAGTGTGGTCTTTTTTGTTTTTTTCTCAGGCTCATGAAAATTCTCATACCAAACCAGTAACCTCCCCTGCCCTCACTTCATTAATTTTTAAGGTGGCATTAGGGGCATTTAGAGAAAAGCTCATCCCAGCCTCCATGTCCCCTCTTCTCCTACACCCAAATTAGAGCTTTGTGGCACAGGCAGAAAAACCAAGGAAACAAACAGGAGAATTCATCCCATCCCCATGTCCCCACCCCAAAACAGTTGGGATGTCTTGGCACTGGCTGGTGAGTCCCAGGGGAATGGGATGATGCATAATTGGGGGTGCCCCCATGAGGCTGGATACCCCAAAATGGGCTTAGCCAAGCTGTTCCCTGAAAGGACAAGGCTGGGCTCCTGCCAAAGTCCCCTCTCTGGGGCCCTGCCACCAGTGCAAACACAGCCAGGCTGGAGGCTGGTGATTAAATCCATGATCCGGGTCACCTCACGCCCCTGTTGGTGCCCCAAATGACAGAGATGCTGACAGCAGGGCTGCACTCAAGCAGGGAGCTGGCAGCTCTGCACAGGCAGAGGGGTTGGGGATAAATGAGGGAGTTTGGGGTAAAATCCCGCTGCAGCAAAGGTTTCCTGCACACATACCGTTTGTTGCTGTGGCTCGGCCTCTCCAGGCTCAAACCAGTCTTGTTCATGATCTGCCCTTGGCTCTAGCACATTCTTAATTAACTTCGTGTCACGTCCATAACACTTTTTAATATTTTATTTTCTGTGTGGATGTGGCAGAGGTGGGAGAAAACACATCTTGCATCTCAAGGACAGGCAGGGCAACCTGCAGCTTGAACAGGGCTGGACAGCAGTGGGTGCAGCCTCATCCCAAAATCACATCCACCAGACCACCCACTTAGGTCTCTTCTATTGTTTTTTTTTCCTCCAAAACTAATCCCTGCAGCCCCTGAGGCTTTTGTTGTTGTTGTTGCTGCTGCTTTTCTCTGAAATCCTTCTAACTTGCAGGCTGTCTGCCAGCACGTGAAGCGCTACTGCAAGGGGACTTGTTCTTCAGGCTTCCATCCACTCTGCAAATGCCCTTGAGAAGTAGGTCCCATTTCACAGAATCACAGAATGTTGGGAGTTAGAAGGAACCTCAAGAGATCACCTAGTCCAACCCCCCTGCTAGAGCAGGATCAGCTGGAGTAGGGTTATGTAAGAAGGTGTCCAGGTGGGTGTTGGATGTCTCCAAGGAAGGAGACTCCACAACTTCTCTGGGTAGCCTGTTCCACCACCCTCAAAGTGAAAAAGTGGAACCTCCTATGTTCCAGCTTGCACCTGTTGCCCCTGTCCTATCATTGGACATAACTGAGGAGAACCTGGCGCCATCCTCCTGACAGAATTTTACCCTTTCCATATTGATAAACATTAATGAAGTGACCCCTCAGTCTGCTTCGTGCTGAAGAGATCCAGTTCCCTCAGCCTTTTCTCATAAGGGAGGTGCTTCGCTCCATCATCCTTGGGCCTCTGTGCTAGGCTCTTTAAAGTACTTCTTTGTCCTTCTGGAACTGAGGGCTCCAGAATTGGACACAGTATTCTGGATGCAGCCTCACCAAGCAGAGTAGAGAGGGAGGAGAACCACTTTTGACCTGCTAAACACCCCAGGATGACATTTGCCTTCTTGGCTACAAGGGCACATTGCCTGCTCATGGTCATCCTTCCATCCACCAGGACCCCCATGTCCCTTTCCCTTATGCTGCTCCTACTGAAGTGCTCACAGGGTGCCTGGAGAGTAGATCCACTGCCTTAAGCCAAGTTGAATTTTACACAGAGCCCTAAGCCCAACTCCCAGAAGATGTTTGAGCTCCCATCAGCTGGAAAAACAGAGCTGTGGCTCCTGATTCTTCTCCTCATGCAGCAAGTGGATGTGATTTGTTTCTCTTCGTACCCCACCAGCACAGGCAGGGAAGACCCCCATCCCACCAAAGCCAGCCCCAAGGCCACTACCAGCTTTTGGACAGTCTGGAGACCATTTCTGCCCACTGTTCCAGGCAGCCGTGATGCAAACCCCCTGCCAGCTTCCTTCTTAAAACTAATGAACCGTTTGACCCTGGCAAGTCCTACGGGAAAGCTGCTGCCGGAGCCTTGCTGCTCGCCTGGATACAAACTGCTCTCATTTCCAGCTCGAATTTATTTGTGGATGACTCGTACCCATTTGGCCTCATTCTTCTTGTACCCACCCGCACTGGCTTTTAGCTTGGATGGCTCTTTTCCCTGCGCTGGTATTTATGTTCTGGCAGGCTCTGCTGTGGGTCTGCCAACTTAAATAACCTCAGCTCTCCTGCTTGAGAAGAGATGGAGGGGGTGGAAGGGCGTGGAGGTTTCCCCATCCCTGTGGTGCACACAGCCCCCTCTGCAGCTGTTGATGGTGGAGAACCCACCATGCCGTCTCATGGTGTCCTCACCAGCAATGGTTCTGCTGAAGGACACCTCAACCAGTGTTCCTCTCACAATGCAAAAGCTGTTTTGGCGAGGATGAGGGGTTTCTTTTTCCCTGATGAAGCTTTCAGTAGCACACTTCCTTCCCCTTTTTAGTTGGCAAACTCCAGTAGTGGCACGGCCATGGCTGCTCGCACTCCCTGCTGTGTTAATCTGGTGCTAATCTCAGCTCTGGTCTTCTGAAGCAGAAGTTTCCTGTGCAGGGCTGAGCCAGGCGCTTTGCGCAGAGGTTGAATTGGATTTACAGCGTTTAAGTTCTTCAGAGAAAACTTCGCATGTGATTCCCATCCTCCAGTCCCCATCCAGACGTGTTAGACCATCCAGGGTTCAACATAGTTTGATTAAAACCCTACTGAGGGTTATAATTATAATAATAGGGTTTTGATTAAACCCTGTTGAGGCTTCATGCGTGAGACATCTCCAAAATGAGTGCTCAAAGTGATGGCTGGGAGCCTGCTCGGGTGTAGGAAGAGCCGTGAGCTGTTCGCTTTCCCCACAGGGTGGTAATTTCTGGCCTTTGGGATCTCGTTTCTCCCACCTCCCATTCATTTCCCTGCCGTATCTTTTCTCTGGGATTTTTTTGCACATTGATATCTTTTTGAAGTTTCTTTGAAAGCTGTGTGCCTATTCCTGGTGATGCTGAGACACAGGTTTGCCCATCCCGATTAGCCGCCTTGGCAGGCAGAGCTCGCCTGCTCCAGATGCCATCATTCACCAGCTCCTTGTTTCCTCCAAGTTCCCATTTAGTTAAGATCCTGTTGTGTTTGTTTTTTATTTTTTCACTCTGCCTTATCTAAACTGCATCGCTGTGTGTCCATTCAAGGCAGGATTTTATATTCCCCAGAGTGTCCTTCTGTCATGCTGCGCTGTGAGTGGCATTGCAGAGGAGGAGCTGGGCTCGGCAGCTATTAGCAGGATTATTCTCATCTCCCACAGTTTTCAGCAAAGTGCGCAGTTGGTGCCACACGACTGCCCCTAATGCTTAGCTCTGCTGTCAGGGCAAGCAATGCTGATCCGGCACTGGAAGCCAGCAGCCCCCAGCACATCGTTCCACATTAATCAAGTTTTGACCCCGCGCCCCTCTTCACCAGGCTGTGGTTGTTTCATACATCACGTTGAGCATCAGCTTGCCACCCCAAGTCTTTCCCAAGCGGCTTGTGGGCTGCAGCACAGCTCTGAATCACGTTCTGAGCTCATGGGTTTTGCTCTTTGCATCATGTTTTCTTGCCACCTCAACCAGCATTGGCAGCTTCCAGTGCTTGTGGTGGGTGCAGCCAGGCATCTCCTCCCTGCAGCCGATCTTCCTCACTCCTCTCTCGCTGTTTATTTGATTTCTCGCCGTATTTAAAGCCGGGGTTGGTCAGTGCGTGTTTTGCAACCTTGTACTCCTGTTATTCATTTCTTAGAAATGAAGGGGAAGGAACCACAAGCAATAAAGAGCCTGAGGTTTGAGGACTGGCTGTTTATTTGTCAAAGCTAGAAATGCAGTGACTGAAGAGGACAGGAGGAAATCCTTAGTGCAAATGCACCTCAATTAAATTGAGGCTTGCGTAAGTCAGAACTGTGGAGGGGTAGAGCTGCCAAAGCTGGAGCGGGAGGTGGGAATTTCCTCCAGTTTTAGATGGAGATGTTACCATTGCCTGTTCGGCAAATAACATTTTAGCGTTGCCATTTGCACCTCCTTTTCCCATCTCCCAGCCTGGCTTTCCTGGATCTGGCAGTGGTAGAGCAAAGGTGCCCATCTTGGTGGCATCGTGGCACCCTTGCAGTGGGGTTGCGCATGGCTGGTAGCACCCAAGAGGCACAAATGCTGGTGAGGGGGCTGAGTCTGGCCACAGACTGCTGGTTTGAGGGGATGAGGAACAGCAGGGTGGTTCTGATGCCAAAGCCAAAACTGCTCTGAAGCCCTAAAAAGGACAAAAATAGGTGTCTGGATCACTCAAGGGTTTGAGAACCTCTTAAGATCTTCTCCCTCGGAAGCAACGATTGTCAGATGGAAAAGAATGTCTTCCACCAAGCATTCCGGAGCATCTGGTTTGAATTCTGCGCCTTCATTTGGGGAAGGCTGCTCGCTGGGGTGATGGCTGGGGAAGCAGAGGGTGTCCTTCAGGGAATACAGCTGGTGGCTTTCGAAATGCATTCTGACACTTGGAGCGATTTCCACATCTCTCCTGCTTCTTGAACTGTGTTGTCGATGACTTTTCTTTTTCTGTTCTGTCCCTCCTCACTGGCAGAGGAGATGCTGGTGTGTAATTACCACCAGCTTTAGTGCAGCCAGACCAAGTGTCTTTCTGGCAAACGCAAATACAATAGGAGCCAAAGGTTACTGCACACCCTAAATAAAACCCTTACAGCCCCGGGGCCTCAACCAAGCCCAGTCTGCAAAGCATCCAGGACCAGCTCAGTTCAGTTTTGCTGAGCTTGGAAGACTTGACAGCAATGACCCATAACTTGGGTTTTTTTCCTGTTAGTTTGCCCCGAAAAGCCACCTGCGTGCTGGTGGCCACCATGGCACCTGCCAGGAGCTACACATCTGGTCAGTGTTAAGCGAGCCTGCTGCCAGGCATCCTTGGGTCAGGGTTTTCTTGCTAAACTTATTAACAGCTTTAATTGAAAGCAGAAGTGGGCAAAGACACATGCAGATATGCACCACCAGCGAGTTTGCACAGACCTCACAGACCCCTGTGAGTTGCGGCCCAGTGTCCTGAGACCATGGAATGGACTCACCAGCACTGTGCGAGTTAGAGCCAGCTAGGTGCTAGTGTGTCCCAGCAGATTTTTCTTCTGTCTGCTTCTTTAAAACAGAATTTACTCCAAAACCCAGAGGATTTAACTTTCTGTCTGAGCAAACACAGCCCCGAGTGATGCAAATGCGTGACCTCACCCAAATCTCAAGAAGAGGTAAATATTGTGTCATGCCAAACCTATCCTTTGCCCCAGTCTAAGCAGCTCTGTCTGAGTCCACACTGCTGCAGGGACAACAGGCAAGGGAGGAGGTGTGTGGTGGAGAAGGATTTCTCCTCACCACCCAGTTTAATAATTGGTGTGTCAGTGTTTGCAGCATGCTGGACGCAGGTCCTGCCCCCATGCAAGTTTAAGGCTGCTCTGGCCACTGACGTCCCCACCGAGCCGCCAGCAGGGAGGAATTTAGTTTCACAACCCGCCTTTCCAGGCTCCCACAAGATTACTGGAGGGAGAAGAATGTGCTGAAGAAAATATCCCAACTGCTGCTAAAAGGCAGTGGCTTTCACTGCCCCTTCCCAGGATGGCCATTCCTCCACCACCCCAGACACCCTCCTCCCGCTGGAGCCAGCCCCATGGCATGTCCTCCTGCCACCCTGGGGTGCTTTTGCCCTCCTGGCCTCCCCTTCATGTGCAAATAATTGGAATGGCGATAAGCAGGCACTTTCATGGGGAAAGTCTTTGCTTTTCCCTCACTGTGCTCCTGGGACAGAGCCGAGTCGCTTTATATCTGGACAATAAATCTCTAGGCTCTCCAGGACACACCCTCCGCGCAAGGCAGCAACGCTTCATAAATAATGTGCCTGCCAGATGCTTGTTCTGTCTGGGTGAAGAGCACGCCAGCCACTTGCAGCATCTGTAAATCATTTGCCAGGAGAGCCCAAGCAGCGCAGGAGACGCAGTCAAGGAGTCCCTTTTGGCCAACCCTTGCAAATCATGGAGAAGTTTTCTGGGCTACATGGGGCAGAAACCTTCGTGGGCTGTGGTGTTCCCCTGGTGCAAGATGCATCCAGAACACCTCTGGAGAAAAGGAGATTGAGGGGAGAACTTACTGCTGCCTAAAAGTACCTGAAAGGAGGTTGCAGAGAGGTGGGGGTCAGTCTGTAGCAGGGGAGTTGGACTGGATGATCTTTTTAGGTCCCTTCCAACCCCTAACTTTCTGTGATTCTCTGTAGTCACCATCCCTGAAGGTGTTAAAAAACGCACAGAGATGTAGCACGAAGGAACAGAGTTTGGTGGGCATGGTGGTATTGAATTGATGGTTGGACTTGAAGATCTTGTAGATCTCTTCCAACCTTAATGATTCTAGGATTCTATGAAGGCAGAGAAATCTTACTCTTTGGTCCTTCTTCTGAAAGGCTTGTGAAGCAAAGGGTAAGGTCATTAATGTTCTTGATCCCACCCTGTCTGCTGTTGCTTTGCAGTGCAGGACAGTGGAGGGTACCGGGCAAGCTTGAACTGGTTTGGTGAAGGGTTGTTTCCTCCTGGGTTATGAGAAATGAAAAAGCCTGCAAGTGGGGATGGCTTTCTATGGTGCGTCTTCTCCATTGGGTCTTCTCTTGGAGCTCCCACAACCCCAGTCCGTATGTGTTTTGCCTCCAGCAAGTTCCACCTACAAGTTCTCTCTGCAGAAGATCTCATTGCATCTGGAGATGATGGGCAGGCTGTTGCACTCACCCTGGTTTCTCTCCCAGGCTAATTACAAGCCTCTTGGACTTTCTGAGGCAGCTTTGGCAGGTGCTCTGCTTTTCTGGCTCCAGTGCAGGGGAACCCCGGCCACAACCATGAAGTCTTGCCCTAGCTATTAGGAAGCGGTTTCACTCCCTGCGTGTCTTTCCGTTGCCGGAAGCTGGTAAGTGGATGGGTCCTACACAAATAAACTTATCAAGGGCAGGGAGTCAAAATATCCCTGGGCTTGTTTGGTGGAAAAAGGTTAGCCAGCATGAAGTCTGTGAATTGCCAATGACCTGACTGTTGACAAAATACTGAGTTATTAATTGAATAGCAGGCAAACTGCCTAGGGCTCTTCAGAAGGAGCTTGTCCATCACAGTTCAGCACCTCCCTGCGAGAAGAGCTAGCCGAGCTCTTTGGAAACACATCTAGTGTCCTGGCCATGCCTCTGGTTTGGGGTTTTGTTGCTGTGGATGAGGTGTGTCAGGGTCTTCTGCTCCCACAGTGGCCGTGGAATGTGGACAGTAGAGCAGTGGCAGAGGAGGACAGGAGGAGCCCACTAAGAAGTCCGGAATCAGGTGATTCCTTTAGAGTGAGCTGAGTCTTTGTAGGTCTAGTTGAAGACATCCCAGCTCATTGCAGAAGGGTTGGACTAGGTGAGCTTTAAGTGTCCCATCCCTCCCAAAGCATTCTGTGATGACTACAGTGAGACTCCTGGGTCCCTAAACTCAGATTTCTCTCTCAAGCTGAATCCTACCCACAGCATCATTGTCTACACAGTAACCACAGCCTCATGAGGAGAAGGCTCCAGAGGGACCATATAGTGACCTTCCAATACTGCAGAGGGCCCTGTAAGAAAGCTGGGGAAGACTCTTTACAAGGGCAGGGAACAATAGGATGAGGGGTCTTGGTTTTAAGCTGGAAAAAGTAGATTTAGTTTGAACATCAGCAAAAAGTTCTTTAATATGAGAATGGTGGATCTCTGGAACAGGTTGCCTAGAAAGTTGGTGGAGACCCCATCTCTAGAGACATTCAAGATAAGGCTTGACGGGGCTCTGAGCAGTCTGGTCTAGTGAGTGATGTCCCTGCTTGTTGCGGTTTTGGACTAGATGGCCTTTGGAGGACCCTTCCAACCCTGAGATTCTATGATGAGCCTGTTGTGACCTGTGCTGCTCCAAAGTGGTCCTAAACAGCAACAGAGGTGCCCACTGTGGTGGTGTTGTTCTCCTAGCCTGGCAGTTTATTTTAGGCTGTGGCAGGGCAGTGATCAAGATGTGGCCCTGGGCGCCATCACAGCATTTCAACCAGAGAAGAGCCACCATCGCGGCAGCTGAATCTGTCACGCACCAAAGCCGACTGCCTCTGCCATAGCTGGCAGGTTGGTTCAGAGCGTGTCCCAGCACTGTGTGATGAGCAGCTTGTTTCCCTCGGCCTGTGAGCAAGCAGAAAACCCGTGCTGGCACCAGCCCAGGACAGAAGCTTTGGGAATCCTCCTCAGCCACATGACAGTGACACTAGGCTTGAGCAGGATTGGTGCTGGGAGACTTTTACCCAATAATTCCACTGCAAAGCCTGGTCCCATTGCAGGAAGAGCTTACCTTGGGCTGTGAGGGTTCCTGCACCAGCATGACCAGGCACACCAGAAGGCACTTTTAGTGCATGGCATGGTGGTGGAGATTCAGTTGGCAGCAAACAGTGCATGTCCTGCTGTGCTTTGAGGAGGTGAGTAGCACCTAGTGGAGGCAGGTGCCCTAAAAAGCTGACAGTGTCCTCCAAGATGAGGTCAGCCATACCTGGGTGACCCTTTGGCAGGTGAAAGGTGCTTCCCAGGGGCTGCCAGCTAGCCCCACAGTGATCCTGGGATGTTCAGCCTTGCCTCATTCAAGTTGTGCCATGGGAACGTGACCTGGGAAAGCCAATGGGATCAAGATCCATATGCCCATTCCTCGTGTGGAGCCTCTCAGCACAGTCTTGCCTAGGGTGAAATGGTCTCAAGGGTGGAGCAGTCCACCAGGCAGGAGTTTGGAGCAGCCTGACTATTCCCTGTGGAGCAGCCATGGCAAGCAGCCCGAGTTTCACAAGTGGGGTTTTCCCATCAGGCTCTCCAGCTGCTATAAATAACAGGAAACGTTTTGTCGTTTTTCTGCTCCGGAGAAGGTCAGGAGCTGGATTCTGTGGTCTTTAGGGCTTTAATGAGGTTGGAGATTTATGTGGTACACCAAGAAGTCCCCTGGGAAAGCCTGCCTGGGGCTACTTGGCACCTTGGATGGAGAAGTCTTGTATGTCAGCCTTTGACAAAGTTACCTTAGTCACCCTTTATGAGATGTCAGGGCCTGCTAAATCCTTCATGTGCTTTTCATTTCCAAGACCAGGTATTAACTCCTGGATTGCTGTAGAACCTGCTCACGAGATGTTTAAACCATCCTCTTGTCTGCAGTAGGAAAAGCTTCCAGATCCCAGGACAGGAACAGGGACACCAGCCACTGGTCTCATGAGCTTGCTTGGAGCATATCGTGCAGCTTCCCTGGTTGGTTTTCTGTTGACAGCTGGCAAATGCTGAAATTTTCTTTTTGCCTCCTGTACTGAGGAATCTCATCCTTCTTCAGTCTTCCCTGGGGCTGGTGGACCAGCTCTTTGTTTCTTGGGTTGTCTCTGATGGCCAGACCATTGCTTTTACCAGTGTGTTCCAAGAATGGTCTTTGCAGAATCAGGTCAGAGTAGCCCATTTCCACTGCAACTAGAGTGTGCACACCAAGGCTGGGAGTTGCCCTACCATGCCCCTTAAATTGAGAAGGTGACTGCCCCATGTTCCTACCATATAAAGGATAAGAAGATACCTCCACAGACATGGGAGCTGCCCTTCCTCTCTCCATTAGAAAGGGACAAAGTGCAAAGCCTGAAGAATGCTTGTCTGGGTCTACCTGGCATGGAATGAAGCTGTTGATTCTTCTCTGACTGATGGCAATGATGGGTCTCCATTGGGGTCATACTATTTCCCACTGGGATCATATTATTTCCTCTTGAACATCACCAGCTCCTCTCATGGTTTGCCTGGCTTCTGTTTGCAGCAGGATGGAAACTCCACAGATCAAGGGAGAAGACTGATCCCTAGCAGTTTGGTTAGACATCTCAACAGCTTTCTTGGGTCATAGAGAGCTGCAGGCACCAGCTGCTCCCATTTCCCCAGCAGATGCAGGAATGCTTTGATGTCTGCTTGGCCAGAACTGGGATTAACCACCAGTCAGACCCCTCCAAATAAATCTCCTGAACTCAGGCAAGCCCTGCTTGGAGAGGTCTTGGCATTCTCTGCCTGCAGAACAAGGGTTAAAAATAGTTTCTCCCTTGCACCTGCCCTTCCACAGTGGAGACTGTGTTTTATTTTTATTTTCTGCTGGTTGGGGGTTGTGGACAGGAACAAATCAGAACGTCAGCCAAACAGACAGGTAGATCCACCTCAGTGGTGAGGAGAAGGGAGGCAGCGTGGCACCTGCTCATGGTGCACACGGTTTGGAAGAAGCCCTTTCCATTCTCACCTCTCCTTCCTTTAACAACCTCATGCTTCAAAACAAGACAGAAGTGCAGCTCCAGGGATGCTCAGGAAAACCCCCCCCCGATTTCAGCCCTTTTTTGTGTTTTTGTAAGACACCCCTTCAGGAGGCAGGAGGGCTGCAAAAACTGAAAGTGGAGTTGGGTGTGTTAGAGTGTTAAATCCATCTGTAAGGGGGTTTGGGGTCAGAGTTAGCATCCTCTGTGCAAGCATCTGAAGCAGCGAAGGAAACCTGGCTCAGCCCTGCTGAAATGGCTTCAGCAAGCTGGATTATTTTCTGTGAAAGCCATAGTGTTTACATTGCAGGAGTTTTTTTTAAAGCACAGGAGTAAAGCTGAGCAGCCTTATTTATAGGGCAGAGCGGCCCACTGTGTCCTCACCTGACTCAAGCATCGAGGAAGCAGCAGCTATTTAATTTTTTTTCCAACAACTTTTTTACAAGTATGGTTTAAAATAAAATACTGGTTTGCTGTGCACCAGTGAATCTGCCCAAGAGGAGGTCAGGGCAAGGTCTTGTTTTGCAACTGTAAAAAGCTATTTTGCTTGTTTACAGACCTTCCTCTTGCCAGCTGTCATTTTAGGTTAATCTGTTAATGACAGCTATAGGTAAAAAAAACCCCTCATTTCGGACTCCCTGTAGCCTGCATGTTGCCAGCTTCCCAAACTAGCCAGGCTTCCCAGAAAACACCATTTGGGAACTTTCCATTGGTAAAGCAAGACTTGCTGGGTGACCCATTCAGTCTGGGTTCTTGGCAAGGTTTTCTGGCTTGAAGTCCCCCAGAGAAGTCTATGAGAAAGCCTTTTGGTAGGGGGGATCTTGGCATTTCTGCTTCCCCCAGGAAATGAATTTGGTTCTTTATTGCTTTCAACCATATGGGCTGGCAGCAGGAAGGTGAGGAGCACCTTTGGTGGTGCCGAAAGGCAGTAGATCCATGTTGAGTTATGATGAGATGTTACGCATGGACCTTATGGGGAAGGTGAGGAGAGCCCCAAGGAGCCGAAGCAACATGAAGCTTTGACTGTGGGACACACAATTAATCTTCCACAAGGGATGAGAAGCCCATGTGTGTTTTATTCCTATGCTTAGAAATATCTTTCTGCATCTAACAAGCTTTCATGAAACCCGCGGGCCTGGTGGGTGTGAATGCTACAGTCCAGGAGGTGGGAAGGCAAGCAGATGCCATTTAGACCTAGGAAAGAGATGAAACAGATGTGGTGTGAGGGTCAGCTTTCCATCCAGCCAAACTGTGAACCAAAGGCCTGACCACTGGTGATTAAAGACTCCCACGGTGCTTCCTGCAAGGGGAAGGTACTTGGCCAACACTCAGGCTGGGCGAGTGCTCTCTGCAAAGCCAAATAAACAGCAGCCACTTGAACTTTCACCTTGCAAGTTTGGCTATATGTCTCAACCTCAGGCCACCACCAGGCATCACGCCTTGGACAGGCTTTGTGGACAAACCTGCTCAAAGGATTCAGGGTGCTGATCACGTTCTGGGGTTGACAGGTGCTGTTCCCATCATGTGAAGGACCCCAAAAGGAAAAGCTGCTGTGAGAGCAGCTGGGCAGGGAGATCTGTGTCTCCAGAATGGCCTGGGATGTCCTATATGTAGGTCTGTGTCCTTCGGTGACCTTGGGCAGTGCAAAGGGAAGAAATTATATCTTTTAACAATAGACATGTACTTTAGAGCTAAACTTCCTGAGAGGAACACAGTGCAAGTAGCCAGGACCAGGAATCCTACCCGTCCATCAGGGCACATCAGAGGCATGTGAGTGCAGTGACTGTCTCATCTGCAGGATGACCATGAAGGTGCCAAGGCACTGGTGGTGAGATGCCCATGGCAATGCTTCATCAGTTGACAAGGTTGAATTTGGTCCCTTCCAACCTCAACCCTTCTATGACAGTCAATGTAAAATGTCAGGGACCTCCCCGAATGCACCCAGGGCTTGTACTGAGCTGTATTTAACATGGTGGGTGTCTCTCCCTGTTCTGCCCCTTCCCCAGTGACCTGAGATGTTTGAGCAGCTCATATGAGTGCTGCAGTTGATGTGCCTTCCTCAACATCCCGCGGCAGCCCCTCAGCCTGGGAACTTTTGCAAGACTTGGCAGCAGGACTGTTGCAGGAGTATTTCACACAGGACCCAAAAATATTGCTGTCGGTGCAGCGTCGGTCGGCCTGAAGGCAGGGTCAGGTCCCTAAGAAATCAGACTGTTGACGAACAAACTTGAGCGTATTCAAATGTTTCGTCTGATTTTTCTTGGACTGCAGAGTTTCCAAGGGAGCCAAGAAACTGGCTGCTCTCCTTGTTGACTTTGCAGAGCAGAAATACAGCTGGGTTCAGTGAGATGAGGGAGCTCAAATCCTTGTGTTGGTGTAGCAGAGAGGTAAAAAGCACAATTTGGAAAAGATAAATATTTAGACATGAGAGTAAAAGTCTGTGGTGGATTGTCCTGGCTTTGCTGCCTGATCTCTGCTTGTGTTCAGCATCAAAGTACGGGGTATCCCACAGTATCTAACCCCAAGACTAAAATCCATGCTTTAAATCCCTTTGAATTTCTAGCAAAGCACCAAATCCAGGGGTTTCAAGTCAAGGTCAATGACCTGGGTCCATGCAGGCACTGGGGAGCACAGGTACAGTCAGTATACCCCAGCGCTAAGCTGGGACAAGACTGCAGTAGACATTGGGTGGGAGCAGAGCATCACTTTAAACTGGGAATGAACTCTGGAATTACAGCAAATGTGAAGCAAACCCACATTTCGGGCCAGACTGGCCATGAATCACCTCTGGAAAATGAAAGACGAAGCTCTCTGACTTGAGTTCAGCTTAGAAACTCCTAATTATCTGGTTTAATGGACACAAGCCAAAGCCAGACATTTTCTGAGATGAATGTATGGGGACAGCTTCCTGAAAATGAGCTCACTGGAAAAGGCTTGAACTGGAGACCAGAGGTTTCACTCAAAACGTTGTATTTTGAAAAGCTGATGGTATCTTGCTGTAGATCATAGGATCACAGAATGATTTAGGTTGGAAAGGACCTCAGAGATCATCTAGTTCCAATCTTCCTGCCATGGGCAGGGGCACCTGATCCCAGAGCTGCTCTTGAGCATCCTCCATCCCTTTACTGCTCTTTGCTGTAACGTAGGAGCATGATAAATCCCTTCCAAAAACGAGTTGATAAAACCCATCTGAATGATAGCAAATGTGCAAAAATCTCTCTGCACCAGACAGCCCCCTAAGCTTACTCCTTCCCCCTGAGAGAGTGAGCCCAGGCTGGCAGTGAGCTGTGGACAAGTGGTGGCCAGTGATGCAGCCTGTGGCCCAGCTTTGCTGTTTTGTGGCACAACTGGGTTAGAATAGGGATGTCCCACACTTGGGTGCAGTTTTTGTCACGTATCTTAGTACCACAGGCTTTTCTGAGTATGCTCCTGGAGAATAAAGATTCTTTTTTCCCCTCTTTTTTCCTTTAAAATACTAATTCTTTCTTTAGAAGTGGCTGAATATTCCCCAAAACCACCCTCAGGCATTAAGAAAATCAGATGCCTGAAGCTCTGTGAGGGATCAAAACGCAGAAGAGGCATCATGAACCCAACTGGGCAGTGGTTCCTCTTGCGAGCTGCTAAAATTGGCATCTGCTAAAGTTAGTGGAGATTTCATTGAGCTCCTGCTTGTTTTATAGGAGTGGACAGTTCAAGGACTGAGGTTTTATCAGTGCCCTGGCATCAAAGGATGCAGCTGTGCTCCCAGCTGCCAGGAATCATCCACAATGCCCTTGGGGCTGTGGCTGCAAGCGAGGCGGATGGACTAGACATGCTGTCGGTGAGATGATGATGGTGCTGTCACCAGCTTTGGAGACAGCAGCAACCCTGAGGATACTCCTGCCCAGCTCCTGCCTGCAGTTGTGCCAGCGAGTGGGTAAGCTCAGTGTTAGCCAAAATTGGACTAGATGATCTTTCGAGGCCCCTTGTTACTCCAATCTTCAAAAAGGGAAAGAAGGAGGACCCAGGTAACTATAGACCGGTCAGCCTCACTTCCATCCCAGGAAAGGTGATGGAGCAGTTTATCCTAGACACTGTCTCTAGGCACATCAAGGACAGGAGGGTCATTAGGGACAGTCAGCAAGGCTTCACCAAGAGGAGGCCATGCTTGACCAACCTGATAGCCTTTTATGAGGGCATAACCACGTGGGTAGATGATGACAAAGCAGTGAATGTGGTCTGTCTCGACTTGAGTAAGGCATTTGACACAGTCTCACACAGCATCCTTGCAGCCAAACTGAGGCAGTGTGGACTGGATGATCGGGTAGTAAGGTAGATGGTGAACTGGCTGCAGCATAGAAGCCAGAGAGTGGTCGTCAATGGGACGGAGTCTGGTTGGAGGCCTGTATCTAGTGGAGTGCCCCAGGGGTCGGTGCTGGGACCGGTCCTGTTCAATCTATTCATTGATGACTTGGATGAGGGATTGGCATGCACTGTCAGCAAGTTTGCTGACGACACAAAGCTGGGTGGTGTCGCCGACACCCCTGCAGACTGTGCTGCCATTCAGTGAGACCTGAACAGGCTGGAGAGCTGGGCTGAGAGAAATGTAACGAAGTATAACAAGGGTAAGTGCAGAGTCTTGCATCTGGGCAAGAACAACCCCAGGTACCAGTATAGGCTGGGGACTGACCTGTTGGAGAGTAGCCTTGGAGAAAGGGACCTGGGTGTCCTGGTGGCTAGCAGGATGACCATGAGCCAGCAGTGTGCTCTTGTTGCCAAGAGGGCCAACAGCATCAGAAGAAGAGTGTTTAGCAGATCAAGAGAGGTTCTTCTCCCCCTCTACTCTGCCCTGGTGAGACCACATCTGGAGTATTGTGTCCAGTTCTGGGCCACTCAGTTCAAGAGGGATGTGGTGCTTCTGGAGGGAGTCCAGCGTAGGGCAATGAGGATGATGAAGGAAGTGGAGAACCTCCCTTATAAAGAGAGGCTGAGGGAGCTGCGTATCTTTAGCTTGGAAAAGAGAAGACTGAAGGGTGACCTCATTAATGTCTACAAATATTTGAGGGGTGGGTGTCAGGACGATGGAACTGGGCTGTTCTCGGTGTCATGTAGTGATAGGATGAGGGGCAATGGTTCTAAGCTGGAACACAGAAGGTTCCACATAAATATCAGAAGGAACTTCTTCCCAGTGAGGGTGACAGAGCACAGGAACAGGCTGCCCAGAGTGGTTGTGGAGTCTCCTTCTCTGGAGACATTTAAAACCTGCCTGGATGTGTTCCAGTGCGACTTGGTCTAGATGATCCTGCTGTGTCAGGGGGATTGGACTGAATGATCTTTCAAGGTCCTTTCCAATCCTAAGTGTTCTGTGATTCTCTGAGTCTCTCTACCCCTGTGCAAGACTCATGCCCTGCACCAGCCTCCTGGGAGCAGATTCAGGACAAGTGCCCCATTACAGTTCTGTTAGGTGAAGGCTTTGTGAATGCTTCCAGCCAAACACAGAGACGCAGCTTCATGGGAGGGGTCAGTTGGTGTTTCCAAACCCTCTTGGTGATTTCCCCAAAGCCCTTTAAGATGCCATTGCTGGCTAGAGCAGATGCAGCACATGAAGGCAGCTGAAGGGAAGTCCTTCTGTTCTATTTCTAGTAACTGCCTGCCCAGTGCCTGCTGACAACAACAGAGGGGATGTGGCTCCATCTGTTTGATAAACAACACTTACAGGAGATCTGAAAATGGGCCGGGGTGTGTTTTATCGACCAGCCAAGGAGATTCCTTCCTGAGAACCAGCAGCCACATTTCACACCGGGCCTGGGAGTTAAACGGCAGCTCATCTTGCAGCCCTTGGTCTCCTGTTCCTGTCCCCATGCTGTCACACCAGTACCACTGCCTGTTTGCAGAGAGCAGATAAAGCTGGAAACAAAAATAATCTTTTTTATTTTTTAACTCACTGAGGGCAAGATCAGCTCCCTGCTGCCTTCACCAAAGCAGCCATCGACAACTTGTGAGGAGCAGCTGAGAGAGCTGGTTTGTCTGGAGAAAAGGAGGCTGAAGGGAGACCTTATTGCTGTCTACACCTACATGAAATGAGGTTGTGGAGAGGTGGGAGTTGGTCTCTTCTCACAAGGAAGAAGTGATAGGAGAAGAGGAAAGGCCATAAGTTGCACCAAGGGAATTTTAGGTTGGATATTAGGAAAAACTTCTGAAAGGGAAGGGTCATCAGGCCTTGGAACAGGCTGCCCAGGGAAAGGTTGAATCACCATCACTGGATGAGTTTAAAAGTCATGGGTCAGTAGTGGGTGTGGGACAGCTGGACTTGATGATCTTGCTGGAGAGGACACACTTGGTGCCACTTGTCTGTGCTCCCTCAGCCTGGACTGCAGTGGGGCAGCCTGTCCGCGGTCTGTGCTGTTGGTGGTTGTGTGCAATGCCACATTCAAATGGTCTGTAGAACAACGAAGCACCCCCAGTGCTGGCTGCAGCTGGTGTCCTGTGCCCAGCTCCTGTAAGGCACTCTAGTGTGGGGTTTTCTGCTGAGATGGGACAGAGCCAGGTATATTAATAGAAACATCCTCATTTAGCTGCTTCTCCGTGCCACAGGAGCTTATAATGGGGGAATTAATCGACCCCAAAGTCAGCACTGGGTGTTTCTGCACTTCTACAAGGTCTCTGTAGGTTTTCCTCAGTGCTGCATTTTCTGTTTGCTGCAGTCTGCCTCGTGAGGAAGCAGCAAGGGGAAGAGATGGTGAAAGCCCTCCCTTGGGTACAGCTGTGGCAGACAGGTTTGGGAATTGTCACCTGCTTCCCTCCCCAGGCTGCAACCACCCTGTGTGCCCTGGGAGCGGAGAAGTGGGGACCACTCAGACTGGATCCCAAGGCTTGTATTTAGCCTGGTTGGCTGAACTGCTCCTCAGACCTCTCTTTCTGGCAGACCAGAAACATCCGAGGTAGGCTTCATAGGCCCCCTACAGAGGACAGATGTCCAGGAGCACCCAGTGCTGCTGAGCAAAGAGTCCAGGGAAGGGATTACCTGGCGAGTGCAGTGGAGCCAGAGAGGGGAAGGGATCAGTGGTGGGACAGCCTGGATTTTCCTCTGCACAGCAGCTTTGGCTTTTTCATTGTTATTGGGGTTTCTTTTTCATCACCTCCTTTGCCTTTCCCCCAACAGGCTTCTGCATCCTCAAAAAACCCACTTGTTATCTTTAGCAGCTATCTGCTGGCTTCATCATAAACGATGACTTTGGGGGTGCAACTTATTTATCCAGGGAAACTCATTTACATCCAGCTTGGTTGGAGCCTGCTCCAGTAAGGCAGAGGTGACTGAGAAATGCCACCCACACTGAGGCGTCAAAACACCTCTGAAAGCATCCAGGAGCCCGAGCAGAGCCCAAGCAGCTTGCGTGTCTCCAGGCCATTAAAAGTTACCCTAGGGGCCAGGGAGGATGTGAAGAACACGGATGAAACGCTGCGTCCTGCCTGTCCCATCCCTGCTGGATCCGGCCTGTAGGAGTTAGGGAAGTTTTCCTGCTGAGCAGGATGGGGAGGCTTCACATCTCAGCCTTGGCTTTAATGTCCAGGTGATAAAAGCATCGCTTCGCTGCGTGGCCATCTGAGCAGCCAACACCTTCAAACGCTTCCCTTTCTGCAGGGAATTTGCATTTCCCTACAGGCAGCGCTGCTCCCATGCAAATACCCTGATGAAAGAAAGTCCAACCCCAAGCTTGCTCATGAGTAAGCAATCCTGGGCATTTCTTGAGCAGACAGACACTGTCTTGATGTCCCACAGCAGCATTCAAACCACGATGGGTTTCCTCCTCTTCCTTTCATTCTCTTCAGAATGTAGTTCTTCTCCTTCAGTGCTCTCCAGAATCACTTGGGCATGGTCCATCACAGCCACCTGGCATGGGGAGAGGAGTGAGGAACACCATCTCATGGTGGCTCTGCCATCTGTCTGCTCTTGCAGGTCGTTGCTGCTTCTCTTTCTGATAAGCCAGGACATTTGCTGGTTTTTCTAAGGCCACTGCTGGAAATCCTTCTTGTAGATGACAGGAGTCTGGTTAGATGACTTAGTTCATCTGATGTATCAGAAGACAGTTTAGTCTAGTGAGAAGAAGAACCAAGATCCCTGTAGTTTGCAACCAACTCATTTTTTTTCAGATGGTTTTTCCTCAAAGAGCAGCCAGGAGCAGCCATAGCCTGCCAGAGCACCACTGCATTGCAAGGGAGGATGTGATTTAAACCGTGTTGGTCTGGACTGCTAGTGGCCTGCTTTCTGCTTCTGGCTCTCATCTTGGAGGGTGACCAACTTGATTGTAACAGGGAAGCCCATTTTTGTAGCCCAAGTACATGTCCTGAACTGCAGTGTTGTCAGGGGGTTGGACATGACGATCACTTGAGGTCCCTTCCAACTCCGATGACTCTGATTCCCTTTGCCGAGGTAGTTTTCAGCTTGTTTTACTAAAGCTCCGAGTCCTGCTCTGCTGAGGGTTTTTAATCCTTTGGCAGATCCTAATCCAGTTTGGAATCTGCTGAACAAAAAAGTGAACTGGGAGGATGCTGGCATGGAGAACCTCAAGGAAGCACTCTGATGGCACCTAGCCACAGCCACTGAGCAGTCACAGAAGCAGAGATTTGGGATGGAAAGAGCCATGGGCAGGGATACCTTCCACTAGACCAGGCTGCTCAAAACCCCATCCAACCTGCCCTTGAACACTTCCAAGGATGAAGCATCCAGAACTTCTCTAGACAACCTGTTCACCTGTTTTGGTGTCCCACCAATTCTGTTGCAAAGGATTTCTTGCCTATGTCTAAACCTACCCTTTTTGAGTTCCAAATCATTGCCCCTTGCCAGCCATGGTACAAAAGTATTTGCAGTAGCACAGCCTTCTTCTCCAAAGGGATGGTCAGTCCTCCCTTCTCCTCCTTCCACCTGGTTCCTTTGTCTCCCATATTGACACGCTGTAGATTGAGCCAAGGGTGAGGGACACTTTCAGCTCCGAGACAGGAACTTGGTGTGCAGGGGTTCTGCAGCAAGCCTGGACACCACTGGACCTTCAGTATCCCATGCTGGAGCAGGGCACTCATGACCTTTATGCAGTATCTCTGTCCCATCCTGCTGGAACAGATTCCTAGAAGGGGCTGTCAACAAAAAGGTGGTTTCTGCTGGGGGTTACAGTGATCAAGGATGGTGAGGAAAAGGAGGAGCCATCCCAGGGTTCTTCATGCAGTGTTGTCCATGGGATGGTGGCTGCCTTCGAAAGTGCTTTGGTGCCCACTTTGAGGGAGGGGGCCAGTGGTGTAGCCACCCCCCAGCAGCCTGTCACAATGTGTGGCCCTGTCTTCACAGGGTGAAATATGTTGACCCACTACTGAGGAGCAAGAGTGAGAAGGTTTGGGAGGACAGCCCCTGAGACCACAGGATCTGGATGGTGGAGGATGCTCAAGGACCCACAACCCCCTTTTCTCAGCCTAGTGCCACTGACTTGGGAGAGTTGCCTTTCTCCAGGGCTTGGCTTCTTTGGTCATTGCTGGTTAGATCTTGATGCTGCCAGAGAAGACCTTTCTCACAGACCTCACCACAGGCAAAACGTGTTTCTCCTCTGCCATCCCCAGCATGCCATGGAGCAGGGTATACTTTCAACACCATCTGCAGATCGAAATCCACCTGTTAGGTAGAGTGAGTCCTCTGGAGCCCCCTTCTTTGTCAACAAATATCCCTCAAAGCTGCCGCAGCTGGTTGGCCTTGAAGATTGTGCAAGATGGGCCAGTGACGCAGAGAAGGCTGCTGGTGCCCTTTGGTCAGGGCTGCTGTTGGCTTGATGAGGAGGTATGACTGGGCAGTGTAGGGACATCTTAACATCAAGGTGCCACCACCACATGGGGACACAGAAAACAGAAAGTTCAGATGGAAAACTAGTTGACTGAAGACCTGGGGCCAAAGCACCAGGTCTGAGGGAAGCAGTGGCAAAACTAAACTCGGGCTGCACCTCTCCCAAAAAATCACCTCCTCAGCATGGGCTCCAGCTCTCCGTGGAGGGGGAGGTGATGAGAGACTCCATCATGTCCTTCCTGGGGAGGTGCCACTACCTGCGCCCCTGGTTCTTTTCCTGTAAGAGGCATCACTCTTCCAACCCTGGTGTTTTGCCAGTCAAACACCTGCCATGAGCAGCAGCTTCACTGAAGTGCTGCGAGAAACCACAGGAAAGATGAGCAGGTGTTCAGCCCTGCCAGAGATCTGGGGTGTGAGAAGCAAGTGGCTGTGGCAGTTGTCAGGGGAGACCACTGGGGTCATCTTGCCCCCCCCCACACACACATGTGTGTTTTGAGGAGAGGATGCTGCTTTGGGATAGTTTTTCCTTTCCAAGGATGCTCTTGGGCAAGGCAGGAGGCCTGGAAGTGCCCCATCAGCTGCACAGTTGCTTGATTTTCCTGATCTTTCTGGTCAAAAAAATCCCTGAAGGATCGGTGGGAGTGGGGGAGGAGCTGGCCCCCCAGTATTTGAGGGGCCTGACATCTCTGCACATCAGGCACTGGAGCGTGGGGACTGACTGTCCCCGAACGACTGAGCCTTTCACCCCCCCCCAGAAAAAGCCCTTTGGGGCTCACCCTCTGCAAATCTGGGAGGCAGCCAGCCCAGAGCCTGCACTGACTTTTCCCCATGGAGTTGGCCTCTTCCACCCTCCTCTTTTTATTTAATTTTATTTTATTTCATTTTTTTCTTCCTTTCCCTTCCAATCCAAGCCGGGAGAAGCCTGTGACATCAGTGCCACAGCTGTGAGCTCCTTGTGACTACGGGGTGGGGGGGATATTCCAGATCATAAACCCAGAATCTTGCTGCAGGTGGGGCCACTGCCAGCTGCCGTGAGTCGCCCAGTGCTGGGGGCAGGGTGGGACGGCTGGCAGGCAGTGGCCTTCGCCTGTGGGGGGTCCTTTCCTGCCCACTGCTGAACATCTGGTGAGTTTTTGTGGTTTTATGAGCTGGTGGTTGAATCTCTTAGGGTGCAAGGAGTTAGGTCAAAAATAAGTGTCCATTCATATCCCAGACTTGGGCTGCTCACGGAGGTGACACCTGGTGGGATGAAACCTCAAATTGCAGCGCAAGGGTGCCTGAAGCATCTTGTGTTCCCTCTGGAGCATTGTCCCATCAGAACTGGACCAGAGAGGTGGCCCCGGGATGATGTTCCACTCACATCAGCTTGGAGTCCACATCCCGTTGGGGTTGGCACCAAAGTGGGAGAGAGGGAAAAACTACTCCTGATGGCCTGTTTCAGGCACTTTGCACGCTGTGCCTCATCCTGTCTTCAAAGAAAAGAGGTGCAAGCAGAAGACAAAAGGGATCGATCATGCGCCCGGTGCCTCCGGTACATTCCCAGCTTGCACAGTGCTTGGAAGACGGTGCTATTTTCATCTGACTGGGTCACCATCTCATCTTCCTCATGATTCTTCCCCCTCCTCTAGTCTCCCAAGTGCCTCCTGCTCGTGAATCCCCACTCAGCCATCACAACAGCATCTTTCCCTGCTATTTGAATGCCACCAACTCCTTACATCTGCCTGGAGCTCTAAAATCAAGGACTCTTTTCTCCCCATTGACACTCAAGAAAGGACGTGGAGGAAGATGAATGACCTGCTTTATCCTGCAGGTGTGTTTTGGTGGGCTGCCGAGAGCTCGCCCTGCCTGTGCACTTTGTATTCATCCTCCCCGTTTTGCTCAGAAAACATCCCCTGCAGCAGAAGAAATAAGAAAAAAATGAATAACCCCTGTGACACTTCCCAGCAGCGGATACCCTGCCGCCGCCGCCCCCATCGGTACCTGCTGGCTTTTCCGGGATGTCCCCATCTGCTCCCTCCGGATCTGCACCTGGAGCAGGATGTGCCGGTGGCTGCTCGTGCCTCCGCTCTCAGACGCCAGCTCTCGCAGGGTGTTTTGTTTCCGTCACTCTCCTCCCGGACCTTTTCGTGTTTCCTTCCCGCACAGATGCATCCAGAGGAAATCTCAGTGCGGTGACTTTTCTGCTGGTTGGGTCCTGGCTGTGATGATGGGGCTGGGGATACCACTGGGTGCTGGTGGCACTGGTGGGAATGCTGGTTTGGCTCGTGCTGGTGGGTCTCCTCACGGAAATCGTAAGAGTTGATTAGACTGGAAAAGACCCTCATGATCATCAGGTCCAACCACCGCTAAACCATGCGTAGACCCACTCGCTGCGTCCACACGTGGCAGTGGCTGCAGATGGCTATTGGCCTCTTCTCCCTAGTGACTAGTGGTAGGACAAGAGGAAATGGGGTCAAGTTATGCCAAGGGAAGTTCACATTGGACATTAAGGAAAACTTCACAGAAAGAGTAGTGAGGCCTTGGAACAGGCTACCCAGGAGGAGAGGTGGAGGGACTGTCCCTGGAGGGGTTCAAAAAACGGGTAGATGTGATGTTTCAGGAGATGTTTTAGTGATTCACTGATCTTGGAGGTCTTTTCCAACCTTGATGATTCTATGATGATTCTATGATGGGTGAGGACTGCTGGGTGCTGACAGCTGGGACTGCCCAGAATCATGCACTCAGTTTTTAGGGTGATGGAAAAGCTTCTCGTGGGGATGGGATTTGAAGCAGGGAGAGAACATCAGCAGTGAAGGGAAGGGGCTGGTCAATGGCTTGCTAGTTGAAACCAGGAGAGAAGTTGAGACAGCATTTAGTGAGGTTTTTTCTGGAGGTGAACTTTGAACACGAGATGTGCTCACATGGCAGGCAGCTCTATTTATATACGGGCAAGAGAGAGATTGTTTGGGTGAGTAAGAGCCTTTGTTCCAGGTCCTGCTGCTGGAGCCCACATGGAGCAGCAGTTTGGCTCTGCAGAGCTTCCTTTACTGTGTTAAGGAAGACCTGACTTCACCGGCTGCATCCCGCTAGCCCAAGTACCAGCAGATCTGGGATCTGCTCACCACTCCAGACTATGGTTTCCACACTAGCCCTTTCTTTAACCACTGTGAGGAGAAACCACATTGTGGAGAAAAGGAGGTTGAGAAGAGACCTTATTGCTCTTTACAGCTACCTGAAAGGAGGTTGTAGAGAGGTGGGGATTGGTCTCTTCTCCCAAGTCAGTAGTGATAGAGCAAGAGAAACTGCCTCAGTTTGTGCCAAGGGAGGTTTAGATTGGACATCAGGAAAAATTTCTTCCCTGATGGAGTGGTCAGGGATTGGAACAGGCTGTCCTGGTACGGTGGGAGTTGCCATCCCTGGAGGTGTTCAACAAACAAAGTATGACCCTGGGGAACAGGGTTTGTGGGCAGAGTGGGGTTGGGTTGACGACTGGACTTAATCACCCTGTAGGTCTCTTCCAAACTTAATGGTTCTGTGATTCTACAGGGAAGACCTGGACTTCCTTTTGCCTTGGGTTGCTCTGAGCAGCCCCATTCCTGCTCTTGCAGGGTCTGTCACTGCTGTGTTGCATAGGAATGAGGAGAGCCCTGAGATCCTCTCCATGTTGGGATATAAGCAGGGTAGTGGTGTCCTAGGGATCCTTGTTCCACAGATCATTCTCTTCCATTGCTCTCTTGCCACACCGGTGAAGATCACCCTGGATCTTCACTGGGCTCTTGGCTGCAGAACTTCTTGGGGAAGAGCCAGAAACTTCCACAATTGTGGAGAAAACCATTGTGGCTTGCACTGGTGTGGGTTTGGGGCAGTTTGCAAGGAAGAAGCCTAGCATGTCACATCAATAGTAGTGGAAATTCAGAGGCAAGTATTGCAGTAAATCTTTAGAATGCTCTTCTGGATGTTGTGATGGCAGTGACTGTGGGGAGGTGGTCCCCATCCCATCCTGGCCCTGGCATGGCAGGGGGCTGCTGGCCACAGGGTACCTGGCTCCTCCAGTCATCTATGCTGGGTTTCTTTCATCATAATGGTTCCTTCACCTTAACCGTGTCAGTGCTGCCCTGCTGAGCATCCTCATCGGGGTCTTACTTAATGTGCCCTCATGTGCTTCATCCTGATCCCCCACAGCACAATTCAGAAGGATATTTCTTCCCTTGGCAGGTTGTTGGGATGAGCTGAAGTCCTCTTTTCCACATTGTCCCACCACACTTAATATGGTGATCGCCCTGTAGCACTGGGGATGGTTTGGAATTGAGTATCCATTAGGGATTTATGGGTTTTGAGGCCGAGTTGCAGGGACGTGCAATTGCCAAATACTTGAAACGCTTCCACTGGAGAGGAGAGAGACCTTGTGGGAAAGGAGCACTCCCTGTTCTTGTGTGCCGTTCCCAGTGAGCCTCCCTTACTGGCAGCAAGCTCATCCAGGCCAGTAAAAAATTATGTGGGATCCAACGAGCTGATGGAGCAAGGACAGTGTTCCACTGGATGATGATGGGGAGCAATCTGCCCCTCCCGGTGTGTGGTGCTGGTGCCCAGAGGGCTGCCCAGTGGGTGAGTTGATTCCAGGACACAGTTGATCGGGGTCATAATTCATATTAGTGTGACCCTGGTTAAAATGGGTTGTGAGAGTGATTGGAGGGGGACGAAGTTAGGTTTTTCTTCTTTTCCTCATGCATCAAGCCCACAGGGGCGTAAGACAAGATGATGTTCAACTAGTGGAGGCTGGAAGAGCCAAAGGCAATAAAAGCAGAAGCTCCTCAGGTCCTTTTCTTCAGAGAAATTGGGTTTCAGGGGGATGATTTGGGGGAATTCCAGCTTTACAGCAGCCCTTCCTCCGTGGCTGCCCACCCCACCCACCATCCCTTTGAAAGGTTTTAACCTATTTTTTTCCTTAAAATGACTAAAGGAAGAGGCTGCCTGGGGAGGGGTTGCAGGTAGGTTTTTCTTAGGAAACAGCCACTCATTGGCTTGCTAGCTCTTTGTTGTGGCCATGCTGGCCCTGCACTTCAGTGACTGAACCTGTAGGAGCCGCAGAGCCAAAACCAACCCAAAAGTGCCCTCAGACAATGTTTCTTACGATGAGCTCATCTCAGTGGAGAGCAGACCTTGCAAGCAAAGAGATTGGTGAGTGGGAATGTCACTGGAAAAGCTTATGGAGCCCTGGGGGAGAGCGAGTTTCCCATCCCATCCTTCAGGAGCATTGCAAGCTTTGAGCAAAGATCCTGGCTGCCATGGTCTGGGTAGGGTGAGTGAGCTGCCCCTTGAGGGTTCAGCATCACCTGGGGCCTGAGCTGCTCTGGATCAGACTCAAAATGCTGCTGGGAGGCAACTTTCACCTCATTACCAGTCATCAGACAAATTTCCAGCCTCTGTCAATTGCTAAAACATTATTTTCGCCATGAAGACTGGAAAATGTTCTTGGCATGTGCCCCTCACCCCCTGCATCCCAGGCAAGGTTTGTTCTTCACAGAGAATCCTTGCAGGTGGATCTTCAGCATCCTTCCCAAAAAATCCCAAAAGCAATCAACCCAGACTGAAGGAGCCCATGTCTCAGTCACCATCTCAAACCATGGAGCTGGTTCTGTCCCAGCGCTGTTACTGGAAAAAGCTCAGGACTGGTGGGATGTGATTGACAGTGGGGCAGCACAGGAGGACAGGGACATACACGGGTCTGTAGAGGAGCTGAGGAGGCTTAGTGCCAAAATCCATTTGAGTTTTGGCTCTGCCCAGGGGAGTTGTGGAGTCTCCCTCTCTGGACAATTTTAAAACCTTCTTGGACATGTTCCTGTGCGACTTGATCTGGGTGATCCTGCTGTGGCAGGGGGTTGGACTAGTGATCTTTTGAGGTCCCTTCCAATGGCTCATGTTCTGTGATTCCTAGCCCACTCTTAAGCTCCTTTCCAAATCCCATCTGCAAGCCCATGGGCATGGAGATGTGCCAGGGCAGGTTTAGGGGAGCAGCTTCTCCTCCACTAGCCACCTCCCTGGGATTTTTTTTTTCTTTGCTGTTTTTTTCATTCCTGGCAAAGTAGAAGTTTGAGTGGTGTTGAGGTACAAAGGACCCCCGTGACTGATGTGATGAGCTCTGTCGAGGCTCCATACACCTCACTGCTTCATCTTCTCTCATTCCTTTGGGATAAATTGACCTGGAGGGGAAAGTTTCTGAATGCTGGAGCATGGGGAGGAGAGGCGAGGGGGTGTGAGCTGGCCTGGCTCCTGTTGCTTATGTGCTTATGGGCTATTTTGAGGCTCCAGCCACATGCACTAAGCAGCTGCTGACCCAGGGAAAGGACCAGCTTCAAAACAAGAGTCAAGCAGGGAAGCACCCCTCAGCTCCACGAGGGGTTGGCAGCACCCTTGGTCCTATCATCTCTTGGGTTTGGGCACCACATCCACAGTGGATGTAAATCTTACATAGAATCCTAGAATTATTAAGTTTGGGCAAGACCCCTGAGATCATCAAGTCCAACCAATAACTTTACCAAGTTCACCTCTAGACCAGATCTCTAAGTACCACATCTAAATGATCTTTAAACACTTCCAGGGATGGTGCCTCAACGCCCTGCCTGGGCATCCTGTCCCAATGCCAGTGGGGCTTTTGATGCTTCCTGTTGCCATCCTTGAATGCAGCAGTGCCCCAGACTGTGAGACTGAGGTCCTTTATCAGAAGCAATACACCAAGTGCCAGCAGGGATATGGATGAGCAATCAGGGAGACCCCATGATGAACCTCCATGCCCGTGGGCCCCTCCTCTGCTCCCCACCTCCCCAAGAAAGCTCATTTGCAGGTGGCTTAGTCTGCCTAAGAGCATTAGAGGTGCATTTGGTGGACATTAGCTGCCCGAGTAGCACCAGGAGCATGTGGCCGATTAGGGAGAGCAGCAGCTGCATCGGGCAGAGCGACATGTTTGGGGTAGAAATACTCACCCTGCGTTTTGGAGACAACAAGGTGAGGTCTTGAGGGGACAGGGTGGGGAACAGGAGGGTTAGCTTATCGGGCTGGGGGCACAAATCACAGAAACACAGAAAGATTTGGGTTGGAAGGGACCACAGAGATAATCCAGTCCCAACCCCCTGCCGTGAGCAGGGACACCTCTCACCAGACCAGGTTGCCCAGAGCCCCATCCAGCCTGGCCATGAACACTACCAGGGATGGAGCAGCCACAGTCTGTCTGAGCAACCTCTTCCAGTGCCTCAGCATCCTCAGAGTGAGGAATTTCTTTGTAAGTTCTAACGTGAATCTCCTCTCTTTTAGAGCAGATAACACCAGCAGGTGCAGATTTTAGGTGGCATGAGAGAAACCCCCTTCCCTGCCCTGTGTTTCTCCCTTTTGTGGGGGAAATAGGAATTGTCTCCTGGCTTTCCGGTGCTGTTCCAGCTACTGCTGATATTTAAGCTTTTCCTTTCAGTATAGTGTTTAATTTTCAGTCTGCCGTGAGGATGACTGTGGTCAGGGATGCTCATTTGGGGATGATGGTGCATTCAGGGGCACCATGTCCCCCAACTCCGCCCTCCCAGGGGCTTCCTTGGAGACATCCTGGAGAGGATGACCCCCTCACCATTGTCTTCCACTTTTCCTCCCCTGCAGCCTCGCCTTCCACTGGGATTTATGGCAGTTCTGAGGAGCAGCTCTGAGCCCTGCAGCTCCCGGCAGCCCGCTCCATAAAGCAGCGCCCAGCCGCATCGCCTCGTCCTGCCCAGCACCCCGACCCTCCGAGTCAACCATTCAAGGCTCCTGTGCATGGATCGCCCCAGTGAGGCGCCGCTGCCCGACGCCGCCAACGCCGCCCCGTAGGCTCCCGGCACCCCGTGCCGCCCCCAAGTACTCCACATACCCCGATGGGGTAACGTGACGGGGGTCCCGCCACTGCCTCCACCCCCCTATACATCAGAGGCCTTTCCAGAGCACCAGGGAGCCCGCGGCCCCGCAGCAGCAGCCGCTCACCGTCGCACGCACCGAGGACGCCGACACTACAGCAAAGGGATCTTTTGGGGGTTTTTTTAATTATTATTATTATCTTTAATATTATTTTTTTTACCCCCATCTGGCTTTTCCCCCCACCCCAGGGGGGCTTTCAGTGTGTCAAGGACGCCGGCGTGGTCACAGGAGCTGGGATTATTTGCACAACATCTATATATTGAGTTCTCCACCCTGAGTTCTTTTTCTTTCTGAGAGGGTTGTCAGGGTTTTTTTCCCCACACCCCACTCCACACCACACTTGTCTTGTGGTTTGTTTTTTCCCCACTGCCATCAGCAACACCTCAACACCAGCCTCCTCTTTCTCTTCCTCCTCCTCCCACCTCTTCTCTCCCACTATGGCCCGAATGAACCGCCCTGCACCCGTGGAGGTCTGCTACAAGAACATGAGATTCCTCATCACCCACAACCCCACCAATGCCACGCTCAGCACCTTCTTGGAGGTAAGGGGAGAAGGATGCAAAGGGATTTGAGGCTAAAAGCCAGCGTTGAGATGCAACAGGCATCGGTCCCGTGTAGGGTGAGGCAGCAGCACTTTGGTACTTCTGGTACCCTTTGATGCCCCAGTGGCATCCCAGGATAGTGGCTCCAGTCACCACTGGTTTTTTTGGGTAGGATGTTTTTGATCACCCTTAAGCTCCTATTTAGGTTTGGTGGAGATGTAGCAGGGTTTGCCTGTTCCTGTTGAATCTCCTCCCAGCTCCACCAGCACATCACGTCACTTTACGAGGCTTTGCAGTGATGCACATAGATAACAACCTCCCCTGCATCTCCCACCATCTCAGTAAGAACTTTTCATCCCAGATTGTCAATGCCTGGGGTAAACATGTCCTGCATGGATCAGTCAAGCCAGCACAAGCAGCTTCTACTGATGAGGGATAGTTTTGAGACATTTCTGCATTCACAGGGGACCTGGGACTGTGTGTGAGCCTGGTAAAGGGCTTTTGCTGTCGGCCTCAACCGTTGAGGTCTGTTCTGCTGGCACCAGAGTCATCTGCTGTGCTCAGGGAGACCCCACAAATGCAGAATTGAAGAAACAAACGGGACTGCTACCACCTCAGAGCGCCACAGGACAGGGGCTGCCATCTAGGGACAGTCACTCCATACCCTGGTGGGGCTGACATGACTGGGAAGGGTGTAAAATCTCCCTTTCCTCCAGCCTCTTAGGTTTTGGCCGAGCTTTCTGGCATGCAGGGGTGTACCCAGGGAATGAAGGATATGGATCATGGAGGGGATGATCTCACACAGCATCTGGCAAGGCTGGTCTGTAATCCAGGGACAATCCTCGTGGTGGGTGATAAGCCCTGCTGGAAACAGCCCAAGACCCACACCCAGCCCTGCAGTGTCGGAGTGACAGTGGGACATGGCAGCAAAGTCAAGTAGCTCCACAAGATGCTGAGCACGGTTGGAGGGGTGTACTGTGACCCCCACCCCACCAGCCTCCTCCCTGCATCTCTGGAGCCTGAGTTGTGACCTTTTTAGGATACAGTTTCTCCTTTAAGGATCATAAAATGGTTTAGGTTAGAAGGGACTTTAGAGATCATCTACTTCAACCTCCCACCGTGGGCAGCAGGACCTCTTAACTAGGCTTGGCTGCTCAAGGCCTCATCCACCCTGGCCTGATATTTCTTCTCTGCTAGTGTCAGGGCTTGGAAATAAATGGCCCCATTGGTACCTTGTGACTCTGAGAAGTGAAAATCTTACCATGGCCACACAGCTTTAGTGCCCTGGGCGTTCAGGTTTGCTTGTGCTTTCCAAGCTGGATGGACCACGGGGAATTTGCTCAAGGGTCCAGCGACGGGGCACGAGGCTGTTTTAGGGTCCATAATGTCCATGGTGTCATAGCAGGGCTCAGATATGTTGTGGTTAACTGGGTTGCAACCAGCAGGGTTTGTTCAGACCCTCCTTTTCCTTCCCTCCCCAGGACCTGAAGAAATACGGTGCCACCACAGTTGTGCGAGTGTGCGAAGTGACCTATGACAAGACCCCCCTGGAGAAGGATGGCATCACTGTCATGGTAGGTGGGCAGTAGAGTGGGGTCTAACCTCTGACCTCTGAGCTCCACTAAGACACTGCAGCGTGTCCAGACGAGCCCACAAAAATGCCTGGAGAGCTGGAGCACCTCTCTTATGTGGACAGTCTGAGACAGCTGGGGTTGTTCAGCATGAAGAGGAGAAGGCTCCAGGGGGACCTTAGAGCAACCTTCCCATCCCTGAAAGGGGTCTGTCAGAAGGCTGGGGAAGACCGTTCACAAGGGCAGGGACTGATAGGATGAGGCATCATGGTTTGAAGCTGGAAAAGGAGACATTTAGGTCAGACATCAGGAAAAAGCTCTTTAATCTGGGGGTGGTGGATCCCTACAACAGGTTACCTGGAGAGGTGGTGGAAGCCCCATCCCTGGGAAACATTCAAGGTCCGGCTTGATGGGGTTCTGGGCAGTCTGGTCTGGTGGGGGGTTTGCACTAGATGGCCTTTCAGAGGGCCCTTCCAACCTGTGATTCTGTGCTTTCAGACAGATTGAAGTGGCTTTGCACTTACAGGGGAGCAGTGGGAGCTTCCTTCTCCCCAGGCTGGGATGGGGCTGCTGCTTTGCAAAGGTGAAGCGCTGCCCACACACCCGAAACTCTGACTCATAGGGTTGAGTTGGCAACTGCTTTCCCTGCTGGTCGCTTGCTTGGGCTGTGAAGCATCCACGGGATGAGAGAGCCCGATCCCACGTGAAAAGTGCCCATGGTTCCTTTTACCCCCAGCCTTTCCTTACCTGGAGCTGGGGATGAGGTTTTTGCTCCTACAGCAGATGCCTGGTGCAGCTCTGGTGGGTGGAAGGAACAGGCAGTGGGGAGGAGGAAGAGGCTGGGAGGCAGAGCAGGCAGCTCCTGGGCTGTATCTTGGCTGATAAGTAGCTGAAGATGATGTCAGGCCTGACTGGCCTGCCAAGGAGTTCAGCTCCAGCTGGAAAGGGAGGGAGGCTCTGCTCATTATTTAGGAAAGGGTTTGGAAGCACCTCATGTCTCCCAGGGTGGTCCTCTCTGTGTAGGTCCTCTCTGTATGGTTCTCCATGTATAGCATCCCTGGATGAGTTTAAAAGTTGTGTAGATCTGGAGCTTAGGGTCATGGTTTAGCAGTGGTCTTGGGACAGCTGGGTTAATGATTGGACTTGATGACCTTAAAGGTCTTTTCCAATGTAATTCCATGATTCTACATATATTAGAGAGACATGACTATATCCTGGATCCTCTGGCATGTAGGTAGATAATAGATCCTGTGTGTCTCTAGATGCAAGTCTCCAGATACAGATGTCTGTAGACAGAGATGCTGTCTCTATAGGAGATATCTAACAGTGTCTGCATGTAGGGTCTCACATCTGCTCACTTACAAACCAAATTTTGCCTTTTACCCTACTTCTGACTGGAGTCCTCGTCTTAAATAGAGGAGATTCTTATATCTAGGCTAGTTTTTAATAGAGATATTTTAAAATATCAATATCCTAGATACAGAAACTATATAAGACTGTATAGGAACTATGTGGCTTCTGTATATAGGTTTCTATAGCTATAGGAACTACGTAAGAACTATAGAAAGTTGCCTGTGTCCTCTGTATCTGTAGGTAGATCCACCCCTACAGGAACAGAGATATCTCTCTATTCCTATATTAAATATATGTCTGTATGTACAGACTTCACCTATATGTCCCAGTCCCATTCTTTGGGGAATAGGCACAAGGTAGTCAAGATCTGACTCTGGGGTGGTGTGCCTGGGCACCAGCCTCCACAGCCACAGTGCCTGCTGGTACGCTGGTCCCATACTTCTCCATGGGGTTTTTTGATGCCTCCTCTGCTTTCACCTTCCTCTGGGTGCCACAGGAGATCCTAGGGTTGATGGAACAAGGGCACCCTCAATAAGCTTACAGATGACACCAAGCTGAGTGGTTTGGTTGACAGGCCGGAGGAATGAGATGTCATCCAGAGAGATCTGGACAGGCTTGAGAAGTGAGCCTGTGTGAACCCCATGAGGTTCAACAAGGGCAACTCAAGGTCCTGCACCTGGGTTGGGGCAGTCATTGATATCAGTACAGGCTGAGGGATGAAGGGATTGAGAGCAGCCCTGTTGAGAAGGTCTTGGAGGTGTTGGTGGATGAAAAGCTGGACATGAGACAACAATGTGTGTTCGTAGTCCAGAAAGCAAATTGCATCCTGGGCTGCATCCAAAGAAGAGTGACAAGCTCGTCACTCTTCTTTGGATGGAGAAGATGATTCTCCCTTTGTGCTCCATCTGCTCTCATGAGACCTCACCTGGAGTACTGCGTCCAGCTCTGGGGTCCTAAGCATAAGAAAGGCATGGACCTGTTACAGCCGGTCACCTGTTGAGAGGAGGCCACAAAAGTGTTCAGAGGACTGGAGCACCTCTGCTGTGGAGAAAGGCTGAGAGAGTTGGGTTGAACAGCTTGGAGACAAGAAGTCTCTAGGGACACCTCATTGTACCCGAAAGGAGACTTGTTAGAAAGACTTTTTACCAAGGTCTGTAGTGACAGGACATGAGTGATGGTTTTAAACTGACAGTGGGAAGATTTAGATTGGACTTGGGGTAGGTTTAGATCAGACATGAGGAGGAAATTTTTTATGATGAAGGTGGTGAGACACTGGAGCAAGTTTACCAAAGAAGTTATGGATACCCCATCACTGGAACTTTTACAGGTCAGGTTGGAGCAGACTTGCAGCAACGTCATCTAGTGAAAGATGTCCCTGCCCATGCCAGGAGGGATGGATTAGATGATACTTGAAGGTCCTTTCACCTCAAAATGTTCAGTGGTTTGGTGGCATGGTGAGTCATCCCTGATGCAAGACAGGTGACCTGCACTCATGGCTGATGTAAAGCTTTCCAGGCATGTTGAGAAGGAGATAATCTTGCAGGACAGGCTGAGTAGGGTTGGCCAGCTCAAGTATCAGGGCACTCTGAAGTCCAGAGTGCTCTTTCCTTAGCAAAGTCCAGCTAAAATCAGATTACCTGTTCAAACACCACAGTGAAGCTCAGCAGCCTCTTTTGCCATATGACAACAAGGATGACTCCAGCCCAGCAGCTTAGTGACTCACTCCTCAAACAGGAGGATTATGGTCCTGTGCTTCCACCCACCAGGGCTCACTGTGCCACATGTCTTCCAAGGGATGCTCCCACGTGTTGCAACAAGGTCAATGTTCAGCCATCATCAAACCTGTATTCAGGCTTATGCTCCCAGGTGCTGGATTTAGGCAGAAGGTTGTGGAGGAGGAGGAGAGTTGCATATCCCTGAAGGTCAGTGTGGACATTTGAATGAGGGAGGAGACAGGTGGTAGCCACACAGGTCTGCAGAGGCAGGAGAACATGAGGACCCGTGTGGCAGATTCTGTCAGTGCTCCTTAAGGTTCAATCTGTTCGTAAGAGATTGCCCCATCTCTGGAAGTGTTCAAGTCCAGGTTGGATGGGGCTCTGGGCAACTTGGTCTGGTGGTGTCTCTGGCAAAGGCAGAGGGTTGAAACTAGATGATCTCTGAGATCACTTCCAGCCTAAGCCATTCCATGATTCTTTGAAGACCCCAGACTTAGAGTCGTGTACCTGCAAAGCCTGAGCCAAAACAGCCAGGGGATTCCTGAATGCTGGACCTGCTACAACCCTGCAGAGCTGTGCTGTGAGCCCAGTTCCTGGTGCATACACCACCCCACTGCTGAGGTCCCAAACTCATAATCCTGAGTAAAAACCAATGCCTTGAGTTAAATATTAGAAAACATATCTTCACATGAAGGCACCAGAGTGCTGGCCCAGGCTGCCCAGAGAGGTTGTGGAGTCTTCTTCTCTGGACACCTTCAAATCCCCCTGGAGTGTCTCTGTGGGATCTACTCTGAGTGATCCTGCTCTAGCAGAGGAGGTGGACTTGGTGAACTCCAGAGGGCCCTTCCAACCCCACCATTCTGTGATTTCCCCAGGTCTTAACAGTGTTCCTTTCTTGCCCCCACCCTGCAGGACTGGCCATTCGATGATGGAGCGCCTCCACCCAGCAAGATAGTGGAAGATTGGCTCAACTTGTTGAAGACCAAGTTCTGCGAAGACCCTGGCTGCTGCGTGGCTGTGCACTGCGTGGCCGGCCTGGGGCGGTGAGTCAGAGCCCAGCATCCAACTGCCATACCACCATGAAGGAAAAAGAGGGAAAACCATGTCTGCTCTCCCTTCCTTGCCCTTGGAGCAGTTTTCACATGCGGTGGAGACCTTGGCATGCTAGGTGTTAACAGTGGGATGGATGCCTCAGCTCCTTCTTGCACTTCTGGTGACCAAACCCCTGTGGCCACAGGCCTCTCAGAGCTGCCGTGCCAGTGCCATGCAGTGCTTTTACTTTTGCCAAGAGCTTGTAGTGAAAATATTACAAAATGCCTCCTACTACAACCAGAAGCTGCTTTTCAGGAGCTGCTTCACTTTACTGCTCCCCCCACACTGGTCAGGTTTGATGTGATTACATCCACTGTTCCAGCAGATTGGCCTCAGGCTCATTTGAAGAGTAGCCAACAGCTTCCAGCCCCATCCTGAGTGTTTTATCCCCCAGATCAGCACTGTTTGGCCAGTGCTTGCGGCCATGTGGCAAGGTACCATAAACTAATGGCCACAGTGGTGGCACTGCTGCAGCACAGGAAGGACATCAAGGTGTAGGAGAGGGTGCAGAGAAGGGCAGCTGGGCTGGTTAGGGGTCTGGAGAACAGATCTGATGAGGAGAGGAGGATGAAGAAGGGGCTGTTCAGACTGGAGAAGAGGAGGCTGAGATCTCATTGCTCTCTACAACTACCTGAAAGGAGGTTGTAGCGAGGTGGCTGTCGGCCTCTTCTCCCTAGTGACTAGCGACAGAACAAGAGGAAATAGGGTCAAGTTGCACCAGGGGAGGTTCAGGGTTGGATATTAGGAAACATTTCCGCCTGGAAGAGTGGGGAGGCCTTGAAACAAGATGCCCAGGGATGGGGTGGAGGCACTGTCCCTGGAGACGTTCAAAAGATGTGTAGACATAGTGTTTCAGGAGATTGTTTAGTGGTTTGGGATTTTAAGGTGAACTGTTGGACTTGATGATCTTGAAGGTGTTTTCCAACCTTGATGATTCTATGTCCCACAACCCCGGGTTGAGATGACACCCTCTGGAGACTAACCACCACTGCTGTTGCCTTTCAGTGCCCCGGTCCTTGTTGCACTGGCCTTGATCGAGAGTGGGATGAAGTACGAAGATGCCATCCAGTTCATCCGACAGTAAGTCTGGTGGCATTTCACTGTCATCCCTGAATGTGTTTCAAAGGCGTGGAGATCTGGAGCTTAGGGCTATGGTTTAGCAGTGGGCTTGAGACAGTTGGGTTAATGGTTGGACTCAGGTCTTTTCCAACCAAAATTACTCTGTGATTCCATGTCTTCAGACTCACAAGGTAGATGAGTGAGACAAGCTGCTGGGATCAGTGCCTGTCTCCATCTCTAGAGGATGCACACAGCTGCAGCCTGCAAACTTCATTCCTGCTCCAAGCAGGGAGGTTCAGCACCCCAGCAGAGTTGGGTTTGGGGTCTGGGGGCCTTCTCCTACCACAGTTCTGACTGTGTTGGTCCTTCTCTATACCCACAGGAAGCGCCGAGGAGCCATCAACAGCAAGCAGCTGACATACTTGGAAAAATACCGACCAAAGCAGAGACTCCGATTTAAGGACCCTCATAACCACAAGAACAAATGCTGCATCATGTAACCTCAATGACCTCTTGCCAAACCCCATGCACACAGATCCCCTGGGCACTCGCACACATCCCACTCCCCACCCTGCACCTCCTCACCCAGCCCCCCATGCCCCACACACTGCCTCATAACATGGCTGGGGCTGGTGGACACAGGGCCCTGCTGGTGTGTTCCAGCACCCACAGCACCATCATCTCACCAGACCAGCAGGCAAAGTTGGTCTCTCTCTAGAGAGAGTGGTGCTGCCCTTTGACCATTGAGCTTGTGTGATGGTCCTTCATCACCTGCCTCCTCCTCCTCCCATTCCCCTCCTGTTGGACTGAGGGATGGGCTTTGTTTTGGGGTAAGGCAGGCAGGGCTGTGCCCACTGAGAAGGAATGAGGAGCAGGAGGGCCAGAGCATCTCCAAAATAAATCCCTTTCCCACCTCTTCCCCACAAATAAGGGCTGCAGCAGTGGGCGTAGAGATGGGAACAGCCCAGTGGCCTTGGTGGGGAAGATGTTGATAGCAAGGAGAGGCAAAGAGAGCTCGGAGCTTGTTGCTGGCTTTGTGGCCATGGGAAGGGCTGAGCTCAGTGTCCCCAGCACCATTCCATGTCTCCTGGTCCCTCTGCTACTTCACCATCTCCCCATTGCCTTGACATCAGCTGACGGGGCTGGGGGACCTACTGCAGCACAGGCAGAGGCGCTGGGAGACTTGAGGACCATGGTGGGGCTTTAAGGCTTTGCCAGGGTGCAGGGTCAGCACTGGGTCCCTCAAACTGTGGGGTGCTTCTATTTATAGCTTCCAAATCAAATGCACAGAGTGGCAGGTTCTCTCCTGCCATGTCCCCATCATTGAGCCGTGGCACAACCCCCAGCTCTGGCTGTGATGCCCTTGGGGACACAACGAGCATCTCAGGGCACGTCCATGTCCTCCACTGCTGCGTTCGCTGGCTGAGGGGCTGGGCTGCAGCTTTTCTGGGGGGTTTTGGCTGCTCCTGGCAAGAGCACAACACCACATTGTGCACCTGCCCTTCCTCCACCAGTAACGCGGCGCCTGGCACCCTGAAACCACCCGCCCCAGCACGTGCCCCGCTGGGGAGGACCCAGAGCTGCCCCTGAGCTGGGACATTAAACATCTGCCCACTTTCTGCCTTTGAATGCTTGCGGCAGCGGCAGCGCTGGGCACGTAGGGGGTGGGCTATTTTTCTTTTGACAAGGGTAAAAAGAAATTTGCTAATTAAAGGAAAAAAAAAAACCTTAAAAAAATTCCTGTTTGTCTTCCACACATCCTCCTCCACCCTTTCTTTGTCCCATTGCTGCCCCGTGGAGCCTGAGAGGTGACCATGACCGGAGTGATCCTTGGCACCAGGGCACTGATGGCTGACACCAGGGCACATGTGTGGCCCAAGGGATGTTCAGAACAGAGTGTCCCCTGGGCTTGCTGCTCACCCCTCAGATGCAAAGGATCACGGTTCTTGGGGTAAGGAGGGCTAGTCACCCAGCATCCTGAGGCTTTAGGTTGCCCAACTGGACATGCCTGCAGTTCCCAGTGTTGGGTATCTCCAGAGGTTTGTCTGCCTTCTGAAACATAAACTATCGGGAGACTTTGGTTTCAGAGGCTTCATCTCTTGAGAGAGGCAATGAGGAATGCTGGTTGGACAACTTGGGTACCTCCAAAAGGGTAGGGGACAGCTTTGTGCCTTGATACATGGTCAGAGGAGGAACCTGGAGCTGTTTCAAGCACTACTCCTGGTGGGAACCTGCTTTGCCGTGTGGCGGGGGTGGGCATCTCATGGGACAGTCTGGTGGTGAGCAAGGTGAGGACTCCCCACACATGGCTATGGACTTGTCATACCACACACCTTGGGCCTGTCCACATCAGGACAACCCTCAGTCCCATGAGTTTCTCCTGCCCTATTCCAGACTGTTATGTCTTGTGGGGAAGGTGTCAGTTGTTAGAAGGGTCTGCATTTATCAGGAAGAGTAAGAACCTGAGCTGATAAAACAGCCTGGTGGCTCAGCATTGTGATGGGGGCAGCCCCATGCCTCCTACCCAGGAGATCTAGTGGTCCCATGTGTTCCCAGGTCACAACAGGCTGCTATGACTTGTGTAGAGTTCATAGGAAGTGGGACACGCTTGGAGATGTTTCTGTTCTGGCAAGAGGAGGAGAAATGTTTTCTTCACCCGTGCTCGTGACAGCATTGCATGGCTGATGTCCAAGGGCAAGTAGTCCAGAGCTTTCACCACAAAGCTTTTGTGTTGGGGTCAGGATGGGGACAGGGGCTTGAACTCAGCCTATTTTGGCCAGTGGATCTCCATCTCCGTGTAAAGTTTGATGGTGGCAGTGCTCAGTGCCGAGTTCTGGTGAGAGGACAATCACATCTCAGCTTGGTGGGCTTGTTTTGAGGGAAACACAGTGTGGAAAGGCTTTGTAGTGCTCTTTTGCTCTATATAGCATCAACCCAACCTTCTTAGAAATCAGGAACTTGTAGTGTAAGAGCAGTCCTTGACCTGGTACAATCCATGTAGCCAAATCCTGGTGCCTCTGGCTGTTAGAGCAAGATGTTCATACTCCTCAATTTTGTGAGTCACTGCAAACAACCTCCCAAAACTGACCCAAACCTGTGATGGCTTAATGGTCCTAATGTTTTTTTTAAAATGGATACCTTCCCCTGTGCCTGGAACTTGCCGTCACCCTCCAAGTGGACCAATAGCTGCACCCTTGCCTAGAGAGCTTGAGCCCACAGCAACGTTCCTCTGGGTTGGACTGACCTATATTTGTCTGTTGGGATTTTTTTCTCATGCACTTGGGCTGCTGTTACAGAAACAGGCTGGGAGAATGGAGATTCCCACCAGATTTTCAGTTAGAAATTGGGTCTCAGTTGACCCAGAATGCCAGAGCTTGGCCTAAGCAGCCAGAGGCTGCTACCTCCTTGTAGGTTAATCCTCTTTTGATCTCCAGTGCTAAGGTGTTTAAAGCCTGATAATTCTGTTACTGCTCCAATTGTCCCAAACAGGTCTTGGCAGATGTTGTAGGGGACAGACACTCCAGAGTTTAGCTACAAACCCACCACCTTATCCAGCCCTTTTCTGCAGAAGCAAAGGCACAAACTGGGTTTTGTATCTCCTCACCCCTTCTCACCTCTCACCTCCTCCATGAAAACCAACCATCTTTCCATAGTTTGCAGGGACAGAGCTCCAAACTGGTAGCAAGAGCTTTGAAGACCCAAAGGATAGCAAAGCAGAGGTGCCCTCACCATGAACCCAAGAGTCTGTAGGCTTTACCCAGGAATCACTCATGGCCAAACCTTGCATAGGCCAATAAGTATGAGCAGGAGCTCGTAGTTGTGTCCTCTCACCAGTGCCCTTAGCTGTGATTTGGTTGAGGGGTTCAGGTGTCCATTCTGCTTACAGTCAGATGGAGCGTGGGCTGGGGGCAGCGGTGGGACAGAAGGCAGTGTGGCCATCACAGATGTTCTGGTGACACGTGTTTAAAAGACTTTGCATCTGTAAATCCTTAGTATGAGTCTAAAATACTTTGCATCTATAAATCCATAGCAGGAGTCTCGCAGCAAAGCTGACAGTGTGGGGCTTGTGCTGAGGGGGTTGATGAGGAACAGATTTCCCAGGAAGCAGAAAGCTTTGCTCTATCAACAATAGAACCAGTCGGGCTCTTCTTTTATTTTGTTGTTGTTGTTGTTCATTGGGTTGGTTTGGCTCTTTATTAGTCCCCGTGGGAAAAGCCCCCGGGGGGAGATCCGTGACTTCCACGCCATTTCCAGGCTCGTACATGTCCTTTGCTTCCAGCAGGCTGGGTAGGTGGTAGGTGCTGTTCTCCGGGTGGGTTCGGGTGGCTGAAAAATTTGTCTGGTTCCTTTGTGCAAACTTGGGGGGGGGGGCAGGAACTGGGGGGCAGTTCTCATCCAGCTCAGACCCTAGCAGAGTGTGATCTCCCAGTGAACTCTGGACTTCCCTGCTGCTTCTTTCTGTGCAACAAAGAGCTGCCTATTTTCCTTCTCAGCTCGGTGGGCAATCGTAGCAGTGTGTAGATTGAGCCCAGATGACTTTTCTCTTCTGGTTGGTTGGGGGGTTTGGGGGGGTCTGTTTTCTTTTTTTGTCTTTTTTGAGAATGTCTTTTTTCCTCTTTTTTGGGTTTTTAAAATCAATTTTGTTTTTTGGATTTTTTTCCTTTTTTTTGCTCTTCTTTGGTCTTTCTTTTTTATGTCTTTTTTGTGTCTTTTAAAGTTTTTTTCCTTCTTTGGTCTTTTTTCCTTTTTTCACTTTTTTCTTTCCTTTTTTCTCCTTTTCTATCCTTTTTTTCTATTTTTCTCTTTTTTCCTGCTTTTTCCTTCCCTTTTTAACTCTTTTTAATTGGTTTTCTTTTTTTCTCTCTTTTTTTCTGCTCTTTATATTTTTTCTGTTGGTCTGAGCCATAGCTAAATTATTATACCCAGTGCTTTTTGTATCGGATGGCATCACTTCGAATATGCAGATGAGTTATAGGATCCTGACACTTTATAACCTTTTTAAAACAAGCAAACCTTTGTTTACTTATGTCTTATGTAAAAGAAAAAGGAAAAAAACTGTATGCCTTTTAGTATTTTTGGGTTTTTTGAGTTTTATGAAGTGACAGTGGTTACACTCCAGCAGCAAAATAAAAAGCCTTCACTGTTTTGTACATCCCTGTGTGCTGCTCGTGGGGGAGGCACCAAAGTGGCACCAACATTTGGCCAAGGGGTACATGGAGGTGGTGCCATAATCCTGTAACCAGGCCCTATAATGTACCTGCAGTGCTCCTGGGGAGCTGATCTCTTGGAAATCACTGCGGCTCAAAGGAGCCAGAAGATCTTGGAGAGTTTGAGACCCTCTCCAGTGAGGGTGGTCCATAGCAAAGCTCTTCTAGGGGAAAACACTGAACCAGCTTAACCCCAGGTTGGGCCAAAGGGGGATAAGGCAGGGTGTTGCTGCGTAGAAACTTGCCTCAAGACTACTGCCTGGATGGGCACTGATGTTCTTAGTTCACATTCAGGTCTCCTCATACTTCCACTGCTAGACTGATGGTTCAGTATTAGCCTCAATGATTAAACTATTTGCAACAGGGCTAGCAAGGCTTGTTTGTGCATCTCTGTACCCCAAGAACTTGAATCTGGTGACCAGTTTGATCCAATGACTCCCTGAGGCCACAGAGCATGAGAGCTCCCAGCACTAGCATTCCTACAAGACCAAAGGAAAGGCCTAAGTGGCATGTCCAGTAGAGCATGACCTAACCTTGGTTAGATACCTGAGAGTCCACCCAGAGGAGATGTTGCACACATTCCTCCCACTGGAAATCTTAACCCTAGCACTGACCACCCCTTGGACATGAATAGTGGTTTCACTTATGAAGCCAATTGGGTTTTTAACTCTGCCCTCCAAGACCAAGGCAGATAGGCAAAAGGTCGCCTCCACGGAGGCTGAGGAGCAGGAGCTTGTATGAACAGGCTGGTAAAAGCTGGTGTTAACTGAGAGCTCCCAAGTAATTACATGGGGTTGGGTGGGATAAGTGGGGAAAGGGGGAGGAAACTCCCCTTGTGTTGCTGTAGGCTCAAGAAGACTCTTCAGCCAGATGCCAGTTGTGAAGAGAGGAGAGCTACAGCAGGGTGCCACGGGCAGAGCTGTCCTTGGGTTGCCCTAATACTCCTAGTGCGAGGCAGATCCTTATCTCCTCAAGAGCTCAGAAACACGAGTCTGCAAGTGGCTCTGCCTCCAGAGTTGTGAAACAAGCAACAGGGCTTCCAATCAGCCCAACTGCTGCCTTGCCTCCTCACCAAGAAGGCCAGGGGGACTTCTGAATGCAGGAGCCTGTGCTGGAGGAACACCCACCCCTGCTCCTGCCTGGACACGCTGTCTCCTACCCACCTGCATTCCTTCGTGCTGTCCCTGAACAACCTGCACCCCACTGCAGGCCAGATCCCAGCTTTGCATCAGTCACATGGTGCTCCTCTCCTCCCGAAGAGGAGACAATGGGACTCCATAAAACTGGGGTTTGTTGGAAGAATCTAAGTCGGCCACTCACAGCTCTGGAGAAGTCTGTGTGCCAAGGTCTGCAGTGCTTTAGGTAGTGGCTACCAACAGGTCCCATCACAGCCACATGTTGCAACCGACAGCTCAGGACAGACTGAGAAAGTTAGGATTGTTCAGCATGAGGTCTCTGGGGTAGCTTGTAGTGACCTTCCAATACCTGAGAGTGGCCTATCAGAAGGCTGGGGAAGACTGTTCACAAGGGCGTGGAATGATAGGATGAGGGGTCATGTTTTGAACCTGGAAAAGGGGAGATTTAGGTTAGACATCTGGAAAAAGTTCTTTAATCTGGGGTGGTGAATCCCTACAACAGGTTACCTGGAGAGGTGGTAGAGGCCCCATCCCTGGGAGACATTCAAGGTCAGGCTGGATGGGGTTCTGGGCAATCTGGTCTAGTGAGTGATGTCCTTGCTAGTTGGAGTAGGATTGGACTAGATGCCCTTTGGAGGTCTCTTCCAACCCTACAATTCTATGGTTCTGTAAGGTGGGTGCTCACAACTCCAGCTCATCCCTGGCTCCCTTTCCAGTCATCAGGAGTCAACACTGGAGATTCAGGGGTACTAACCTCATCCTGGTGTGGACACTTCTTTCAGATCTCCACCACTACAGAAGGACCCTGAACCCTCAGCTCACACTGGAGACACCCAGAGCCTCCTGAGATGACCCTTGTTCAGAGCTTACCCAGCTCAGACAGACATATCTCTGCAGACCCACGGAAGGAAAGGTTGCAGGGTCTTCAGTAGTAGTAGCTATGGCCCAGACTCACAAGACTGGATAAAAAATGCTTTGTGAGGGCTGCTTTGCTCCCGTTTGCCACATGCTGAGCCATGATGAAACCTTTCCTTGCTTGTTTTGGACTGTGGCTGGCTGTCACAGCCAACATAGCTCTTGTCAAGCTCAGCATGCCTCCTACCACTGCTCCAGTCACCCATCTCTGCACCAGCCCTTTGACAACCTCTTCACATGTTGCTGCCTGAAGGGGGGCTTTGAGCTTCCAGAAGGATGCCCCACCAGTGAGAGACTGCAGGGCAAAGGTCTCACTTTCCCCCAGCATCTGGGAGACCCGGAGGGTCTGGGCATGAGGCACAGGAAGGGTGGGAGGTTTTGCCTTGCTTGCACTGCTGGATCTGGAAACTCTCATGCTCGTAGGTATGGAAATGTAGGGCAGAGCCTGGGCTGGAAAGAAAACTGACACGTTTGCAATAAATGTAGCTGAAAAGTCAAGCAGGGAATTAGGTGCTGCTTGGCAAAGGTGCAGCCACACCGCATGCCGGAGGAGGGATGCGCCCACAGATTTTTCCCTGCAAACAAAGCAAGGAAGGGAAGGAGAAACCCTTTGCCCAGTGTTATGTGATGGTTCAGAATGGGGATTCTGCAGACCACTGCTCCATGTGGTGACCACAGCAAGAAGATTTGCTGTCCTGCCTTGATTTAACCATCAGACAGAGCAAACATCTGAGTAGCAGAAGGGGGAAAGGCTTGCTCAGAGCTTGGAAAGGGCTGAGTCACTTGCTGTCAGCACTAGCAACTGAAGAGAAAGTGTGTGGCTGCCAAGTGGCCACCTGGAGCTTTGACAGCTCATCCCCAAAAAAGAAAGAAAAAAAGAAAAAAAAGAAAAAAAAAAGAAAAAAAGAAAAAGAAAAAGAAAAAGAAAAAGAAAAAGAAAAAGAAAAAGAAAAAGAAAAAGAAAAAGAAAAAGAAAAAGAAAAAGGAGAGGTAAAACAAGACCTCAAGTGGTGGCCTCTCCCGCATCATGCCAGAGACCTCCACGTGCCACAGCCGGGTCGTTTCCCAGAAAAGCAGTGGCTCTGCAAAATGCCCTTCCCTGACTGCAGGTGCTGGTTTCTGTTGCAACACCTCTCTTGGGGCTAGCTGAGCAGAGCAGGCTGCACGGCTCTCCCACAGCAACCAGGCAGCCTTCAGGGACGTGTCATGGCCAAGCCAGAGCTTGGTCCAAGGACTGGGGGTGGGAGATGATTAGAGACCTGGCAGCTCAGCACTGCAAGGAGCTGCCTGTGCCTGGCAGAGATAACCGTGAGGCTGGCAACGCTGTTGGCTTCAGCCAGGGGATGACTCACCTCTGCCAGGGCATCTCGTCTGGGTATCAGCTGCAGACAAGGTGAAGCCATACATTTAAATGAGCTTTGGTCTTTAAAGGCAAACAACACCAACATGTTTTGCAGGACTGAAGCAGTCATGGGTGACTGCAGAGGACAGCCAGATGGACTTCAGGATGCCCAGCTCAATGCCCTTGTTTTTTGGTGGATAGGTGCTTAGAACAAGGTGTTGTGAAAATGCAGCTGGCCATGTACCAGGGCCAATATCACGGGGCTCATTCAGGGTTGCAAATCTGCTAGGCTGATTGAGATATCAGTACAGAGAGATACATGTCTGTACCTACTCCAGATGTAGCCAGGTGACACACCTGGGAAGCTGAGTCCTTCTGGTTGCTGCTCCTCAACTTCTCTCTCCAGTCTCCATCCTGGGAGGGTTTCAGCAACTGGGCTGACATCCACAGGTGACCCTTCTTTGAGCAGGAGACCTCCTGAGGTGCCTTCCAACCTGAATTATCCTGTAGTGCTAGAGAATCATTTAGGTTGCCAAAGACCTTTAAGGTCATCTGTGGTGATCCCAGAGAAGAGTAGCTTGCTCTCACAGGGTGACTGGGTCACTGAAAGAGACTCTAGAGAGAGTCTTCCTTTAGGGCAGGCACCTTCTCCTGACACTGCAGTTATCTTCTCCAGCTGCTTCTGTTAGGGTTAAGGTATCCATAGCCATAGAGGGAATCCTGTCCAGACTGCATGCTCCCCACAGATGATTCAGTATCCTCTCTGAAGGGTGGACAGCAGAACTGTATGTTGCACTCAGCATCAGACTACATCCCAAGAGGTTAAATCACTTCCCTACACTCAGCCCTCACTCAACCTGCCATCTGTTTCCAGTTGAGATGTTTCTATCATGGGATGTTGATTTACCAAATTCAAAGCCCTGCAAAGAGATGTATCTGGCTTCATCAACTGCCACCAGGCAATCTGTCACGTCATGGAGAGGCTGAGCCACAGCCCATCACACTTCGATCCCTCAGCCCATCACCAGGGTCCTTTTCAAGCTCAATGGGGTAAAATCTGTGTGGAAGCAGCTTCGTATCAAGAGGGACTCCACCTCACTTTTCTCTCCTCCCAGCTTCTTTAGGAGCAATTTTGCCTTGATTTGCAGCCCACTGGAGGAAAAGACTGTGTGGCTTTGGTCTAGGATTTTCCACTGCAGAAACAGATCCAGTCACTAGTGATTCCCTACTGATCACCACTGTTTCAGGTTTGTCACTTGGCCAAGCCTTAGCTCATTTCACACATGCTCTAGTGGTGTGTGGTGCTTCCCCACCCCAGCCCAGTACAAATCCAGTCTTTTCCAAGCCTCTTGCCTGTGCTGTCATGTTCCTGACCTGTTGGAGTGTAGTGTNAAGGAACTTCTTCCCAGTGAAGGTGATGGAGCACTGGAACAGGTTGCCCAGGGAGGTTGTGGAGTCTCCTTCCCTGGAGACCATCCAAGGCCATCCAAGGCCTGACTGGATGTGTTCCTGTGTGACTTGGTCTAGGTGATCCTGCTGTTGCGGGGGGATTGGACTAGACAATCTCTCGAGGTCCCTTCCAATCTGTAATGATTCTATGATTCTATGAACCAATCTTATGACCCAGAGGGATGAAATCGGGTTGGTACAAGAAGATCTGTTTTCCGTAAAGCCACGTTGACCAGCATTTATTACATTCCTGTTCTTCATGCTTTCATGAATCAGGCTGGAGATCAGACCGTTATTTTTAACAATCAGCTTGTTATTATTAGCCTGACATCACTCCTGGACATGTCTAGCAGCTAAGCTGCTCAGCAGGCTCCTGAGGCTTAGCACCACATTAGTGCTGGAGGCCAGGAGAAGATACTGGCCCATGCATCAAAGCCTTTGCATCTTGCAAGGAATCACGTTTTGCTTGAGTTGAGCTGAAAACAGCTACTCTACATCCAAGATCCAGTTTCCCTATTGAGTGCTGAAGGTTTTGGGGAAACTCTGGTTGAAGATAGATATAATGGCAGCACCTAAGGTCACTGGGGCTCACTGCATCTCTCTGTAGCCCTGCACAGTGGCCAAGGAGAGATGATGTTTGCATGGAGCCTGGCAGGATACTCTAGGTAAGAGTTTAATTCATGTCTCCAAGCTGTTGGAGGTGCAAAGCCAGAGTAACCCTGCAAACCCCTGTCTGTGTGACAGCAGCATGTTCTGCAGGACAAAGCAATCAGGCTCAGTGTGATGGACAGCTGTGGGAAGCTGTGCCTGTCCTCTGAAGTTTAGGAAACAATAGGATCATTTATAAAACATCAAACCGTACTCAAAATCAAGAGGTGAAGCAGCTGATCTGTGGACCACTGGACCACACCATCAAATCCTACTTGACTGTTTCCACACAGCCCCTCCCATTGCCTCATCTGAGGCTCCACTTGGGGCTGTTTGGCAAGGGACTGCCCTCAATTTTGTTTTCTGTGTATGCAGCTTGAATTGCTCTTCCTCTGGGTCCCCTGGAAAACCCTAAAGCTGCAGTCTGAAAGTGAAGATGCTTCAGATTTTGGAGCTGGTACCAAGCCAGATCCCAGTGTCCAGTTCCACCACCTTCCTGTCCTGAGTTCACACCCTCCCCAGCCTTCCCTTGCAGCCTGTGCTTGAGTGAAGCTGTTTGCGTGCTACAAGCCCCACGAGCACAAAGAGCCAGCAGCCCACCCATGCTCTGAGCCTGCCACCGGGGTAGAGAATCCCTGTCTGTAAGGACACAGCCTTGAACAAAAGCCAGGGAAATACGAAAACAAAACACGCTCCTCTGCAGCCTGACCTTTCATTGTCTGTAAGGGGCTGCCAAACCAAACTGCGCCGCTGGTCCTTCCCTCTCCTCGCATCTCATCAGAGATCCCTCTCCACCCTGCTGCGGATCAGCAGCCCCAGCTGTTTCACTGGGTGTCCCCAGGAGCGAGGAACACAATGGGTAGATCCTTAGGGTGCTTCAGGCGGCTTCCTCTGCCTCCATACAGGGAGCAGGTCCTGGGAGGGATCAGTGGAAAGTGGAACCTGTAGTTCCTGGAATCATGGAATCACATAACCATTCAGGTTGGGACAGACCTACCAGATCGTCCAGTCCAACCGTCCACCCAACCCCACCCTGCCCACTAACCCCTGTTTCCCAGGGCCACATCTACTCATTTTTTTAACACTTCAAGAAACAGAGACTTTACCCCCTGGGCAAATTGTTCCAGCTCCTGACCATGCTGTCAGGGAAGAAATCTTTCTGGATGTCTAATGTGAACCTCCCCTGACAGAGCGTGAGGCTGTTTCCTCCTGTCCTGTCGCTAGCAGAGAGTGACAGAACAAGACAGAGGCAGAAAGATGGGACGGAGACGGAAGGTGGAAGAACATCTGCAACCTTTTAAGACTGACCACATTGGAAGGACCAGAAGGAACACATCAGGTTTAAATAATCTTCTCGCTTCCATGGCCTATTTAAGGCCACTTCAGGAGACAAAAAAAAGGGGGAAAAAAGAAGTCCCCCAGTGAATGTCTGGTGGGAGCTGCCAGCACAGCTTGGCTCTGGACTGTGCTTGCTACAGCAGAGCCTGCCTGCCTGTTACTGCTCTTCATGTTTCCCAGCACCCCTCCACTCAGCTCACAGGCTCCTGAGGACACAAGCTGAGCTGGCACATCCAAGAGCCCTTCTCATGGCCATTGTGAGCCATGTCCTCCCTGCCTGCGAGCACACAGCCGGGGCCCATCCACATGAGATGGAGCCGGCTGCCTCCAATTAGCAGTGAGTGATAAATCCAGGGGGCAGATGACAACCCTGTGGGATGAATCCAAGCATCTTGTTCTTTCAGTTCTCTTCCTCCCATCACAAACAGCTGGGCTTGCCCAGCTCTTTCATCTCCTGTGGCAATAAGCAAACCACAACCCTCCATCTACTGGACCAACAGAACGAGGAGTTTGCTTTGTGTCCTCCTGTTGGGAAGCAGAGGTTGTGCTGACCACCCTATCCTGCTCGTGGTAAAAGGAGATGCCATGAGTTCTCACCTGTTAGACCATAGATGGGTTCAGCCACATTGTCCAGCATGGATATGCAGCACCAATTGGCCTGGGACACTACGTTAATTACCATTCTGTTTTGGTAGGTGTCTTGGGTGAAGAACCCATTGTCTCATGGTCTGCTTAGAATCATAGAATCACAGAATCATTTAGGTTGGAAAAGACCTTCAAGATTATTAAGTCCAACTATTAACCCAACTATCCCAAGCCCTCTAATGAACCACAGCCCTCAGCTCCAGATCTACACAACTGTGTACATGTTCTACTACTTCATTGTCTCTGTCTCCTCCTGCAAAATGATCTGTTGCAATTGCAATAGGATTTGTGGAAGTATGAGTCCTGCAAACAGGGAAGAGTGGTTGTTCCCAGCTCACACCACTCCATAAGCCTCAGTCCGTCCCAACACGGGAGACAGGGAGGGGCTTTAAAAGCTGCTGTGCCACACACTGGGCTGCAGAGAGACCTCAGCACCAAGAGGTGGGGATCTGTCAGTGTGAGCCCTGGCAGCAGCACAGCACACAGGAGTCTGGAAAGGAGCTGGGTAGATTGAGACATGAGGCTGAAGCAGGATGGGACAAGGATAATAAAGAAATGTGGGGTTTATGGGCTTTCTGCAGCAATCTCCTCCACAGCACGAAGGGACAGTCCATGTCCACAGATTGATGCACTGGTTGGGTGGTATCTCATGCCCAAAACTGTGGTCCCACCTTACCACCTGTTCATGCTCCCAACCCGCTCCTGTGCCTCCTGCACACTCTGCATCCACACCCTGGCCACCAGGCGCCATCAGAAGGGCCCTACTGAACCAAAGCTACACATTTCCATCTGGGTGAGCTGCTGGTTTGGGACAGGCTTTGGACAATATCTTCTACATCCTTGGGCTGCCAGGGTGGCTGTGCAGAAGTGGGCACCAGGGTAAAGGAGCTCCCATGGATGGAGGGGCAGAGTTTATCCCAATTTTTCACCCACAGTTTCAGCAAGGATCTGCCTTGGATCCTGTCAAGCACAGGGAAGGCTCTTCAGTGCCAAGGTCCCTGCAAATCTGGAGGGAACATAATCTCCTCGAGGGCTTGTCTACTTGGTGTCATTTGGGTTGGAACTGCCCAGGATGATTCACATAAATCTTGGGGTATCTTTTAGGAAAACAAAGGGGGAAAGCTGGGGTGTGGTGCAAAAGCAAGAGCATCCCTGCTGGGTTTGCAAAGCCTTTCCTGGTGTCCTGCAGCCCTGTTCTGTGATAGGAGCTTTTATGACACCATAAACCACCCCTGGGACTGGCACTGGTTTGAAGAATTTCATGGGTTTGAGGACTGCCACCGCCAGGGGTAATGAAGAACAGTATCTGCTCTGCAGACCTACATGAACTGCTGAGTCCAGCCCTGCTGCTGGCTGGGGTGGACAAGCTGTAAAACAATTCTCTCAGAAGAGAAAATTCACTCATGATCATTTCTCAGCTCTGCCCCCTGAGAGGAAAGTGTGGACCTCGCTGGGGAGTTACTTCACAGCCTTGTGCAGTTGTGTTCTGGCTTATGGTGCATTTCCCACTGCACCAGGTTTCCCCCACAAGGCAAAGAAAGATTGGGAGAGGATGTAGGAAGATGTAACCTTAGGTTTGGGCTCACACCGAGGTGAGATGTATGCAGGAGATGAGAGGAAAGGAGGAGCAGTAGGCTACGGCTTCATAGTGATACCCAGCTACCTGTGGGGACACCTCATTCAGAGCTGGAGGTGTCCATCCCAGACCCTAGAGAGGCAAGAGTCACTGGGCAATCATTACTGCTCGGTGCAAGAGGAGACAGGAGGTAAGGGTATGAACAGAAGTACTGTTGCAGTCCAGTTGTAGCCTTAACGTAAACACGGATCTGCTGATAAGTTTAGGATCTGCTGTTCTTCTGGAGCAGCCTGACTCCTTTTATTCGGGACACATTTTTCACTTGGATGTGGCGGGGCAGTGGCTGGCACAGCGGGGACACCGGGGACACACGGCTGCGGCGGGAACCTCGCGGGTGTAGCTGTCCTGAGCCCAGCCTGGCTGCGCATGGTGCATCGATGCCCTCTTCAGGAACCGTGCAGCACTGTCGCACCCTGGCTGGAGGGGACCACAGGGTTTCCACACGACATAGAATCGCAGAACCATAGAGTCCTGAAGGTTGTAAGACACCTCCAAGATCATCATGGCCAACCCAGCACAGGGTGCTAAGGCCCCTTCTTTCCTCCACAACAGCCTCCCTACCAGAAAACAGTGGGGGAAAATAAAAGGCTAAATAGAATAAAAAATTCTAGAAGCATCTGGGCACGGGTTTTTGCAGCTCCAGTTAGAGCAGACTGTCCCTCAGCAGTGCCTACAACACTTGGCTAAGGCCAACCTGACCACCTCCCAGGAGGGCCAAGTAAATAGCAAAGCTGGCAGCTCTCCTTTTATGAGTTTCTTTAAAAAGAAAAATGATAGCCCCATGCTGCCAGTCAGGAGCAGTACTTACAGGAGCTTGTTCTTGAAATTATTTCACTGCTGCTGCCTTTGGAGCAGCTGGCCTAAACCTTTCTTGAATTAAGTCTGCCAGGAACAGACCAAGCAATTAAACCTGCACGCTGGCTTTTAACAAGTCTAGGGTTCTCCTGGGAGACTGCACAAGCAAAACTGCTTTCCCAGAGATTTTCTGAGAGGACCTCCCCCATATCACTTTGAGAATATGTTATTTTTACTGAAACCACCCATCTCACCTTGGGCCTCTTAGATCCTTGCAGGTGAAGCTGGATGTTCGTGGGTGCCTGGATAAAACTGGCTAAAAGGAGCTGGAACCCATGAGTGCCCTCAGGAGATTTGGCTCACGTATTTTCTCTGTACAGCATTTAGACTCAACACTGTGGTGTCATTGACTGGGGAGCTGACATTGGATAAACGGCCCCACCACATGGTGAGGCTGACAGACGTGAGCAGAGACCTCTGATTTCTTACCCTGTATCTTAGTCACACAGTTTGATGCTCTTGAGGGCTTTCTCTGCTCTTTCCAGTTGCAAATGGAAAGGGTAGTAACACCTTATGTTTGTAGGTAGCCATATGTCATTCTTGCCTATCAGGATGCTTATTATTGGGAAAGATTAAAGAGCAGATATTTGCACAGTCCTTTGAAGTCCTTTTTTTTTGGTTAAACAACATAAAGGGTTGAGTGCCTTGCCTGGTGCTCCAGTCACTCGTTGAATCCTTAAGGCTTGCGTTCCCCATGCTCTTGGGCTAAGTTAACAAATATTTACAGGCTGAAGCCCTCGCTCAGCAAAGCACTCAGCTGTGGGCTGAAATCTCCTTGGCCTCGGTGGCATTTAAATGCAACCTTGGGCAACTTGCTAATTTTGAGGACCTTGGATTTTTGGGATAACAAAGACAATGTTTGTCACTGCCAAACTATGGGGTCAGCGAGTCACATTGCTGGCTAGCACAAAGCTCCTCATTCCCTTTGTTCTCTCTTAAATGGTGAAATAGCAGCTGACTAGGTGGTTTTCACACGTTTTTACTCCTTTTTTTTTGTGGCAGGGTTGTTGACTTCTAAATGACCCACATGAAAATCTTTTAACATGAATTCTGAGCATGAAGGTTTGCAGGATTCACACTGTTTTGATTTGCTTTTCTGAGGTGCTGGCACTGCTGCAAGGCAATCAGGAGGTGTTTTCACATCCACCAGGTGAAGAAACACTGCTGAGGAAGTCTGGCACTCCTTTTGTGAGGGAAAATGCAGAAGGACTCACTCAGATATTGGCCAAGAAGGTCATTTCTCCATAGGGTTCATCTCTGAGTGAGGCTCATATTAAAAGGGGTCAAGTCCCTTATGTCCAGTTATGGTGGTTTTATCCCAGCTGGCAATCAAACACCACATTGCTGCTCCCTCTCTTCTTCCAAGCAGGATGGGGGAGAGAATCAGGAGGGCTGAAGTAAGAAAACCTGTGGGCTGAGAGAAAGTTTAGTGAGTGAAGAAAAAGCCATTCAAACTAGCAAAGCAAACTAAGGCATTAATTCAGTGTCCATCAGTCATCTTGAGGAAAGCAGAGCTCCATCACACAGGAATGGTTACTGGGAAGAAAAAATACTCCACATTTCCCCTCTTCCTTCTTTTCCCCCCAGAAGCTTTGGTGCTAAGCCTGATGCTTAGAATGGAATGGAATGGAATGGAATGGAATGGAATGGAATGGAATGGAATGGAATGGAATGGAATGGAATGGAATGGAATGGAATAACCCTTGTAGCCAGCTGTCCCAGCTGTGTCCCTCCAAACTTCTTAAGCACCTTCAGCCTGCTCAGTGGTGGGGTGGGATGAGGAGCACAAAAGGCTTGGGCTCTGCGTAGCCCCTACTCTGCAATAACAAAAACATCCCTGTAGTATGGACACTGTTCTCAGCAAAACACAGCCCCGTACCAGCTACTGTGAAGAAAATTAACTCCATCCCAGCTGAGCCAGTCAGTCAGTGCAAGCCAGGCTTTTCCCCTTGCCCTTGCACTCCCTCTGCTGATCCGTGGGGACACAGAAATGCTGGTGGTGGAGCTGAGCAAACTGCACGGTGAAAGAGGTGTGCAGCACAGGGTGAACCGGCTCGTCCTAATGAAGACTACCTGAAGTTCAGGGGGCAGAAGGGAAGAAAACACAGTGAGAAACTGAGATGTGGCAAATACAGTCCCAAAGATGGTGACTTCCAGCACTCCTGGCCTGAGCATGAACTTCTTCAAAATTCCCAGCTGCTCCCCACTGAAGTCCCCAACTCTAGACAGGCTCAAATGTGACGGCATCTCCTTCAGTGGGCCAAGAGCTTATCTACAGAGTCGTCTGAGGTAGATCTGAGCCCAGTCTTCTCTCCAGCAGTGGGCATAGCAGAAGTCATAGGGTTCATGGGATAATTCAGCCTGAGAAGGATCTCAAAAGGATTCTTGTGCAATCTCCTGCTCAAAGTAGGGTCAGCTTCAGAAATCATCCCAGGTTGCTCAGGGTTTTCTCCAGTCTGGTCCTGAAATCCTCTAAGAATGAAGACTGCACAACATGTGCTGGTGTTTGAGATCTTCACAATCCAGTTCAATTTACCTCTCTTTAAGACAGCACCAAGGTCTTGAGTTGGAACAACCCACCTTTGGGGTGAACTTCAGCCCTGCCAGTATGCTGGACGCCTACCACTCAGAAAAAACAACCGAACTCCAAACAAGGAGCCTCAGCTTTGGAGGCAAACTCAGTTTGGAGCAGCCCAGTTAACCTTTCCCCAGACCACCTCACCTTTCACAGGCCAAAGAGAGAATGGGGCTGCTGGGAAGCAGGGGAGAAGCAGAGACTTGCTCTGTGTGTCCTTTTGAAGGTCCCAAAAGGAAAAGGTCTCTGACAAGGAGTTTATTTTCATTAAAAATGACAGGCCCAGCTCAACCAGTCAAATAAACAAATCATTTCTGGAGAACAGCAAGTGCAAAAGGTCCTGGGTTATTTATAAAGGGCTTTTAAGAGTATTAGGCCTAACACCAAGATAAATCAACCCCGCCAGGATTCCAGGGGCGTATCACGTGTGGCTCTAGCTGTTGTCAGTTCTGCGCTGGAATATATTTAGCGGCCCGTTATCTTCCAAACCCTCCCTGACTTTTCCCCAGAGATTTCCCTTTGAGAATTAGTATTTTTGAGAGCAGACACAAGTTTCTGTCTTCAGCCACGTATTGATGAATTCAGATCCTTCAGGAGTGTTCAGATCCTTGCCATTGCATCCAACAGATAGTTTGCTGCCCGGCACGTTACAGAACGGTGAAGGAATCTGTTCAAGACCAGGTTTGCTTGAACCAAGAGGTTAGGTTTTTTGTGAACCAGGCTATGTAGTGCCCAGGGCCACCAAGATAAATCTGAGACATTACTTCTCACCTGGCCAGAATGAAGGTGAGGGACCTCATTAATGTCTATGTTATGAAGGAAGTAGAGCACCTGCCTTATGAAGAAAGGCAGAGGGAGCTGGGTCTTTTGAGCATGGAGAAGATGAGACTGAGGGGTGACCTCATTAATGTTGATAAATATGTGAAGGGTGGGTGTCAGGAGGATGGAGCCAGGCTCTGCTCATTGTCATCTAATGATAGAATAAGGGGCAATGGGTGTAAGCTGTAACACAGGAGGTTCCATATAAACATGAGAAGGAACTTTTTCACAGTGAGGATGTGTTCCTGTGTGGCTTGGTCTAGGTGATCCTTCTGTGGCAGGGGGATTGGACTAGATGATCTTTCGAGGTCCCTTCCAATCCCTAATGATGCTATGATTCTGTGTTCGGAATCTTGTTGGACTTGTTCACATGGACAGTTGAAGACCCTGCAATCCAACTCAGTGAAATGTGAGTGCCTTGTGAAAGGGACTGTAGAGTTGGGTCTGCTGCCTCTGGCCTCTGGGATGTAGGATTCTGGTAACCAAGGCAAGACACAGGAAGACACAAGGAACCAAGGCAAGACACAAGAGAAGTGAGAGGAAGGCTCAGGGTAAAAGCTAGGTCCTTCATTTTGATAGCTGGGCCCAAAGATCATAGTGTAGCTGGGAGAAATTCAAGGGTCCAGTTAATTTAAGACACAGAAGTATCTCCTTGGCTGGCAGACCCTCAGCAAAACCAGTGCTGGGACATATCCACACATCGGTCTGCTGCTGCCAGCTCAATATCTCTACATGTCAGACCACTCTTTACAGTGGCACAGGAGAACTTCACGAGTGCTTTCTTCTCCAGTGCCACCAGTAGAACCCTGTACCTTCTCAGAGACAGGGTCCAGACCAACACCACATACCCTGGACTGCACAGAGTGGAAGAAGATTGCACTTGGAGATTTATTTTACAGGTGTCTACACGTGGATGTTGACTCCATGCTAGGAGTGCAATCTAGGGTCCTAATGCAGGTGCTTCATTCCATATAGAGTATGGGACCTCCAACTGCCACAGCAGCACGATATGGGTGTCCTGTGGGTCTATCAGGCCTCACCTACATACCTCTCAGGTATCCTGAGGCATCTCAAACAGTATCAGAGGTTTAGGCCACTGCATCATTCTCTATGTCCCCAGAAACTTCAGGGAAATTCGTCCCATTTAGCATCTTGCACTGTGAATCTTGAGCCAGTCCCATTTCCTAAGGTCATTTTTGGCTTTTATTGCTCCAGCCCTTGGAGAAGGGGCCAGATCAGGGGAAGACACTTTTGGATAGAGGACAAATATTCTCAGAGTAATGTTCAGACTGTACCCATCCTTGGGATCCCAGCTCACTGGCTAAAGAACTTACCTGTTTGTGCATCCCCTGGACAATTGGATTTGCTCTTCCAGAGAGGATCCAGGACATGCTGTTCATCTTTGTTTTGTGATGAGCTCAGACATCTCTGTGTGGCACCACCTGGGAAGGTGCTAATGTACTTTGACCACTATGCTGGCCTTGGCCTCATGATGATCAAAGTTTCTGAACAGGCTGCCCAGGGAGGTTGTGAAGTCTCCTTCACTGGAGATGTTTAAGACCCACCTGGATGTGTTCCTGTGTGACTTGGTCTAGGTGATCCTGCTGTGTCAGGGGGATTGGACTAGATGATCTTTCGAGGTCCCTTCCAATCCCTAATGATTCTATGATTCTATGAAAGGGAGAGCAGAGAAGGAAGTGGGGAACCCTTTGGATTAGCTTTTTGATGCCAAATACCTCCACTCTTTCCAATTTATTAAAATTAATTCCAGTTTAGTAACACCAAATAATTGCCTAATTGGTTTGAAATAATTGACTACAGACAGCCCAGAAGATGCCAACTGGTGCCCCCCTGCCTTTCTGACCAGGCTGTGGGAATTGTCTGCAGGAACAATTGCTCAGCAGGAAAGGCAAGTTCTGCAAAATCAAGCTTCACTGTGAGAAGTTGTGGTTTTGCTCAAGTCACTTCGGTTTTTTTTAGTTTGCTTGTTTGTGTTTGTTTCCCGGAAAACTCAAATAAAATATTTTTATTTGGATTAGTTTAGTGCCTGACATTTGCTTTTAATTTTGTGCCACGACAGACAGAGCCCCAGCAGCCTCCTTTCTTCAGCCGAACTGAACTGGTGAAGCCTACAAACACGGTATCAACGCCAGGTTGGATGGGGCTCTGGGCAACTTGGCCTGGTGAGAGGTGTCCATGCCCATGGCAGGGGGTTGGAACAAGATTATCTCTGAGGTCACTTCCAGCCTAAACCTTTCTATGATTCTATGGCTCCCACATCCTCTTGGCTGGACAAGAAGCAGATTGAAGGACTTTTATACAATAATATAAACATGTGTCTATTGGGCTGTACATAGGACCTTCTGTAGTTTTTTTGCCCCTATGAATAGGAAGTGAAACTGTTTTTTTCCAGGGTGACACTCAGCCCTCCATGCTAAACACAAAAGTTAAAAGACAAAAAATTTAAACACAGAAGTTACAAGAGGGTCTGTCTTAAAGACAAGTTTTAGCAACCCCATAGAGTCAGATGCTCCCTGTGTAAAACAGGGCTCAGCCTTCCTCTGCCCATTGCTTTTCTTTCCTTTCTTCATACCCACCCTCAGCAACTTGTTGTTTGATGCCTCAAATATTTCCAAGGGGAGAATCAGGCTGGAAAACGCCGAGGATCACGGTGATTCTCCGAGAGCCAGTCAGACCAGCATCGCCCTGACCAGCTGTAACATCTCAGGCGAGTGTTTTCGCTCTGGAACTGCAGGGTCAGTTCATTCCTGGGAACTTGCACCAGATGGCGGTACCTGTCCATCTCCGGCTGCAGCTCCTAACGAACTGAAAAGCTCTGACGCATCCCTGAACCGTTTGGGATGTGTTAATGGGTGATTGATATCTGCTGGAGTTACTGAGCCACACGGGTGTCCCAGTGCTTAGGCGTCTCCTCTCTGCTGCGTTTTTCCGCTATCCTGAGATCAACAGGCAGGAGAGCGAACAATCGTCGCTGTGTTTAGAACAAGGAGTCATTTACGGTGGGTCAGACCAGTGTGAGGATGGAAGGTTCCAAGGTCAGGGATGAGCAACACAGGTCATCAAGAAACTGTCCTGTCCATTTGCCTAATAGATACTCCCCACCTCAGTGGGTTCCTAGCAGCTTGTACACAGACCTGGTAACTGCTGGTGTCTCTGGTTATTGACATGTGCCCCCACTTGTTGTGGCACCAACCTGACACTGATCAGATTCACGTTTTGGTTTTTCCTGTGTTCTGGTTCTCCCCTCCAGCAGCTCCCAGGGTCCAGCTCTGGGAAACGGGCTGCAGCCACCACAGTCTGCCTGGCCACGAGTGTTTTCATCACTGTGATGTATGTTCCCAGTGCTTCCAGAACCTGCCAGGGAGCTGCTCAGTAAAAATTCAATTTACAGAGCTCGTTCTCGGATGGGAGGTGCTGAGGGGTTGGCAATCTAGATCCAGCACATCCTACCTCACCTCTGTCCATGTGGGATCGCACCCGTGCAGCCAGGCTGGTTCTACTGCAGTGGGTGGGAGGTAGAGCTCACACCAAGATCTCTGTAACTCAAGTCACAGAATCACAGAACTTTAGGGATTGGAAGAGACCTCAAAAGATCATCTAGTCCAAACCCCCTCCCACAGCAGGATCACCTAGATCAAGTCGCACCAGAACATGTCCTGCACAAGCACTGGTTTGGACTGCGACGCAGCAAGAGCAGGGCTGGGTATTGTGTACAGAAACACCTCCTGTGTGGACACAGGCAGGGAGGTAGTAGAGCTGGACAGAAACCAGGCCTGTCAGGACTGACTTTAGCTGACAAAACTGCACCTTTTCTGCACAACCCTCTGACACAGCGGCCTTAAAAGCAGCAGCCAGTGAGCTGGGGCTGGTCCTGTTATCACACATGGGCTACACAGACTGAACAGTCCTGGTTGAAACACACAACTTCCCCACCTAGTGCTTCTCTGTTCAGCATTTTAGGTTTATTATTTCTACCTGAACAAGACCAGGAATAGGATTTACCTGGCTGGATGGGAAGCTTGCTCTCTCCTCCCCAGAGATGAAAGATGGCTCTGAGAGGAGGCAGGAAAGAAGGCTTCTAGGTTGAGGAAACCTATCTGACCACACTGAGACATGGCATTAGCCATTGCCTGCTGCAAAACTAAGCACCTGCTGTACACTGGGGTGGTTTGAAAGCCCTGATTGCAACCAGCACATCTTTCCCCACTTTGCCCCTGCAAGCACAGCTTGATCCCAGGGGATTTCTACATCAGAACAAAACATGTCCTAACATCAGCATGTGCAAAGGTTTAGACCAGACTGTCAAACAAACCCTGATCACTATTGTTTAGCAGTTACAGATCCAAACTACATAAATCGTGACAGAGTACACTGGGAATTCATCCACCTTTCTCTTCTGGAAACCCTCAAGTCATTTAAGCACAATGTGCTGAACGACCCAGTTGATCTCTCTACCCCAGGTACGTGTGTTTGCAGGTAGTGACAATTCCCTACATGACAGGACAAGCGACATCTGGCTAGAGGACAGGATACAGGCACCTTGGAGACAGGTACCTGACAAGGTCATCTCTCCCCCTCTACTCAATGGGAAGACAATAAAATGGTTCCCTTGTTCTCAGAACTTACACACAGATACACAGATCATTAGTGGTTGAAAGGGACCTCCAAGGGTCATCGAGTCCAACCTCCCTGCTCGAGCTGGATCATAGAGCCTTAAGACAGGTCACACACAAACCCATCCAGACCGGTCTGAAAAGTCATCAGCCTTTTATGAGGGCATAACCAGGTGGATAGATGATGGCAGAGCAGTGGATGTGATCTATCTTGACTTCAGTAAGGCATTTGACACAGTCTCCCACAGCATCCTCACAGCCAAACTGAGGCAGTGTGGTCTAGATGATTGGGTAATGAGGTGGATCATTAATTGGCGGCAGGATAGAAGTCACAGAGTAGTGGTCAATGGGACAGAATCTAGTTGGAGGCCTGTGTCTAGTGGAGTGGCCCAGGGGTCAGTGCTGGGACCAGTCCTGTTCAATCTATTCATTAATGACTTGGATGAGGGATTAGGNAGGAGGATGAAGCCAGGCTCTTCTCAGTGTCATCTAGTGATAGCACAAGGGGCAATGGTTGTAAGCTGGAACATTGGAGGTTCCACATCAACCTGAGAAGGAACTTCTTCACAGTGAGGGTGACAGAGCACTGGAAGGGGCTGCCCAGAAGGGTTGTGGAGTCTCCTTCTCTGGAGATGTTTAAAACCCACTTGGATTTGTTCCTGTGCAACTTGGTCTAGGTGATCCTGCTGTTGCAGGGGGATTGGACTAGATGATCTTTTGAGGTCCCTTCCAATCCCTAATGATTCTATGATTCTATGATAGGAGACAGAACTGGAGCCAGATCTCTGACTGTCTCTTTGAAGACCATCATGACAGTAATTGATAGACTCTAACATTCAGTGATTCTGTGATTCCGTGACTGTAGCTAACAAAGCAAAGAAGAAGCCTCAAGTGAAGATGGCTGGGAAGCAAATGTCAGCCATTGGGGCTCGTTTAGGCTGAACTGATGAAATTCAGAAATGGTATCCTGAGAATCAAGGAACTTGTGTGTAGGACAGTGATGTTTTAATCACTGAAGTTTTTAAGTCTTTACCAGTAATTCGTGTTTATTTTAGCCTATCTTTATCCAGTGAATAAATAACACTGGGAGGAAGGAAGTCTTTGTTAAGGATTCAAACTCCTTTCCCCGTTTAGCTGAAGAATTTTGAGATTGCAATAAATAAGCTTTTGCATCCAGAGGAGGCTTTTCAGCAGAACGAAGGCAGGCCAACACTAACACTCCCAATTGCATGAGGACAGATATGTTAGAGTGATCAATCCAAACCTTTCATGCCATCGTCACAAAGAGGGTTGCCGGGTGTAACCAGAAAGCCCAGATCCCTTTCCCAGGCATCATGGTAGTGAAAGAGAAGTCTGCCATGAGGGTCTCCTACAGGGTAGATATCAGTAAATTGGACCAGAACTGACTGGAATGTTTTCTGATGATTTATTTTTGTCTTTCGAAAATGCTGATTTAAATGAAACTGCAGTTCTCCATGGGAACTGACCAATGTCAATGACAGTTTGGTTGAGAGATGTTTCTCAGGTCCCAGCTTCTGGCATAGTTGGTGACCTTACAGCCTGTGTGATGCTGCTATAACAGGGTAAATATGGGCCCACTTATGGCAGTGGTTGGAATCATAGATTCATAGAAAAGCCTGGGTTGGAAAGGACATCAGCAGTCATCTAGTTCTAATGCCCCAACCATAAGTTGCAAGTTGGATTGTTCAGTTGGATGGGGTGAAACAGAGCTGTGAAGACTACTTAAGTGACCTGTCTATGGACTGGCCAAGACAAAGTAACTGCATCTGCCCCATCCTCTCTGTTTTTCTGTGAAATCCATAATGATTTAATTTTCTTTGTTTTCCTCAGTCAGAAGTTCTTCACAAGCACTTGCCTTATGAAGAGAGATTGAGAGATCTGGGACTTTTCAGCCTGGAGAGGAGATGGTTGCCAGAGGACTTAATCATTGTCAATAGAGACATGAAGACCGAGTGTCAAGAAGAAAGAGACAATCTCTTTTCAGTTGTGCCCTGTGATAGGACAAGAGGCACTGGGTGCATGTTGGAGTGCAGGAAGTTCCATTTCAGTATGAGAAAAGTTTCTTTACTGTATGTTACAGAGCACCAGAACGGGCTGCCCAGGGAGGCTGTGGCCTCTATGATGGCCTCTGGGCTTCCACAGTTTTGGCAGCATCCATCATGGGTGCTGTCACCTGTGTAAGACCAAGGATGACAGGACAAACAGAGGAGAGACAACATTAAGAGACTTGCGAGGAGCAGTGTGCTGGAAGGTGTTAAACAGCAAATTATCACATTCCCACTGGTTTATTTGATTGAATAAATGTGGGTCCTAAAATGGCAATGTCCTCCTGCAAGCCAGTAGCTTTCCTAGCACAAGTCAGAGCATGGACCACCTCACCCTAAAACAGATTAAGGAACCAGAGCTGTGTCTCTGCTGCACAGGGGTGGCCAGACTCAGAGATGGACAAAGTTCACGGGACTGGTGCATGACCAACACTCATCATGATCACTTTTGCCTGCAGGATGATGTCTACAAAGGTCTTCTGGGTGTCTTGGCAGCCTGAAACCACCATCCTTTGGTCCTCTGTTCCAGCTCTGGTGTCCACCATTTTGTGATTATGGAAGCTTTCACTCCCATCTTGATGCATCAAGACAGCATCACTACAACCTGTGAGAGCATCTCTTTTCCTAGGCATGATCTATAGCCTTCATCTATCTCTGAAATAGGAGAGAGGGGCACTAGGTGAAGCCTAGAGAGAGATCCCAGGTGTCCTGGGTCTCAGATGTGTTTTCAGCATCAGTTCTCCTGATTGTACCAAAAGAAATCTCACTCAGAAGTTGCTCACTGTTCCCCGGGCTATCCAGTTTGTTCTTTGACGTATTTCAAAGGGCATTTCACCTCTCTTTGGGCTGGTATCCCCTTATTTCTCCTTCTGCTCTTAGCTCTTGATCCATTCCCTATTCCCAAACATAGCTGGAGAAAAGTGGTTTTTCTCCTGAGCCTTGGACCCAGCAAAGAGCTCAGAGCAGCTCCAAAGATCTGGGGGCAGTTTAACAACTTGTTTCACACCTTAAACTAACAGCCTGTTTTTCCTGTTCTGCTTTTGCTGCTCCTGTGATGCAGTTTTCTGCTCTGCCCCTGGTAGTCCATGGGTCACCCTACAGCCCAGCCAGTCTTCCCAAACTCAAGTCCCTGTGGCAGCTCCTGCTCTTTATCTTTAAAGAGGAAACTCCCTTTGCATCAGTTGTAGCCAACAGCAAAGGGTTTTGCTGGCTCAGCCTGTGACCCTGAGAAGCTCCAAGGACACCCCAAAGCACTTGGGTCCAAGCACTGTCTTATATTAGCCCCTGGTGTGGGTGTCAACTCCCTTGAGGGAAATGAGACCAAGGTGCCAAGAGCTATTGCTGCACTGACAGCTAGATTTAGACTTTCTCCATCTGGTCCAGACATCACTTTTCACAGCTCATTGCTCTGTTTTCTGTCCAGTGTGCTCCTCCCTCCCTTCTCTTTATGCATAGATGTTTTATTGCAAACACTCCGGGTTTTACGACCGGATTTTTAATGCTCCAGCCCACTTCCCCCATCAATTCTTTTGTCACTTTTACAGTCAGCTGCTGCTGGATAAAAATAAAAAGCATAACCAAGTTTTGTGAGCTGGTCTCCGTGCTTAGGGGAACCTGTGGACAGCAAGGGGAACTGACACTGAATAGCCCAGAGTACCTGTTAGTAGCTGCTCGTCATCGCATGCTGTGTGAAGAGCCCGGTGCAGTGTAACTTACAATGTCATTGAAATCCTGTTCTGTTCGTCTCAGAAGCCATAGAATCGTAGGGTTGGAAGGGACCTCCAAAGGGCATCTAGTCCAAACCTCCCACAACAAGCAAGGACAGTACTCACCAGATCAGATTGCCCAGAGCCACATCAAACCTGGTCTTGAATGTCTCCAGGGATGGAACGTCCACCACTTCTCTAGGCAGCCTGTTCCAGGAATCCACCAACCTCAGATTAAAGAACTTTTTCTTGATGTCCCACTTAAATTGATCCTTTTCTAAAAACCGTGACCCCTCGTCCTATCGTCTGCTATCTTTTTGAACAGTTCTTCTCTAGCCTTCTGTGAGGCACCTTTCATGGATTGGAAGGTTGCTCTGAGGTACCCCAGAGCCCTCTCTTCAGGTTGAAGAACCCTAACGCCTGTCCCCATAGGTGCTCCAGCCCTCTGATCATTTTTGTGGCCTCCTCTGGACACACTCTAATGGATCCTTGTCCATGTGTTGGGGGACAGACACATTACTCCAGGTGAGATCTCACCAGGGCAGCTTTTCTTCTGACCAAAGAGCAACTGGGTGATCATCAAAGAACCTCTCCATCATCAGAGAGCCCACCCCAGCTGGAGCTGGAAGTAAACAGATGCTGCTGTAATTCCCCTGTTCCCATCAGAGCTGTGATCTGCCCTGCTCCCACCCAACTGTGGGATCCCCCAGTCCCTCTCCCAGGCAATCCATAGCAGCTGATGTAAAAGGCATTATGCCATGAAGTTAAATCCAGAGAAAAACTCGTCTGTTCCCTGGAGAAGTTCACAAAGTCAGGGCAAGAGGGTCTTGCCTCACAGCCTCGTACCAGCAGGGTTTCATTAGAAATGGGAAAACCTCCAAAGGCAGCTGGTTCTTCTTGGCTCAGTCAGCCCTTGCTGCGCTCTGTGAGCTTTGCAGCGAAGAAATCAGAATAATCTCTAATCACACTCTTGGAGCAACTTATGCTTGTTTTCTAGCACCGCTGAATAACCAAGAACTCTTTTGCAGATGTTCACAAAACCCACAAAAGCTCAGCTGAGTTGATCCTGCTTCTGCTCTTATCTCAAGCCCCATAGCAATTTCTATGTCAGAAGGGAAACACTACTGAGATCACCCTGGAACATCATCTCTTGTACTGGTAAACCACTGGCACAACCCTTGGCATGCCCAGGAACAGCTACCACTCTCATAAATGATTCCCCACAAACATCAGGAGCTCTCATGGGGCTTTTCCCACCACACAGCTTGCATGCAGCCACCTCATCTCAGATGGAAGGCATGATTAGCAGTACAGAGGTGTCTAGACCGTTCCCACTGAGCTCAAGGGAGGAGAAAATTCCGTAGCAGTGGCAAATTTACTGTTGTAGACAGAGGTGGGAAGTGCAGAGGAGCTGGCACTGCAGCCGCTGCCCTTCTGGCCTGAGCATTACTCAAACTGTAGAGCTTTGGAGGACTATTCCTCGTGGGACCAGAAGCCAGTGTTCCAGCCAGGGACTTCGCCAGTGTTCCTGTTTACTCACAAAAAAATGCTGTTGTCATTCACCCTTCACAGCAGTTCCCACCTGCTGTGAACCAGCAGATCTGCTCTCTGCTGGCCTCTGTCTCCAAGAAAGCTCCGTTTTTCTGCTTGTCCTTTTCTTCCAAAGCTTTCTTCAGGATTCCTACCCACGACCCAGGCCAAACCCTGGTGTTAAGAGCTCCAAGGCTAGGCTGCACCTTTCTGTGCCTCTTTTGCAGCTTGTGTTCCCCACAATGTTACCCTTCCACATCAGATCTTCCCTGCTGGCCCTCAGACAGACTTTCTAAAGCAGGGTTGACTGCACTTCACATTGAACCTCACAAGTATTGGTGAGGATTCACCTGAGCAAGAGTTTCCAAGGTTTCAGCCGTGTTGCACCATGTGTGGTCAGTCAAATGCTCCATGGGAAAGGGGCTCAGGAGGCCACATCCCACCAGACCACCACCCACCACACATGAGGGACCAATCTTAAAGCTTCTCTGGTCTCTTCAGTATGAGAAAGGGGAGAACAGCACCCCATTAACCATATGGAGATCTGAGTTCCCACCCTGGCCATGTAATCTGGTTTCTCTTCCAGCAGACTGCCATTTTCTGGTGGAATGAAAGATAACTCTAAAAACCCACCCAGGCACCACTGCTACAAGAAGAGGGAATGAAAATTCATCTCACTGGGTGCAGGCAGCACATATGAGTCCATCACTTAAGGTTTTTCTCTTCTTAGTGTCTGAATGACCCATCCCACGTGTGTGGTAGCTGAGCCTTACCAGATGTTATGGATTTCTGATAAGAATATCTTTGTAGAAAGATGGAAGACCCTCCTTTAAGCCTATGCATGTCTACCATGCAGCATGGGTTGCAGCAAGCAAAGGCTGAATGTGTCATAGAATTCAGTTCCTTGCAGGGAAAGAAACACTTTAGACTCTAAATTCAGAGTCTAGCTATTTTCTTTTGAAAATAACACTGGAAAAGCAATTATCAGCCCTTTTTTACAAGCACGGAAGGGAATGAGGTGCAGCAGCTCATAAACACCAGCTTATCTTGAGGGACCTGACTTTCATTTATATTACAAACTAAACAAAGACATTAAAGTTGCAGTTATTGCTTTGGTTTTTTGCATTTGCATTAATTAGGCTCAGAGCATCACTGACAAAATGACACCATCGTGACTCTAATTGCCAGGAAAACAGCTTCCAAGATGACAGCAAAAAAATTAATCCCTGTGCAGATCAGATTCACATCAGTAAATGTACAATTTTTCATTTCCTAGAAACTAGGAGCTTTCCAAACACACCCAACAGAATTGGTGTCTTATCAGTTTCACAGCCAGTAGCAGCAAAACAGAAATTGGCCCCAACTGCACTGCGCTGCTCCAGGCTGAACTCACGTTCTCCTGCTCCTAGCGTTCAGCACCAGGTGAACTCACCCAAGGCTTCAAAGCTGATGGTTCAAGAGTTCCTGGCCAGGTTCCACTGAAGCGTAACTCTGTAAATCTCTTTAAAATGGGAGGTTTTTCTAATGAAGAATTTCATGTTTGCTGAATTAGTATTTTCCCGTGGTCCTTTTACTTTTATAAAAACAAAACCAAAAAGAGAAAATTAATAATTATACCTACTGAACTAGGTCTTCCATTGGCCTCCAAATGGAGTCCAGACTGCAAGACCATCAGCCATTTTCAGGTAGTCAAGTTACAGGGGGTAGGTGCCAAAATAAAACACTGTAAACACTGAACATTGACTCTAAGTTAAAATTTAAAGAAGTCCAAACACATTCATGTAAAGAATCATAGAATCACAGAATGGCTCAGGTTGGAAGGGACCCCTCAGATCATCTGCTCCAACCTCCCTGCCAGCAGGAGCAATGCCTCTCAACCAGACTTGGTTGCTCAAGCCTCATCCAACCTGGCCTTGAACACTTCCGGGGAGGAGGCAGCCACAACCTGTCCAGGCAATCAGTTCCAAAGTCTCTAACCCTTGTACTGAAAAACTTCATTCTAAGATTCAGTCTAAACCTCCTCTCCTTCAGTTTCAAGCCATTTGGGGTGGCCACTTGAGGTGATTATAAGGCTCTGGTGAGAGAACGCAGGGATGCAACTAGAAAAGCCAAGGCCTCCTTGGAATTAAATCTTGCAAGAGAGGTCAAAGGCAACAAAAAGAGCTTCTTCAAATATATAGCAAGTAAAAGCAAAAGTAGAAGCAGCGTAGGCCCCCTGCAGAATGAGGTGGGTACCCTGGAAACAGAGGATGCAGAGAAGGCAGAGATACTTAACGCTTTCTTTGCCTCTGTCTATACTGCTAAGGGTTGTCTTGACATTAGACCCCAGACTACAGAGGAGGTTGAGGCAACAGGTGAGCCTGCCTTGGTTGATGAGGACTGGGTTAGGGATAAGTTGAACAAACTGGATGTGCACAAATCCATGGGCCCATATGGGATGCACCTGCGTGTGTGCTGAGGGAGATGGCGGAGGTCATTGCTAGGCCGCTCTCCATCATCTTTGCTAGGTCCTGGGAAACGGGAGAGGTGCCTAGGGACTGGAAAATAGCAAATGTTACCCCAATCTTTAAAAAGGGAAAGAAGGAAGACCCA